>JAESUZ010005499.1:0-356045 GCA_017311185.1 Proteles cristata cristata
TAATGTTTTATTTATTTCTGTGAGAGAGAGAGAGAGACAGCACGAGCAGGGGAGGGCCAGAGAGAGAGGGAGTCACAGACTGAAACAGGCTCCAGGCTCTGAGCTGGCAGTCAGCACAGAGCCCGACGCGGGGCTCGAACCCACGAACCGCGATATCATGACCTAAGCGAAAGTCGGACGCTTAACCGACTAAGCCACCCAGGCGCCCCTATATACATATTTTTTTTAAAGTTTGTTTATTTATTTATTTTTTGAGAGAGATCGTAGGAGAGAGAGAGAGAGAGAGAGAGATTCCCAAGCAGACTCTGAGCTGTCAGTGCAAGTCCGATATGAGGCTTGAACTCACAAACTGTGAGATTATGACTTGAGCTGAGATCAAGAGTCTACCGCTTAACCAACTGAGTCCCCCAGCCACCCCATGTTCCCAGAAATCTATATATTTTAAGAGTTCTGCTCCCTGGCTGGGTTAGCAAACCACTGGATTTTTCCACTTTGGATCCTCAGTATCTATGCAGAATGAAGTCAGTTTGCTGGATGAACATACCATTCTTTTTTTTTTTTTTTTTAATTTTTTATGTTTTATTTATTTTTGTTTTTTGTTTTTTGTTTTTTTACAAATAGTTTATTGTCTGAACATACCATTTTTAACACGAATTCAAGTCTCAGTTCCCAGAAGGCCATCCCATGTATAATTTCATCTGTAGGGCTGGCTCAGGTTTTGCGGGACCTGATCTTTACTCAATTTGGGGAGCCTGCTTTAAGAAAGGAACAAAATTAGATGTGAGCATGAATATTTATTTAGGATGGGAAAAATCACAACAAATTCAAGTTATGAAAAGCTGACCAATACTACTTTACAAGTCATGGTTATTTTTTATATTAGTTTATTTATTTTACTACTTAACTGCTTGAGATCCTTCTACCTCCTTTCCTATCCAACTTTTTGGGGGCTGCATATTCTTTTATCACCTCTTCATTTACAAGTTTTATAATATTGTTTATAATTTTCAATAAAGAAATAGAGATATAATTTAGTCATTCTTCTAACATGGTTGATTAAAATTTGCTTTTTTAAAAAAAATTATAGATGGCTTGGGATGCATAAAACCTGTGGTTTTCCTAAGCTGGAATGCTTAGCAATAGCTTTGCTTCATCTGAAAATCTAATAATTATTCCATTAAACCCCAACTGAAAGTATTGCTAACTTGGCTTCCCCTTAGTTGACTTCTTACAATGATTGTGGTTACTGCACTATCATCCAAGACAAAGGGCAATGTGATTAAAAGGAAGCCAGATGAGAAAGAAGCAGTGGTCTTAACCAGCTGCTATTAAAACTCAGTTTTGTAATGCAGTGGAAACCTTTGATGAAGTTGAAGCCCTTGCTAACGCTCATCTGAGTGTCTTTGCAGGGGCTTATGCAAGCAAGGGGTCTGACGCCTAAGCTCAAAGAGCTTCACAGTGAATCGACCTTTGTTCATTTGGTCTTTACAATCCCTGTATTACTTAGAATTCCTTGGATCTGAGCATCAAAAACAACTCTGGTCAGCAAGAGGGCATTTATTGGCAGTGTATCAGGCCCTCCTAGAACTGAAGAAAAGTTGAGTCATCAGTCTCAGAAAGTAGCTCTGGGATTCAGGAGACAGAAGCAGATCGGTAGTCTTTTCATACCATCCCCAGTAGCAAAAATAGGATTCACGTGTTTTTCAGCCTTTGCTTAGTTAGCTCTAAAGCACAATGCCAGGAACATAGTGACTGAATTCGTAGGGCTCCAGGGTCTAGCTGACCAGGGGAGAGCTGTGCCGCTTGATGGACAGGATTACTGGGTCTGTGAAAGAGGCCTCATTACCTGACGCTGGGTTGGGTGGTGCTGTCAGAGCAAGTGGGATGAAGCTGGGCAGATGTCTTTACATTTCCTTATCTGGGCTCCCATCAGACCATGTGCAGCATTTACCGCATTATGTTATAAGCAGTTGTGTGTGTGTGTGTGTGTGTGTGTGTGTGTGTGTGTGTGTGCGTGCGCTGCCAACTGATTTTATATCATGCATCTTTAATTCCCAGTTTCAAATTTCCATACTACATGGTACATGGTAGATATGCAATACGTGTTTATTAAGCGAATGAATATTCTGATGAAGTAGTGGAAAGGTATTACCACTCCAAAGTCACTTATGAAGTATTTGTGGTCTAGAGAAGGTTAACTAACTTTTCCCAGAGCCATGTGGTCAGAGAACGTGTCCGCTATATGACAAGATAATTGCCAGTATATGGAAGGAACTTAGTGTGTTCTCTTCTCATTGGGGTTGGAATCTGGCCACATCACTAAATGTCTGGAAACTGAGGAGCCTCTTGTGAAGGGAAAGTCACAGGTTCTGGAACATCCTATACCTATCCACCCCCTTTCCTGCCTCCACTGCATCCTTCGGGGCCTTCCAGCTAGAGAGGATACATCGCCACACCTGCCACAGCACGTGGCCAGGCCACAGAAGCTGGAGCCAGCCCCTGGTCCAGGGAGAGGCAGGCTCATGCTCAGCTCTGCTATGAGAAGCCCATCATCCAAAATGCCTAATCAAAACTGAATGTGCCATCTGGCTGCATGGCTCCCCCCAGGTGATTCTCTTCCAGGTGCCGTGTAATAGGAGGTCTAAGTCAGAATGGCATTTTCCTTTCTGCAGCCTGAGCTCCTCGAAGCACCGAGCTGCTATCAGGGAGATTCGTGGGCTGCAAATAAGCCAGAAGTCCCCACAGCTAATGCCTTTTCCAAGTGCGGCATAGCAAAAGCTGAGTTGTGACTATTGTTTAGTCAGTGGTTCTCAGGCTGCAGCATGGATGACATTGAACCGCCAGGAGGTCTTGTTAAAACACAGATTGCTGGGCCCCACCAGTTCAGCAGGCCTAGACTGCGGCCCCAGGCTTTGCATTTCTAACAGGCTCCCTAGAGAGACGCTAATGCTGCCAGCTGAGGACCACACGTTGAAAACTACTGATTTGGATACTTCAGGGGCTTCTTCTTCCCCCTCCACAAGATTACTGCAAGGAATTTCATTAGCCTCTGCTTGGCCATGGAGAAGATTTCAAGGTGTGCACCAGAGGACGAGCAGCATTTCAAGGCCTACAACTGTTCTCTGGCTTTACGGCACAGAGTAGAAGCATGTGAACACACCAACTCAATTTCCCAACCACTTACGTTTTGGATCGGATAATTCTTTGTTGTGAGGGGCCCGCTCTGTGCAGTGTTGGATGTTTAGAAGCATGCCTGGCCTCGGCCCTGTAGATGCCGATACCTGGAATCTCCCTTCTCCCTCCAATGGCTGTGACAATCAAACTGTCTCCAGACATTGCCAAATGTCCCTCACATAGCAAAATCGCCTCCAGTTGAGAACCACTAACATATACTCTAACGTGCTTCCAGCAGCATGCCTGGGGTGAAGGGGAGCATTTAAGATTTCTCCAGCTGGGGCCCCATGTAGCTGCCTGAAGAAAACTATAAGCTGACACGAGACATAGAGATGCCATTATTTTGGAACACACGCTTTTAGGGCTGTTTCACATAGTCAAATTCCTATGATCCTGACCTATGTGTTTGAAAGAGCAGATATTACCATTGTCTTCTTTTTAAAGATGGTGAAACCAAGCCTCAGAGAGGTTTGGGATTTGCCCGAGCTTACATAGCAGAGGACTGGAACACACATCCTCTAATTCCTAGGCCAGTGAATTGTCCATCACATAATGCAACTTTTATTCAGTCTACAAACATGCCATAAGCAGTACCAGGTAATGGCATTTTCATAATTTGTGGTGGCCCAGAGGCCAGGAAAGACATGAGAACATTTATTTGTACAGCCATGGGCTTTGAAAATCCCAACTGGGGCTAACGAAATCTATGTGTCCTGGGGACAAATTGGTTGCTATGGAAGCTTCTTGGTCTATAGGATCGAGTGAGATTAAAGTTCCTTAGGGAATATGCCTGGTCAAGTTGATGAGGTTCTTCTGATGATTGATCTGGGCCTTGTACTCATAAGCAGAGCAGGGGCATCCTGACTCAGATCTCTCTGAATTACCCCCACCCTTTCCAATATGTCAAGTCTCTTTTCAGTGGGTACTGTCAGGGCCTAGAAACATCTATGAAACAAATTCTCAGTCTCTCTCTCTCTCTCTCTCTCTCTCACAGACACACACAGACAGACAGACAGACACACACACACACACACACACACACACACACACACACACACACACCACCCTTTCTGTTTATTCCAAAGAGGATTTGATGCCAAAGCCCATGTTAAAATATTGCTCCAGACGCAGAGTCCAGTAGGTATTAGAAATTGAGAATCAGGTATCTCCATATGTAGTTACTACATCACCACCTCCCACCATATCTGCCAATCTGCACTGTACTTTGCTGCTCTGGTTTATTGGGGTTGAGCATTTAGGCAGAGACCAAGCCTTGGGGACTACATAGATCTATAGGAAGTACTTTCACTATAATTTCAATTTAGCCTTCTTGCCTTTCTAACATGCTTGTTGACTCTCCTGGAAAGAGAGCAATGTCCATTTGAGTTTGAGTACGTAACTTGCAAAGAAATTTCAAATAAGAACAAATTCAGGAAATGAAGAAGGTAGAATAGCAAGGTACAAGTGTGTTTCTATGCTAATTTCTATTCTAAAGTGGTGGTGGTGGTGGGGTGTGTGTGTGTGTGTGTGTGTGTACGTGCGTGCATGTGTGTGATATGTGCATGGATATGTGTGTGTGTCTGTTTTGAGGAATTATTATGGGGGTGGAGTGAGACTCACTGGTGAGAAGTCTAATGAATGAGACACAATTTGACTGCAGTTTTCAAAGCCAGTTGCTATTTGTGTCTCTTGCCTCTTTGGCTCAAGAAAAGCTTTCAATATGCAGCTTAAAGAGTTGAGGGTTGCTGGGTGAGCCAATAGGGCCATCTCAGAGAGAGTAATGGATTCACCCCTAGTGAGATCAAAACAGAACTCTCAGCTGGAAAAGACCCCAGAAGCCCTAGAGTAACCCAGTAATAAAAGAGCTTGGATTCCTTCCCCAGGTGAGATTGTCTCGACTTCCAGCATGCTGTGGGAGGCTTTGGTGATGCCAGGCAGATGGAGTTACAAAAATAATCACTCAGCCAGAGCACTCATTGCCATGTGGCAATGGATTCGGGTCATGACTGCACTTGCTGGAGTGATTTTACTGCCTATACAAGATGAAGTGACTCTAATGGCTTCCACTCAGCTCCATATGGCCCCTCAATGTTCATATTCCCTGCAGTAGGCTTTTCTTTGGTCATATTTCTTTCTATAAAATTTATTACAAGGAAGAAAGGGAGAAAATGATGAAATACCAACCCTTACTTACCTGAGTCTGGCAGAAGAAAGAAAAATCGTATGGAAAATATATAGAAAGGAAAGACCAAATGAAATTGTAACACTTTTGTGCACTTCAACCACATCTTCAATAAAATAAGAGCTTTTTGAACTAACATTTTATGATGCTATTTTGTTCTGTGTATATTGAAGGTTTCTGTTAATATATTTTTAAAAAGTAGTGTCAGTGTGTATAATTAACATCAATTTCATTGGAAATGTTCAAATAATTGAGGTGAGAGGTTAAGAGGGGGAGTGACCAGTTATGTCATTTTCTAACTGTGGGATCTAGTCCCAGTAACCTAAACTAGGCATTCTTTCACTTATTCATTTGTTCATTCCAAAAACATTTGTTGGGTTCCTGCTATATGCTGGTCACTGTTTTAGGTACTGAGGATATAATATAAACAAGAAAAACAGGTCTTTCATGGAATTGACATTTCTGATATAATACAAAGCCAATTAAAATATAAGCAAATCAACAAATTAAAAATAATATCAGCTATTGAATGACTCTAATAGCTCTTTTCTCGCCATTCAGACCACAGCTGAAATATCACCTCCTTAAAGAAATTTTGCCTCTCCATTCAATCTTTCCCTTTGTATTTCATTTGAATATATTTGCTCTCCATACAAATGGAAGGGTTGAATGACAACAAAGAGCCAGTCATGAACATATTGGAGGAAAAGCATTTAAAATTGAGGGAATGGAAAATACAAAGTCACTTAGATGAAAGAAAGCTTGGCGTGTTCAAGAATGAAAGCGAGGGTGCCTGGGTGGTTCAGTAGGTTGAGGATCCAACTTCACCTCAGGTCACGATCTCACAGTTCTGTGAGTTCAAACACCCACCTCAGGCTCACCGCTGTTAGCACTGAGCCCACTTCAGCTCTCTCTGCCCCTCCCCCTCCCTGCCCTTCCCCCCTTTCTGCCCCTCCTCCCTCTTTCTGTCCCTTCCCAATACTCTCTTTCTCTCTCTCCCTCTCTCCACCCCTTCTTTCTCAGAAATAAATAAACATTAAAAGAAAAAGAATGAAAGCAAAATTCAGCCTTGCCAGAGCCCAGTGAGGTGGGAGGAGAATGGTACAGGGGTTGATCTTCTAGATAGGTAAATAAAGGAGAATTTTAAAGTCCATAGTAAAGAATTGGACATTTTATTCTGAATGTGATGGAAAGCATATAAGTTATCTATTGCCGTGTAACAAATTATGGATTGCTGCAATCGGTTTTATGTTTGCCTCAAAGCTATTTCTTTATCTTATTCTTTGTCATTAGAAGAAGGGGAAATTTTTCAAAACTTGTAAGTTCAGCCTTCTTTTGTTTAACAATCCTTTCTTGATTGCATCTTTTTCCTCTGGCATTTACATTCAAGTAGGAAGAAAAAACCAGGGGGCCCTTCAGCACTCTGCCTGGAAATCTCCCTACCTGTGTCACCCAGTTCATTGGGCACATTTTCTACTTTCCACAGTTTACTGCTGTAAACATTGTTTCATTGTGTGGTAAGGGTCCTCTTTCTTCCAATGATGTTGCTTCCTTCCCTTTATGTCCTTTCTGATAGCATCCACTACAGCCATTAGGCTTCTGCTAACACTTAGTCAAAACACCATACATTTTCACTAACATACTTTTGTAAAAGTTCTTTCAGTTTCTACACATTTCCTAATTCCAAAGGGACCCCCCTACATTTTGCTTTTATTATGGTAGCACCTGACTTCCATGCACCAAAATATATATGAGTTATCAATTGTCCTCTAACAAATCGTCCCCAAACATAGTGGCGTAAAGGAACATATATTTTTTATTTCACCTATTTTCTGAGAGTTGGGAACTCCAGAGCAACTTCATTGGATCATCTCACTCACAGTCTCTCACTGGGTTGTAATCAAGGTGCTGGCGAGGAATGCAGTCATTTGAAGGCTTGACTGGAACTGGAGTACCCACTTTCAAGATGGCACCCACTCTGAGGACCCACTCACTCAAATAACTGTCAGGTTGACGTTGTTTGTTGGCAAGAAGCCATCATACCTTGTCATGCAGTCTTATCCACGGGCTGCTTGAGTGTCCTCATGACATGGCATCTGGCTTTCACCAGAGCAACTGATACAAGAGAAGGTAAGGTGAAAGCCATAGTGATGGCTTATGTTCCAGCACAGGAATTTTCAAAGGATCAGCCCTACAGTATTGTAGTGGTTGCATAGGTCAGGCCTACACAGTGTGGGAAGAGAATACACAGAGCAAGAACAGAAGAAGATAGATATTACTGGGGCCACCTTAAGGGCTGGTGACCACAAAAAGCCACTAAACTTTAAAGCAAAGGAATGACATAATCTGATTTATATTCTTAAATGTTTACCTGCTGCTGTGGAAAGGATGGATTTTAGAGTAGAAGGTGGCAGATTAGACCAGAGGCGAGCAGGGCCTGTAAATCCAGATGAAATATGTTGGTGGCTTGGAATAGGTTGGTAGCCAACCAGGAAGGGAATTTCGGTAATTGGATATGTTTTGGAGTTATGTAACTAAGATTTGCTGAGGGATGTTGGAAGAATGATTATAACTGAGGATGACACTTGGTTTTTTTATTGGCTCAATCAGATGAACGGTGATTCCTGTTACCAAGACAGAGAAAAGTAGAGAAGATGCAGGTTTGGTGAGCATCAAGAGCTCAACGCAGGATGTGTATAGTTTGAGATGCTTATTGCAAATCCAAGTACCAAGTTGAAGACAAGAATCAGAAGGAAATCATTCAACCTTTCGCCATTAAGTGTGATATTAGGTGTCTGTGCTTTGTAGATGCCTTATAAATTTGAGGACTGTCCCTTCTATCCCTGGTCTGATGCATGTTTTTTTGTTTTTTTTTTTAATCATGAAAGGGTATTTGATTTTGTCAAAGACTTTTTCTTCACTTACTGTTAATTGTATGGTTTTGTCTTTATTCTATTAACATGGTATATTACAGAATTAATTTTTATATGTTAACCCAAACTAGCATTTTTGTGATAAATCCCGTTTGGTCATGTGTATAATACTTTTTTTTATATGTTGCTAGTTTCACTTTGTTTGTTTTTTGTTGAGAATTATCGCATCTATATTCATAAAGGTATTGGGTCATAGTTTTCTTTCCTGTGATGCCCTTGTCTGGTTTTGGCAACAGCATTATACTGGCTTCCAAGAATGAGGTGGAGACTATTTCCTCCTTTTCTATTTTTTTTGGAAGAACTTGTGAAGGACTGGCATTTATTCTTCTTTATATGGTTAGTAGAATTCAGTGGTGAATCATCTGGGCCTGGGCTTTTCTTTGTAGATAGTTTTGAAGTTACTAAGTCAATTTCTTTACTTGTTATAGGTTTGTTTACATCTTCTCTTTCTTCCTGAGTCAATTTTGGTATTTTGTGTCCTTTAAGAACCTCTACATTTCATCCAGATAATCTGGTTATTCATAATATTTCCTTAGAATCCTTCTTATTTCTGTAAGATCAGTACCAATATCCCCTGTTTTATTCCTGATTTTAGTCATTTGTGTCTTTACTCTTTGGTCTTGTTAGTCTAGCTAAATTGTCAATTTTGTTGATCTTTTCTAAAACCAACTTTTGATTTCATTGACCATTGTCTAATTGTTTTCATATTCTAATCTATGGAGGGAGGCTCAGGCTCTCCACATCTTGTTCTCCAGGAGAGGTCCAAATATACAACAACATATTATATATAGCAGTTAGTGGGTTCTTCTCCCAATTTGTGTATGAGGTCAAATCCAAAGAATTTAATATGATCTGCTCCAGAGATCAAAAAAGATCAGTAAAGTCAATAGGGAGAAATAGATACCAGTTCTTGTACTGACTTCATTCCCTGTGTCTAAATGCTCTTAGTTTGTAACAGTGAAACATTTCCATGGGGAATCCTTGTTCACTTCAAGGCATTTACTCATCACTCCAGACAATGGCTATAAAAATTTCCCCTAATAAAAATGGAGTTCCATCCAACATTTAAGATGAGTTTGAAAAGAGAGAAAAGTTTTACTTAAGATTTCCAGGTGCATATTTTAAGGGCAAGAGCCAGTAGAAAAATCTGTCGTGTTGGGAAAATAACTGAAATTGTGATTTTTCTTACAAAAATATCAGCACAGTCACTGCTGTTTGCACACCAGGTGTTTTTAATTACTTCATGCATTTGCAGACTCTTCTCTCCACATAATTCTCTATCCTTTTCCCAACAAAGATCTTCAAGACAATATGTTACAACACCTACATCTAGTGCTTTGTGTTTGCTACTCTCTCCTACTAATCATGGAGTTGCTCGTCAAAACCTTGAAATCCTGACAAGAGAGTGAAGCATTTATTGCGTATTTACTATATGCATGCTGGGCATTGGGTTAAGAAAAACATACGGAAATCTCAAAGAAATAAAATACTTCCACAATAAATTTAGTGTCTGGGGGAGATGGTATAATGGGGGATGGGTTGGACATGTACTTTTCTCAAAATACAGAAAGGAAAAAAATATGTAACACTTAGAAGCATGAAAGAATTTCAAAGTACACTAAATCTCCTATATATGCTATCATAAATAAAAACTGGTTTTATCTGTTTCTTCAACAGTGTAAAAGTACAAATTATTCTTGGAGATAGAAAAAGAAAGCAAGGAAAACTTACCTGCATTTCTGACGGTGACAACTTCTACTGAGACATGTTCTTCAGGTAACTGTCACTGCAACGTTTAAGAAGACTGTCTCCCTGAGTCCTCTTTGCCTCCTTCCCTTGTTCCCAAATATTTTAGTCATTCTTGCATAGGACAGACCCTGGTGTAAATACACCTGACTAGAAGAACTTACTTACAACGCAGATCCTTGCTTCAAGGCAGTTAATACAGCAGAAACACCAAATTCTGAATTGTAAACAAGCTTTTATGTAACTTTGATGCTGGTGGTTCCAGGACCACACTTTGAGTAACTTGGACTGAGTTCCTGGTTTGTGCAAGACATAGTATCTACCCTTGAGGAGCTTAAAATTAAGTTGGAGAGTCAAAACACATTAACAAAACAAACTGTGAAGAAAGGGATTGCAGTATTCACCTATTCAGCAAAAATTATCAAGTGCCTGCAAGGCTGACAATTTACTGGAAGAACAACAGAGTTTCAAAACTGGACACTTCTTTTTAAAAAAAAAATTTTTTTTAATGTTTATTTATTTTTGAGAGAGAAAGACAGAGTGTGAGTGGGGGAAAGGCAGACAGAGAGGGAGCCACAGAATCTGAAGCAGGCTCCAGCCTCTGAGCTGTCAGCACAGAGCCCAATGTGGGGCTTGAACTCACAGACCACAAGATCATGACCTGAGCCAAAGTGGGACGCTTAACTGACTGAGCCACCCAGGTGCCTCTCACAACTGGACACTTCTTATCTCAGTTTGGCTGAGGTCACAAGATGTAGATGCCACATCCGGGTTGCTGAGGGATCTAAAGGGAGGGTGGGAACGGCTGGTTTGCCAGAGGGCTGCTTCTGCCGCAACTGCTCTTGCTTTTCAGCCAAAGAGGGTTTCTCTTTCCTGTCCAGATTTTGTGACACTCTTCAACCAAAGGCCTCAAAGTGATGGTTGTTGAACTCCTGAACACCCTGGTGAGGAGGTTAGGTATCATTATCCCTAATGTCCAGCTGGACAAACAGAGAAAATCGGCTGCATCAACCTTGATCACACAGGGGGCAGGTTTGGAAAGAGAAAGAGGCTGTAGCCTCCTGCAGCCAGAGTGGGAACTTTGGTCAGATCTCCCAGGGAAGAGTCCCAGTTACCAGGCCAGAACTTTGAGCATGCCTCCTTCAAGTGCAAGAGTTCATGAGGCATTTTGTGATTGTCGGGGTGTGTGAGCTGAGAGCAGCTGTGTGATGAAATCTGAGGGAGAGAAAAATTTCACAAAATATCCTGTTTCCAATTTGCACCTGATTGACAGTCAGAGATAAAGAAAATTGTGCTGCTTTTATTGGCAAGGGAAATGTGCACCCAAGAGACTGGAGTTTCCTGGCTTTATTTTAATTTTTCAATTAAAAAGATGTATCTAATAATATATGTATATATGTGTGGGTATTTTAGAATGACTGTTTACACACCTTCGCTTGCAAGCCTTTGGCAGCAAGAGGCTGTCCCCAGAGCTCTCCTGAAACACTGCCTTGTGCAACAAGATGCTTAATAACTATACAACAACTCAGTTAAACAAACACTGAATTAGCGTGAGGGTGCAGTGGGGGTGGGTAGACACAGAGGGATAAATATAATATAGACCTCCCCCTCCAGGAGCTTGCAACTTAAATAATGATTGATAATGAAATTCCACTTCAACTTGAGTTAGGCTCTAAAATCACTGCATACAGAAAAGTCTCATTTAATCAAAATTACTCTTGCAAATTTTTTATCCTGTCTGTAAAGTATTGCATACAAGAGTTACATGCACAAACCTATACAACAATTTTTATGCTACTTAAATTTTAAGAAACATAATTTTAATGAGGACAGTGTTTTTGGGTCTCTCTATCGCTTACCTCCTCAATATTAGGTGTAATGTTGCTAAGTCGAATCTGCATACAGGGGTGCAGCATCGAGTCTTTTCCTACATTTCGTTTTTGTTGCAACACAATAAGAAAATCCTGTTTTGCACAGGTGCATTGCAGCAAAAGGAAGAAGTACACAAACTGCATGCCTCACAGTGCTTGGGTACTCCTGACTAGGCTATTCCAAAAATCATTTAGTGAAAGCTCGCTAAAATGTTGTTTCACTTGAAAAATACACGTTAAATCAACCAGGCTCTCAGAGGCCCTGGCTACTAATGAGGCCAGTGTAAGTTACTGTGAATGGATTTCTAACCCAAGTGTTATTGTCATTTGTTACAGGAAAATATTTTAACAGAGTAGAGCAAGAACACAAAAGACAGGTCCTATAGTTTCTCTGAACATTCAACCCTACCCACATTCACGCTATCAAAAACCTGTGAATGACGGATAGAGTATAATGTCACACATATAACATATGTTATGTATAGTAACGTAATACAGTTACCTGCTTAGAGTTACTACATAGCAAACAACCCCAAACTCAGTGGCTTAAAGTAACCATCATTTATTCTCTTGGAGCTTCTGGTTAGTTGTGCGACAGCCATCTTGCTTGGGCTTGAATGGGATCATTCAGCTTTGCTCCACAGTTTCTTCATCCTTTCAATAGTCAGCTGAACTGGGTGTGGTTTTTCCATGGCAATGGCAGAGACTCAAAATTGCAAGACTGTGGAATCACAGGAATAGCAAGGACAGTAGAAGCAGAAAGAGCCTTTAGTCATAATGACACTAGGTAAATTTACCTCTAGTCTGCAGTTGTCTGGAAGTCAATCTTACTCAGCACTGGATCCCTATCCTTGCCTCATCTTGCTTGTGGTACATGTTCAGTCAATAGTGGTTGACTGATGGGGCGCCTGGGTGGCTTAGTCGGTTAAGCGTCCGACTTTCGCTTAGGTCATGATCTCGCGGTTCGTAGGTTTGAGCCCCGCGTCGGCTCTGTGCTGACTGCCAGCTCGAAGCCTGGAGCCTGTTTCAGATTCTGTGTTTCCCTCTCTCTCTGACCCTCCCCTGTTCATGCTGTCTCTCTCTCTCCTAGAAATAAAAAAAAAAAAAAATAAGACATCCTCAATAAAAAAAAAAAATAGTGGTTGACTGATGAATATTATGTTGGGCTTTTAACACAATTCATGTTGAGGTGGAATGACATGCTAGTGGCATCCGGTCAAGCTGGGGTAGAATGGCCCTGACGGCAGGAAGCTTAGTCCTCAAAGGATTTTGCAGTTCTTGTGACATTTTTTTGAGAAACTTGAGCTTGTGAACTCATGGAGGCCAGAGACATTTCTTAATTATCATAATACCTTTCCAGAGACTAGCACAACCTCAGTAAAGAGCCATATCTTTACTTCTATAATTAACCCTAACTCTGTGATTAATGCCATAGCCACATGAAGAACAGAACCCTGAGGGAGAAGGAGCCTTCAGGTAAATCCTATCTGGGGACAGAGATGTAGGGAGGAGTTATCTGGAACGATTTAAGAGAAAAAGGGGGAGAGCTTCCTCTTTTTTTCTTGTTGAAAGTAAGTCCTTTGTTTTTCACGAAAATACCTGTGGAAGCCAGAAGTAGCTAGGAGTACTCCTGTGGAAACCAGAAGTGGCTGGGGGTGCTTCTAGGACTGGAGCTCAGGGAGAGACTTTTATAGACAAAAGGCGGAAGCAAAATAAGAAAACTATTGATTGGCTATCACTTAAAGCTAGTTGGCTGTTTGTGACTGATTGCTATTAGGTTTTAATTTTGTAACCTTGAGGCATTTACAGGTTTAGGCTTTGGCTTGCTTATAGGCATTTACGGCGCCTCAGAGCCTCCTTGCTTAATTAATTTAACAAAGGAACAGAAGGGCTAATGTGTGCCTGTGTACGAAGTGTCCTGACTCGTCATATATGCTGGAACTCAGCTCCATTAAGACCTCCTCTCAAAACAACACACAAGCAAACATCAAACAGCTTCTCATTTCAGGATAGAAGGGGGCTGGTAGAGGTGGTTTCACTGCACTTACCTCATGCAGTTGGGAAAAAGAGTTCTGGCTTTCAGAGTCTTCTTCCTTATCTATTAAACAGAGTATAAGTAGCTATGTGCTTGACAATATTGATAAAGCAGAGAGACTGGCTCCCAGGGAGAAACTTGACATCCACCTTCACGTGGGGTTGGGACCTAAACGTTAGGAGTCACTTGTCAGTTCGTAATACTTTTTAGAGAAACTAAGAGTTGAGCTGAACCTTGAAGTCTAGAATTTAGATAGAATTTAAACAAGAAGAGAACAGAATGGCTCCGGGAGATGACTTAGTAGGAATAAAGGACTCAAATGGTGGAGAAAATGAGTTAAGGCAGGGCATGTTAACGAGCAAGGGCTTAGTCGGTAGTGGAAATTCATGAAACGTTTCTGAGAAGGGGCGACTAAAAGTTCTATGAAGACCCAAACTGTGTCCATTTGGTCATTGTTGTTTTCCTAATATCTGGCACATTTCAGTGTATGAATGAGGACAGAGAGATAAATAAATAGCTGGAGATATACAGACATAAACATAGACACATATCTGTGTATGTAGAAAATAGTTCAAAACTGTTAGTTATATAATTGTACTTGAATTAATTCTTATGAAAAAGCCAAACAAGAAAGGAGTATATAAAGCACCAGTAAGAGTTTTTCTTCACTAACCTCCCAATTCTGTTTTCTTCCCCAGAAGTAATCGCAGCTTGGGGCGCCTGGGTGGCTTAGTCGGTTGAGCGTCCGACTTTCGCTTAGGTCATGATCTCGCAGTTTGTGGGTTCAAGCCCCGTGTCAGGCTTTGTGCTGACTGCCAGCTCGGAGCCTGGAGCCTGTTTCAGTCTGTGACTCTCTCTCTCTGACCCCTCCTGTCACGCTGTCTCTCTCTGGAAATAAATAAAACATTAAAAAAAATTAAAAAAAAAAAAGAAGAAGTAATCGCAGCTATGAACTTGGTATACGATCTTCCAGATAGTTTTCTGCATTTACAAAAATGTATTTCTACATACCAACACTTTATATATGTATTTTTGAAATAATGGGCTTATACTTATTGTGTAACAAACATCCATTTGCCACTTACTACGTCTTGGGAGTCTCAATTTTAGCATATATGTAAAGCTACTTGATTCTTTTGTTTAATGTTTATTTATTTTTGAGAAAGAGAGAGCACATGCAAGCAGGGAAGAGGCAGAGAGAGGGGGGACAGCAGATCTGAAGCATGCTCTGCACTGACAGCAGAGAGCCTGATGTGGAGCTTGAACTCACGAACCAGGAGGTCATGTCTTGAGCCAAAGTCAGAGGCTTAACTGACTGAGCCACCCAGGTGCGCCTTGATTCTTTTTAATTCTTGCATAGTATTTTATTATATGGAAGCATGATGATTTACAATAATTTTCTAATTATCTGTTATCAGCACAACATCACTCCTAGCCCTCTCTGGAGACCACGTTTCCCAGAATCCTCCTGGCAAATGGTTCTAGTCTGGGATTTGCTGGTTAGAGACACTCCTATCAGTTTGAAAGCCAGACTAGGACAGGCCATTATGCCCCGAGGCAGCTACAGCCAGATGAGAAGGCAGCACTATACCTTGTAGTGGTTTCAGAGGAATGAGCCTGAGAAAACCATCCACTTCACTGCTATAGACTAGGTACAGCTGGGACCAGCATTCAAGAGCCAGACCAGAGCTGAGAATGAGGTTTTCAGAGTCTAGAAAGTGGCAAGCATGGAGTTCATGTCAATCAATAAAATATCTACTGTAAGGATTACAGAGAAACAAGATCAATGGAGTTAGCGAATAGGGACAAGAAGGGTGTGATGGTGGAGAGTACAGATCTAGACTCATATCTATTTTCCAGCTTAAGTAAAATGCATTTACTTAAGTAAAACAATACTCTTCAAGTACTAATGCAGTCTCTCATCTACTGTTCCGATTTGAAAGGCTTAATCTCCATTACTTGACAACCTAACTTAGTCAAGGGACCAACCAGATTGCGTAGAAATGTAACTCGCTTCCCATTTGATTGATTCAAATTATTGCTTAAATCATGTTGAAAGCAATAAGTTTACTTGTAACCTACGTTCATCCTTCATTCAGTCATTAAATCAAACTTCACTATTTCTATTTTCTAAATGTTTATTCATTTTTTTAAGTTTTACTTTGAGACAGACAGACAGACAGACAGAGCATGTGAGCAGGAGAGGGACAGAGAGAGGGAGAGAGAGAATCATAAGCAGGCTTTCCACTGTCAGTGCAGAGCCTGATACGGAGCTCAAATCCATGAAATGTGAGATGATGACCCGAGCCAAAACCAAGAGTTAGATGCTTAACTGACTGAGTCACTCAGGCACCCCAGTATTTATTCATTTTTGAAAGAGAGAGTGTGAGTGGGAAGGCGCAAAAAGAGAGGGGAACAAAAGATCTCCTAACCTGGGGCTCGAACTCACAAACTGAACTGTGAAATCATGACCTCAGCTGAAGTCAGACACTCAACCAACTGAACTACCTAGGCTCCTCGAAATTTCACTATTTCTAAGTAGAGAGTATTACACAGAGCTCCCAAGGAGGTTGTCCATCCTTAAGATGTCTGATCTTCACTTAAAAGGTCACACGAGAACAATTTAGCCCTTTAGCTAACCGTAAATAACTATGTGTGCATGTACAAGTGTGTGCATGTGCATGTGTACATGTGTCTATTCCAAAATTATTAAATTTTCTTAAATTTAAAAACAGATGCTCTTGAGGTGAATCCTAAATGCCAGATTAATTTGCTAGGGCTGTGCTAACAATGCATCACAAACTGGGGGCTTAAACAACAGAGCTATTGTCTCACAGTTCTGGAAACCAGAAGTCCAAATTCAGGGCTGGTTGCTTCTGAAAGCAGAGAGAGAAAGATCTGCTCCAGGTCTCTGTCCTTAGCTTGGTAATGCTCATCTTGTCCCTGCGTCTCTTCTCATTATGTTTTCTCTGTATGTCCGTGACAGTGCCCCAAATCCCCCCTTTTATAAGGACATCAGTCATGTTAGATTAGGGTTCATCCAAATAACCTCATTTTAAACATTTAAAAAATTTTATTTACCTATTTTGAGAGGGTGGGGAGGGGCAAAGAGAGAGGAAGAGAATCCCAAGCAGGCTCTGTACTATCAGCACAGAGACCAATGTGGGGTATAGTCCCATGAAGCATGAGATCATGATCTGTGCTGAAATTAAGAGTCAGATTCTCCACTGACTGAGCCACCCAGCCCCCCCCCCAAATAACCTAATTGTAATGTAATTACCTCTGTAAAGACCATATCTCCAAACAAGGTCATATTATGAAGTACTGGGGATTAGAGTTTCTTTTTTAGAAGAATGTACACAACTCAGTCAATAACACTGAATTCCCTTGATAATATGTAAAGCACAGAGAAATCATTGCTCTAGTTGCTTTGAATTATTTTATCTGCAGGAAGTCAGATCATCAAAACACCAATTTGGTCACTTGTAACTTGGCTTTTATAAACACCTCTCATGCATTATTAGGCATTTTGTTTATCAGATTTATTTATAAAAGATGCAAATCCAGTTCTGCTAATGAAGGAAATAAGATGGGTAGGAAAGGTTCTTTCTTGGTTCCCTTCCCCACTTTAATAGATGAGTTTTGGCTACACCAGAGATTAACTCCATAGCATTCTGTTTACCGCTATTTACCCCAAAGCCTCATTCAGTTCAGACCAGGGTGGTTTGAACTTTGTTAATCGTGAACTAGGTTTTGTAGTAAGCTGTTAAATCTCACCACTTCCCAGAAAAAACTACATTTCAAGGTTGGCCATTTGATTCAGATGGGTCATTCCAAAGTGATTGGTAGATGCTGTCTCTTCTACAAATTGACTTTGTGGAACACATCCTTTAGGACATGGAAGCTAATGGAACCCCTGAAATAAAAGTGGGATTCAATGTGGAACTCACAGGAATATATTGAAATCTGTGAATTTTTGCATCCACTTTAAAGAACATGATTTCTCCATGTCAAATCCAGGAGGTAATAAACTTCCTTACTTAATTTATTCCGGTTCCAAATTTTATCTCAGTGTCCATCTACTATCTCTCTCCTAAGACATCTTTAAAAAAAAACCTCCTTGCTAGGGGCACCTGGGTGGCTCAGTTGGTTGAGTATCTGACCTCGGCTCAGGTCATGATCTCACGGTTTGTGTGTTCAAGCCCCGCATCGGGCTTTGTGCTGACAGCTCAGAGCCTGGAGCCTGCTTCAGATTCTGTGTCTCCCTCTCTCTCTCTGCCCCTCCTCAAAAATAAATAAAAACATTAAAAAAATTTTAAATCTCTTTGCTGGGAAAGTTGTAGTGAGGAACTAGCGTAGCGTAGAGGGTGGGGTGAGCATTCTTGGGCACCTTGACTATGAGAAGGAGGACCTCTCAGCTCAGTACTAGCTCCCCACTTAATGTTAGCCAAATTTTGACTAACCCCTTAGAAAGGCAAACTGCCAAATAAGATTTAAAGTTTATGGGGAACCTGGCTGGCTCAGTTAGCAGAGCATGATGTGACTCTTGGTCTTGGGGTTGTGAATTTAAGCCCCATGTTGGGGGTAGAATTTACTTTAAAAAAAATAAAGTTTATTTACATTAATTGAGTCAGTGGCAATTCAGAGACTGTTTCAATGAGTAAGGGAAGTAGAAGAGGAAATTTGGACCAAAAATCTGAAAGGGATGGAGATATTTTACATGGTCAGAGACAGTAAGCTGCCCATCAAGGTATATTAGTTACCTGAAGTTTCCATAACAAATTAACACAAACTCGGTGGCTTATAACAGCAGGAATTTATTCTCTCAGAGTTCTGGAGGGCAGAAGTCTGATATCAAAGTGTCAGCATGGTTCTTTCTGGAGGGTTTGAAGAGAAACAAGTCAGACAGAGAAAGACCAATATTACATGATCTCATTATATATGAAATGTTAAAAAAAAAAAAGAAGCATAAAGAAAAGCCAAAAAAACCCTCCACAAGCTCATAGAGAAAATAATACAAGTGGTTGCCAGAAGTTGAGGGGGGCACGGTAGTGGCAAAATGAAGAAAGAGAGTCAAAAAGTACAAACTTCCAGTTATATAATAAATAACCATGGAGACATAATGTACAGCACGGCAACTACAGTTAATAATGTTATATTGCATGTTTGAAAGTTGCTAAGAGAGTAAATCTTAAAAGTTCTCATCACAAGAAAAATAATTCTCTAACCATGTGTGGTGACAGATGTTAACTAGTCTATTGTGCTGAATATTTCATAATATATACAAATATTGAATCATCATGTTGTACAGCTGAAATCAATATAATAGTGTATGCCAATTAAAGCTCAATTTTAAACAGAAATATAGTAAATAGGATAAAAATAAAACAAATTTTTTTCTGTCTCACTTTTGGAAAAAATTTCTAATTGTAAAAATCATACAGTAACCCTTTAAAAGCACCAGAACCAGATGATTTTACAAGTGACATTAAAAATAATGTTCCATAATGTGCAATTCCCATGTTACAAAAATTTTTCGCAAATACGAAAAAAGTTGAGACTCTATCCATTTTAAGGCTAACATAACACTGATTCTAAAACCAGACACAGTTGGCACAGAGAAAGAAAATGGCAGGCTAATTTTGCTTTTGAACACGGATGCAAAAATTCTAGATAAAATGTTAGCAAGTCAAATGATAAATAAAATATTGGCAAACCAAATGCAGTAGTGGGTTGAAAGAATGTAACAGCATAACAAAGTAGGATTTAACCTAAAAGGCAAAAATACAGTTCAAAGTTTTAAAGATCATTTAATGTTACTCACTGTGGTAGCAGATTAAAGGATATAAGCTATATGAACATCTTGATAGATGCTAAAAGGTATTTGCTAAAATTCAGCAGCCATCCCTTATTAAAACACACACACACACACACACACACACACACACACACACACACACACACACACACGGAGCAACTACCAGATGAAGTATACAGAAGAATAATTTTCCTAACCGGTTAGAAGAAAAATAATCTCAATCATAATAGCAATGATAAAATATTCAAAATGCATGGGAAGAAAACTATGAAACATCACTGAAAAGACATTAAACAAAACCGGGGTAAATAGGGAGTAATATACAGTGTTTCTAAAAGGGAACACACAAGATTATAAAGATCCGAATTCTCCTCGGATTAATTTATAAATTTAATGCATTTCTATTGAAAATATTAAGATTTTTCATGGAAATGTCAAGCTGATTATAATTTCATCTGAAAAACAATAGGTAATAGACTTTTGGAGAACAGTAAGACAAAAGAACTTGGAGTACCAGATGTCAAACTATACTGTAAAGTTAGTCATTAAAAGAATTAAGACACAAATACACAAATAAATCATTCATCAGAAAGTATGAAAAACAGATTCACATACATGCACATGAAAATGTAATAACTGATGAGGGTGATGTCTAATCACTGACTAAGCATTGGACTAGTCAACAAATAGTTTTTCGACCAATCACTTGGAGAAAAAAAGATACTTAATTCTCCCCACGTATGAAAGTAAATTGCAGATCGATTGAGCAATCGAGTTGTAACATGTGGCTGCAGGCCTCTCGGAGATTGACTGGGAACGATCCACATCTAAGATGGCGCACAGTTGTCGGCAGGATTTAGCTTCTTGCCGGCTGGTGGAGGGCGTCCTCAGCACCTCACGGGCTGTCTCTGCCACTGGGGCAGCTCACAAGACGACAGCAGGCTTTATCAAACTGAGCACGTGAGAAAGAACCAGAGACAGTGCCATTGAGACAAAAGTCCCAGTTTTTGTAATCTAAATTCTGAAGAGACATCTCATCACTTAGGCTGTATTTTGTTGTTAGAAGTGAGTCATTAGGTGCCGTCAGCCCACCGTCAAAGGGAGGTGATCACACAGGGTGTGACTACTCGGAGGAGGGGATCACTGGGTTCCATCTCCTTTGGTGCTCAGTGCTCACCGCAGTAAGAAATGGTTACAAATGGGAGATTCATAGAAGAAAATGAAAGCTCAGCAAACATGAAAAGGAATGGACAAGATAATTCAAATAAATGCAACATTCCATTTTCGTCCCGTTTGGCTGGCAGAACACAAGCTCTGGGGCCTTGGTGTCTGAGTTAGTTTCCCAGCTTCAACTGCTTGTTAAGTGTGTGACATGGTGCATCTACTTGATTTTCCTGGGGATGCCTGACTGACTCAGTTAAGCGTCCAACTTCAGCTCAGGTCATTATCTTGTGGTTCATGAGTTCAAGCCCTGCGTAGGGTTCTGTGCTGACAGCTCAGAGCCTGGAGGCTGCTTTGGATTCTGTGTCTTCCTCTTCCTCTGCTCATCCCCTCACTCCCCCTCATGCTCTTTCTCTCTCTCTCTCTCCTTTAAAAATAAATAAACATCAAAAAAATTTTATTTGATTTCCCTCGCCTCTATTTCTTTATCAGAGGACAATAATAGTACCTACCACATAGTTTTGAAGAATATTTAATTGATATATGCAGAGCACTTAGTGTCTGAGATATAGTTAATGTTCAGTAGATATTTTTAAAATCCTTGTTATTCAAGGTATAGAAAAATGACATATAAACTAGTAATATAAATTGACAAATATTTCTGACCATCATTTTAGAACGTGCTTTTTCACTAGTTAATTGTATATCCCCTTCCACCACAATACAATTTATTGTCTAGGGCTAAACTCACACAGTTGCTTGAAAACACAATTTCACAAATGTTTACTGTAATATTGTTTATAAGAGAAAAAAAAAAGGACCATTAAAAGGACCATTCATAGGGAAAGGGTAAATATGCTCTAATGTAGTCATACTTTGTAATTTCTTTAGTTAGAAAAATATTTTAAAGTGTAGTAACCCAAACCCAAGTTACAAAATGACAGCAAACATTGGAGCCTGTTTATTATCAAGGTGCTTAATAAACATTGGTTGAGTGAATGAATCACTAAAGTAACAACAAGTAATTCTTTATATCCTTAAGCAAAATATTGCTATGAAATTAGATTTCTAAGAACTATTCTTATTGAAAAAATAAAGTGCAGAATAGAATGTTCAGTGTGTACTGTATATATACACAAATAACCACAATTTATGTATATGTATGTAAATACTTTTTTTAAAAAATATTTTTATTTATTTCTAGGAGAGAGAGAGAGACAGTGTGAGCAGGGGAGGGTCAGAGAGAGAGGGAGATACAGACTCTGAAAGAGGCTCCAGGCTCTGAGCTTGCAGTCAGCACAGAGCCCGACGCAGGGCCCAAACCCACAAACCTCGAGATCATGACCTAAGCGAAAGTTGGATGCTTAACGGACTAAGCCACCCAGGCGCCCCTGTAAATACTGTTTAAAAAGAACCGTATTGACTTTGGGTGCTAATGCTGGGCCAATGAAGGCTCATGGATTGTATATAACAAAAACACCAGTCTGGTGTTGGATTTTGATAGTAAAGGAGGCTGGACTTACATGTAGGCAGGGAGTATATGGAAATGTCTGTCCTTTCCACTCTATTTTGGTATAAATCCAAAAATTCTCTCAAGATAGTGGATTAAAACAAAGGGATTTGGAAAGAGTCGTGACAACCTGATAGTGGATATTAGTTCTGAGGAGGGGACTGGAGTCACAGGGTTTGGTCAAGGGAGATTGTCCATTTATTTGTATTGCTTGTGTTTTTCATGAATGTTTATGTGTTATCTATCATTTGTATAATTTTTTAATAAATAAGTGTTTATTACTTAGAATTTAGAAAACACGGGAGGCTCTCAAGAAAGATTTAAAGAGTCCATAGTTTCACTGCACAGAGGTGGCTACTATTGACATTCAATAATGTATTCTCTTGTTTTTTATTTCTATAAATATAAACATGAGTGTGTTTGTACCTATTTATACATACATATAAGAAGAATCTTGTCACTTCAGGGCCGGGCATGTATAAAAGCTCCATTGCCCAATATGTCTTGTATCTTCTCACTGATGTCTCTTCAGCCCACGATCGCTAATGGCAGAGGAATCACTGACTGAAAAAACTGTAACCAGCTTTCCAATGTGCAGATTTGGAGTTTTCAGTGTTGCTTGCAGGGACAGAGGAAGAGAGGGAGTTTATTTCTTCTTGCCCACTGAGAGCCTAGGGCTGACCTCTTCAATCCCCACATTCCCACTGCTCTTCCAATTCATGTTTCCACCATTGTTTAAAAACCTCTTTGTGGGGCCCCTGGGGTGGCTCAGCTGGGTGAGTGACCAACTCTTGATTTTGGCTCAGGTCATGATCTCACTCACGGTTATGAGATTGAGCCCCGCAGTGGGCTTTGCAACTAAGCATGGAGCCTTCTTGATATTCTCTCCCTTCCTCTCCCTTTGTCCCTGCCTCACCTCGTGCTCTGTCCTTTTCCTACTTGCTTGTTCACATGCTCTCTTTTTCTCAAAAACATTAATTAATTAAAATAAACAAAATCTATTTAAAAAACCCTTTCTATGTGTGTGATCCCAGCTCTACCATGCTCCACTCCTCATCTTTGCTGTTCTGTTGACCTGGTGATCAATGTCTTATTTAGAATATTTATCACATTTGGGAATATAGTCTTTTTGACACTTTTCTGGTAGACACATGCACTGCTTTTTGTGTTCCACTTTTTATACTCATCCTTAGTCACATGACCCACATAGCTTCTTTTTATACATTCCTTTCAAAGGTAAGCTCAGAGAGATTCTTATGGAGTCAGGGTTTCCTTACATAGCTCTGCTTATCTTCCTCATCAAGGTCCTTGATCATTGTTTTGCCAGAATTCAACTTTAGAGGCTCAGATCCCCTTTTAGTTGAACTTTTAAGAGCATATGATCCTGGTATCATAGCTATCATTTTTCTCAACTTTCTAGAGTCCATACATACCTGTCTATAACTACTATACTTCTTCTCCTTCTCCTTCTCCTTCTTCTTCTTCTTCTTCTTCTTCTTCTTCTTCTTCTTCTTATTATTATTATTATTATTATTATTATTATTATTATTATTATTATGCTAAGATACATGATTACTTGCTCCTCAGACTCACCCTCACTTCCCCAGCCCATCTTTCATTTTTGGTTGACATTGAGTCTGTAGTAATCATTTCCTTAACTATTTCTCCTGATTCCAGAGGGAGTTCACATCATCCACATGGTAATCAAAGATTTGTCTAACACTTTTCTTTGAACAATCTGATGCTTTCTGAAGAAGTCTACATACCACTCCTTGTTGCTGTAGTGTATGTGTGTGTGTGTGTGTGTGTGTGTGTGTGTGTGTGTGTGATTTGTATCATGATAGCTCATTCATCCTGGTGTCTGGCTGGTTATCTGTAGTAAAGTTCCCCAATTAAGCCACTGGATTTGCTCTCTGCATTTTCTTCTCTTTCAGTTTTATGAGATATAATTGATATACAGTCCACTGTAGAAGTATGGCTTAATGACTTGACTTACATATATTGTGAAATGATTACCACAATAAATTTAGCTATCATCCATCACCTTAAATAAATACATGAAGAAAAAGAAAGAAAGAAGAAAAGTTTTCTCCCTGTGATGAGAATTTTAGGATCTACTCTCTTAGCAACTTTCAAATACACCAGATGGTAAGCAGTGTTAACTACAGTCATCATGTTGTACATTATATGGCCAGTGTTTTATTAATCTTATAACTGGAAGCTTGTACCCTTTGACCACCTTTATCCAATTTCCTCATCCTCCACCCCGTAGTTTGCCTTCCCAAAAGGATGGGGTTCTGAGAGGCTATGAGTTGGTGAGTACATGGAGATTTGGAGAGAACGAAGCACTGAGAAAGCACAGAAGCTCTGCACTCCTTCCCCATATACCATCCTATCACCTCTTCCATCTGGCTGTTCCTGAGTTATATTCTTTTATAATAAACTGGTCATCTAGAAAGGAAAATGTTTCTCTGAGTTCTGGGAGCTGCCCTAGTAAATTGGTGGAATTCAAGATGGAGATCATTGGAATCTCTGATCTACCGAAGGTTGGTCAGAAGCACAGGACTTGTGATCAGGGTCTTAAATCGGGGGTGAGGGGCAGTGTTGTAGGGCTGAGCTCTTAACCTGCGGGATCTGACTCTATCCCATGGTAAATAGTGTCAGAATTGAGTTGAATTATAGAACATGTTGCTGGGTGACCAAAGGAGCAGAGCCCAGAAGGGTCACAGCCAACAGAAGCAAATCTTTGCTGTTGTAAACCACAGAGAGTTGGGGGTCATTTTTTGCCACAGCAAAGAAGGTCAACACACCTTTTGATTAACCACCTCCGGTCATCACACAGTTACCACGGTGCCCCAAAGATGGGAGACACAAAACCTTACTTCTTTTCCTTCCCTCCTGTGACCAGCAGCAGGATTCATCACTGGGAAAAACATCACTCCATGGAGCATGGGAATTCAATTCTTTTTCTGAATGGGCAGATTTGTCTTTTATAAAAAGAGGCTCCCTGTAGAATAACACCAGCAGGAGTATCTTCTTTCTCCCTCAGTGTCACAAGTTAATATTCCATCTTCGGTATGAGATGTGGTTTTCTTGATACCATAAAATCTTTAAAAAAATTTTTCTGCTTCCTTTGTGGGTGACTCCTTTCAACCTCTCCAGAAACTTAATATTCTCTAGGGAGCAGAAGCAGAGAAGGGCAGGTGAGGGGGAGCCACAGCGGCATACAGACAAGGCCCTACCCTCATAGAGCTGGCATTCTCATGGAAAAGACGGACAACAAAAAATGGCTTTACAGCAGGTGAGGATAAATGGTGCTATGTAGAAAAGCAAACCAAGTAGGGCGCCTGGGTGGCTCAGTCGGTTAAGCATTTAACTTTGGCTCAAGTCATGATCTCACAGTTCATGGGTTTGAGCCCCGCGTTGGGGTCTGTGCTGACAGCTAGCTCAGAGCCTGGAGTCGGTTTCAGATTCTGTATCTCCCTCTCTCTGACCCTCCCTTGCTCACACTGTCTCTCTCATGCACACACACAAATAAATAAAAACATTTTAAAAATTTTTAGAAAAGTAAACCAAGTAAGGAAGACAGGATAGCAGGGGGTTTTACCTTGGATTGGGTGGTCTGGAGTGACTGCGTGTATAACACACTTGGACACAGAGCCATCCTGTAGACTACACCTCATTGGCCACATTACATGACATCACTTTTCCACATTCCTCAGCACTTCCCGTTGTCAGCTTCACCAGCACATTCAGGGTCAATCCCACTGAAATATCCCTCACCTTCAATTTTACTCACTATTTTGAAAACTTGAATGGGGGCTCCTTTCTTAACTCAAGGCCAAGGTATTGGCTAGTGACCTCAGGCTTTGTTTATCACATTATTTAAAAATATTTCTCTTTGTGCTTTTGGTTTAGACTGGAACTCAGAGGGCACTTGGGAAATGAAAAATAGGTGAGCAGAAACACTTTTCTGGATTGACAAGAGGGCACCAGTAGGAGCCTGGCCTGTGGTTCTCTGCTTCTTTGCCTCCTCCCTCACTCCTGGCGTTGGGGTTCATTTACGACAATGAAGCAACCCGATAAGAAATAAATATGACCTGTCTGTAATCTTTCATTTACTTTAAGAAAGAAAGACCGGGGGCGCCTGGGTGGCGTAGTAGGTTAAGCCTCCGACTTTCGCTTGGGTCATGATCTCGCGGTTCGTGGGTTCGAGCCCCGCGTCAGGCTCTGTGCTGACTGCCAGCTCAGAGCCTGGAGCCTGTTTCAGTCTGTGACTCCCTCTCTCTCTGACCCTCCCCTGTTCACGCTGTCTCTCTCTCTCTCTCTTAGAAATAAAATAAAAAATATTAAAAAAAAAAAAAAAGAAAGAAAGACCGGAAATAAACGTGACCAAATATAGATTACTAATTTTGCATGGTACAAAGCCAGGTGTTTGTCATGTTCCCACCTGCATTTTAAAAAAAATCTTTTAAAAACAAAGTTTCTTGAGAAGGAGGCAAACCCATAAGAGACTCTTAAATACAGAGAACAAACGGAGAGTGGATAGGGGGTGGGAGAGGGAAAAATGGGTGATGGGCACTGAAGAGGGCACTTGTTGGGATGAGCACTGGGTGTTGTATGTAAGTGATGAACCATGGGAATGTACTTCCAAAACCAAGAGCATTCTGTATACAATGTATGTTACCTAACTTACCTAATTATTTATTATAATTAATAAATTATATTAAGAACTTTCTTGAAAAGTTTCTTCAGACTCTTGATGATAGAGAACAAACAGATGGTTACCAGAAGGAGGATGACTAGAGGCATGGGTGAAATAAGTGAGGAGGATTAAGAATACACTTATCATGATGAGCCTTGAGTGATGTATAGAATTGCTGAAACACTATATTGTACCCCTGAAACTAATAAAACACTGTATGTTAACTGTACTGGAATTAAAACTTAAGGCTTAATTCAAAAAATTTTATTAAGGAAAAAGAAGATAAAATGTAGAGTTCGGAACCATTGACCTCTGCCCATGCACCAACCTTTCCTGGCTGTGTGTCCTTCAGCAAGTAACCGAAATCCTCTAAACCTCTGTGTTTTCTGTGCCCGAGAAGTGGTGATGTTAAAGCCTGTGGTTTAGGATGCAGTGATTATAAGGGAGAAAATGTACACAGAGCACCCAGCGTTAGTCTGAGATGAGTCATCCTGAGAATGTGGTGGCTGTGTGGCTACTTCATGATTTCCCAAAGTCTGTCTATGGGACCCTAATATCATGATTGGGCTGAGAGTGAAGGATACTAAGGTCAACAAAGTTTGGGAGACTATACATTATAGTCTCTTCTTGGGGACTGAGTGACATCAAGATATTAATGGTCCTGAGAAGTTCTATAGTAAAGAAATATGTTTTGTTTCTTCTTTGTTTTATTTTTTTCCCTTTCAAATTGGTGTTGCCAGATTTGAGGCATGAAACACTGATCTACAGGGTCCTTGCCTAAAAGGGATGAATGAGGCCACCCTTATTGACCTTAGTGAGAAAGACTACTCTTCCTTGAAGAACAGGGTGCAGAGGGTGGGGTGCTAACGGTGAGCTCTTCCCAACACTGTGACATGAGACAAATGGAGTGCATGGTGACACAAAGCTGCACCTGGCATGGAGGCCACCCAGAAAATCTTTGAAGTGTGCTGGTGGTTACCCATTAACCAGTTGAAAAGAATCCTCCAAACTGGCATCCTTCTCAGTTGGAAAATTATGGAGAATTTTGAGGATCTCACAAAACAAACAAAAAAAGAAAACAAACAAAAACCCTACAGTTGAGATGACTATGTATTTCTGGCGACTAATAATTCCCCACAGCCGAGAATCAACTCCAAGTGAAAGCACATGTTCTGCGTCCTGATTTGCAGAGAAGAGGCTGTTATAATGACCCCACCACTCATCCTACTTACTGGCAGATTGTCACTCGGCATGAAAAGACCAAATGTAGATGGGTGTCTTGCCTGGAGCTCATTTTTATGATCTGTTTGAGCCCTTAAAGAGTTTGACCATGAAGGGTATACGCCCTCTCTGCTCTGGGTTGCATATGTGAGGACCGGAGAGCCTGTATGGGGGCTGAAAGGAGCCTGCGTTATTACTCGCAGCCGGTCCCAGCTGGGTGTGACCTCAGAGGATGCAGACAGACCTTCAGAATTGATGACAACATGTCTCCAAAGAGGACGAGCCGCCAAAGAGAAAAGCAACGCGCCCAGCAGCCCAGGCAGGGACAGAAAGTAAAGCAGACAATATCTCCTTTCCAGAGAAGAGTGTTTCTCTCTCCCTATGTTCCCTTCCATGCCTTAGAATTTTCTAAACAAAGCAAGATTGAAAGTGGGGAAGTGGTGAAGAAGGCGGACCCTCATTAGGAGTGGAAACTATGGTCAGGTAATCACCCTCTCTAAGGCTTGATCTCCTAACCTATAGAACAGGGGTAGTAACAGTATCTCCCCTGTGTGGCTGGTGTGCGGATTAGGTGAGATTAAATCCGGAGTCCTACTGGGGTACCTGGGGTGTAGGAGAAGCTCTATTAATGTTGCATATAAATTAGATTGTGACAGTAGAGAATTTAACTTGTTAGTCGCATGTCATATGCTGGCCACATTTACACTGCTTTTCCCAAGAGGACTGATGTCCCAGCAGGCGTTTGGCTGAAGCATGCTCATTGTAATTGAATCTAGGGTCTGGTCGTGCTGTGTAAAGAATAGTTGATATGCAGAGACTCTGAAACAAGCTTTGGGAATCAAACATCTGGGTTGGAAGGCAGCCTTGTAGGCCAGCCCCCTGTAGACCGGGAAGGAGAGGAAAACAGGAAGTTTTATTCATCTTACTCTCTTGGTTTTTCAAGTTACAGTCTCCAGCTGTTTACATCAACTTTGTTTTTCCTAAAGAAAAGAGAGAGAGGGGGAGCCACTATAAAGCAGTAAGTCACAATCTTTCCATGAAGTAGCCCTTTGTGGAAAATCAGAGTTATTCTTTCACTTGGCCAACCCGTCTTTTATTTTTCTCTTCTCTTCCCAAAGCAAATATCTGTTCTCTGGCTTCTATTCAGGCCTCCAGAGGTTGTGGAGAAGGAAGAGAAGAAAGAAGTTTAGGGAGAAGGGGGTGAAGAGGAGGCAGAAAGAAATAGGAGAAAACTCTGGAGAGGAAGAAGGAAAAAGAGTCCATGCCCCTGAAACTTGAGATGTTTCCAAAGTTGGGCAGTTTTGGCACACGGATGAATACGAATTCAGCGGGACACTGCAGATGTGGGTAATTGTCCTCAGAGCTGAGGAGGAACAAGGGGGAAGAGACCCTCCAAACAGAGGCTGAGGAAGGCCTGTTGTCATGTTTCTTGAAAATAACTGATATTTAAGTTATTGCCCCCAAGTGGCCAAACGTCAGTGCAAACATTTGATGTGGCACTTCCTAATCTGCCTGCTACTCTCCTATCTTCACTTCTAGAGCAGGGGTGAGGCGAGTGGTTTCTGGCCTTAGACTATGAGGATCCAAACCCCAGGTAGGGTACTAGCAAAGTAGGTGACCTTGGACAAACCACATGACTCTTCTAACTCTCGGCTTCCTTCTTCACGAAGTGGAGATGATGATAATGATCAAAACCATGGTTTGCCTATAACCTAGGCTGTTACCAGTCAGTTCATATAAAGTACTTAGCCTCGGGGTAAATGCTATCTGAGCACCAACTATCACCATCTTAGCTCACTCTGAGTGTAGTAATAAACCCCACCCCATGAAGTGGCATGCATTGGTCCCTAATAGCATGTGCTATTTGCAGGCATTGTTCAGAATACTTCACACATAAGAAATAATTTTATGTCATACCAACCCTAGGCAGGTGCACTGTATCATCTGTATGAAACTGAGGTACAAAGAGATTAAGTAAGTTGCTTAGTTTTATACGTCTGATAAATGGTGTAGTGGCCTTTGGGCCTGAGTACATTAGCTCTAAGGCCTGCCACCTGTTTTGCAAACAAAGTTTCACTGGGCCAGGCTTTCCTCATTCATTTATGTATCATCTATGGCTGCATTTGTGCTACAATGGCAAACCTGAAAATATTTATTATCTGGCCTTTTTACAGTTTGCTGATCCCTGATCCAGAGTCTGTCTACATTCTGATAAGGTGGTGTTGCCAAATATAGCAGATAAAAATACGAGATGCTTGGGGCACCTGGGTGGCTCAGTCGGTTAAGTGTCCGACTTCGGCTCAGGTCATGATCTCATGGTTCCTGAGTTCAAGCCCCGCACTGGGCTCTGTGCAGACAGCTCAGAGCCTGGAGCCTGCTTCAGATTCGGGAATTCTGTGTCTTCCTCTCTCTCTCTGCTCCTCCCCCATTCATGTTCTGTCCCCACCTCTCTCTCAAAAATAAATAAACATTTAAAAAAAATTTTAGGGGCGCCTGGGTGGCTTAGTCGGTTAAGCGTCCGACTTTCGCTCGGGTCATGATCTCGCCGTTCGTAGGTTCGAGCCCCGCGTCGGGCTCTGTGCTGACTGCCAGCTCAGAGCCTGGAGCCTATTTCGGAGTCTGTATCTCCCTCTCTCTCTGACCCTCCCCTGCTCATGCTGTCTCTCTCTCTCTCTCCCCTAGAAATAAATAAAAAATATTTAAAAAATATTTTTATTTATTTATTTATTTATTTTTTACTGTTTCTTTTTTTTTTTTCTAGGAGAGAGAGAGAGAGAGAGAGAGCATGAGCAGGGGAGGGTCAGAGAGAGAGGGAGTCACAGACTGACTGAAACAGGCTCCAGGCTCCGAGCTGGCAGTCAGCACAGAGCCCGACGCGGGGCTCGAACCCACGAATGGAGAGATCATGACCTGAGCGAAAGTCGGATGATTAACCGACTAAGCCACCCGGGCGCCCCTAAAAAAAATTTTTAAATGAGATGCTCAGTTAAAATCTGAATTTTATATGAACAATGAGCAATTTCTCAGTACAATGTATCTTATGCAATATTTAGTACCTGTGCATTAAGGTTACCTGCCTCTCTGATCTAACTAGGAATCCGTGGTCAAGATTTTTTTTTTCCGAAGCCAACCTGTCCTTCTGACTCATAGTAGGTTTGAGCTAAGATAGTATGTGACTTGTCCAGCATCAACTCCAGAGTTAGTGACGATACAGGGCTGCAACCGACTCTTTCTATGACAGGTGTCCTTTTTAAAGTTTTAAGTTTTAGTATTGATGAAATAGTATGACATCTGGGAAAGAGAACTAGACCAGGAGCATGTTTGAGCCTGGAAAAAATCATGGCTTAGAAAATCATCTTTGTGACTTCCTGTCCACCGTCACCTTGCCATCAGTCGACCTGTTTCTCTTTACCTTGTTTACAACTGACTTTCCCCAAACCATCTTAACTATCACATTTCATCCTTCATAAAATAAAAACAGTCATGTTGAGCCCAGGTAAACTGAGACTTCTTTTCTCTCTCCTATGACTTATGATGGTCTTGGAGATTGGAGAGAAGCGATTCCAAAACAGACCCACTTTTGTTAGGTCACGCAAGGAGATTTTATAACGTGGGTTGGAAGAAGGAGTTAATTCCCTCAGCCCCAACTAAGGCCCAGGCCATGTGGTGAGAATTACCCTTTCTTGGGTACTTCTTAGCCTAGCCCTGGGTTCAGGGTAAGAAGTAGATCAGGGCATCATGCCTGATTCTCTCTCTCCCACCATTGGTTCTGTATGGCTTTGGAGCAACTACCCAAATCCATCAGCATTCAGATATTCATGCCAGGGTCCAGTACACATTCTGTTCTTGGTCGCAGGTGAGGAGGTACTTTTAAGGTTCATTCCCTTCATGTTCCCTCCTTTAAAGGTGGTTAGAGACCTCCATCCTGGGGTCCTGGAAAAGATGGGAGCTGTCCAGTGGCTTATATTACCCACTTATCTTCTATCTCCTAAGAATACATTGACTGGTGTATAAGGAGTTTCGAAATCTTAGAAATGAATACAAATTAAGTGACAGTTTAGTCAAGGTCGATGGGTTTAAAAATATTGGTTTTAAAATACAAAATTGTTTGATACTCCTCCAGCCAGGAGGTGGGTCTATATCCATTCCTCTTTATCTGGGTGGGATTGTGTCTGCTTTGACCAGTGAAGTGTGGTGAACATAAAGATATGTGATTTTCAAAGCTAGGTCATTAAAGGTCATGGAACTATTGAATACCTAAGGTTGTTCTGTAGAACACTTGTTCTTAGATCAGGTAAGAAATCCGGAGGTGTCCTGGAGTGAGGAAACACAGCCATGTGACATACCTCATGGAGACACTCCAATCTCTACTGAGCCAGACTTTGAGTAACAGTCTAAAACATTTGAGTGTAGAAGCTTCCATGTATACCAGCACTGAGAGGTCCAGGGAATTTCAGTCTTCCAAGCTGTGACCGCAGATATCAGAGGGTAGGGGCAGGCTACCCCACCATTGCCCAAATTCTTGATCCACACACCTGTAAACATAACAAAATGATCACTGTTTTGTGCCACAGGATTGGAGTGGTTTGTCAGGCAACAATACATAATTGAAACAGTCATCAGTATTATTGAGATAGGTAGATAGACCGATGGATAAATAGATACGTGTATGTACATATTGTGATACTGTGGTATAATAAGAAATATGTGTTTGGTCTTTATCTCAGGTCCCTGGCACAAAGTTCTTAAAACCTTTGTAATTTCCTGAGTAATAAGGATGAGAAGAGCATCTTTCAACCATAACTGAATTTCTGTGAATAAGGCGACTCAAGGAAGGTAGGGGCAGGTTGCCAGGAATCAACCATGTGATTAGAGAGTTGGAACTTTCAGCACCATCCCCGACCTCTTGGAAGAAAGGCTGAAGGTTGAGTTAATCACTATTGGCCAACGAATTAATTATACTTATGTGATTCATGACTGTATAATGAAGCCTCCATTGAAAAACAAAACAAAATAAAAACCTAACAGAAGGGATTTGGGGAGCTTCCAGGTTACTGAACACATTGAGGGGCTGGGAGGGTGATGCATGCACAGAGAGCAGGGAAGCTCTGTACCCCTTCCCACATACCTTGTCCTCTGCATCTCTTCCATGTGGCTGTTCCTGAACTATAATCTTTATAATAAGCAGGTAGTAGTAAGTAAAGTAAAGTACTTTCCTGGGTTGTATGAGCCATCCTAACAAATGATCAAGTCTAAGAAGGGGGTTGTGGGAAACTGTAATATACAGTCAGCCAGTCAGAAGTACAAGTGACAGCTAGGGACTTGCAGTTAGGATCTGAAGTGGGAAGTAATCGCGTGGGACTGAGCTTTTGACCTAACTCCTGGTGCGCTGTCTCCTGGTGGTTAGTGTCATAATTGAACAGTGATACCCAGTCGGTGTCCAGAGAGTTGGAGAATTGGCTGGTGTGGGGAAAACCTGCATATCTGGTGTCAGGAATGTTGAGAGAAGAAGAAACAGAGGCTTTTCCTTTACCCGTACATAGTATTGTATAACAAGCCTTTGGGGTCCATATTAAAATTTACCTTTTGAAGTCTTAAAGCACAGTGAACAAGACCAGATAAATAGATGTGTAACTGAGGAAAATATGGAAATGACTTGTACACCTTAGAAGTTGGCCAATTTTCTTGACAGAGGTCTTCTAAAGGGGGACTCCAGAGCTTGAATGGCTCATTCTTGAAAAGGTGGCATCCCGGGGTTTGAAAGAGCAGAAGTTTATTTTCTAGGGAGGTGTTTACTTTTACTTCCCCATAGGGTCTGACTCAATATTATTCTTTTATTCCTCCCTCCTTGTATATAACCTTTCAGTAAACTCTGACTCTGATCCCCCTGACACCAATGAAGGAAAGAACAAGGGAAACACTTGGATCTGAAGAAGTCCAGGGAGACCTGGTATAACTAGGAGACATACCATTTGCATTTATTTATTTTATATATGGTTTCTAATTCTTGGAGATCCTCAGGAACTTTGGTTTGGCAGACTTTGGTGCACATACAAAGCTTATGTGGCCCAGCACTTGACTACCTCTCTTCCTTCTCCTTTGTGGACAAACACAAGTGGACATTTTGAAATTTTGCCAGAAATTAGGTAAAAGTTAAAATCAACAACATTGAAATGGTGAACTATTAGGCTTGATGGTCAGCTTAAACTTCACTAAAAACCCACCCTATAGTAAGGAATATTCAATACATGAAGACTAAATTAAATCAAAACACAACTGCACCTAAAAATGTTTTCAAAAAAAAAAAAAAAAAAAAGGAAGGAGGAGGTGCTGAGAGCGTTCATTATATGAAAGATGTTACGTCGTATTTACCATAAATCATGTAGCCAAAACGATTTTGGTATCTTCCCAGATACCAGAGATTTTTCCTCTTCTAGGACTATTTTGCACACTGGGATTGTATTAATTTTCCAAAGTTTACTTCCATCTTGAAAGGCTAGAAAATATTTGCTCCAACCATCTCGTTTTGGATTTGAGAAACTGAAACCCACAAAAATGATTTGGCCAAGGCACACAACTGCTTCCTGAATCGGAGCCCAGATCACCCCATTTCCCAGCAAAACGACAGACTTCCTGAAGACGGGAATATTGAGAGACAATACAGGAGAGGGGAGCAGAAATGGAAAGCAACCAAGAGACTGAATTATCCCCCAGGTGCAACCATTCCTTAGCTGCATTTGGAGTAAAGTCTAAAGTCCTTAGCAACTGATTCTGCCACAGCCTGCACTCAACCTCCTTTTCCCACCCACCTCCAAAGAAACTCTCAATTTGAGCACTACTTAGCTATTTATTGTTCTAAAAGTAATTTCCTTTGTCCTGCACTGTGCTTTTGCTCATTCAGGTTTTCCAGCTTTTTCTCTCTTCCATCCTTCAAATTCCCCCATCCCTCGAGACCCAGCTTAAGCGCTCCATATCTAGTATGTCCTCACCAAGCCCACCAAAGCATCCACCTTCCACAGCATTATTATGGAAGACATGGCCAGAGACCTAATCTATGTTGGTCTTATGGCTTTCAGAGATGCCCTAGGAAGCTTACCGTTGCCCAGTGTCTACAACTGTGCCAGCCATTCTCATTCTCTAAATACTCTAATGTAGAGGATCAAGTAGGAAATGACCGCAGGGCTCCTTCAGGACTCCTTGCCAATGGACTACCTGAAACAGCGCTGGTTTTCACCCAAGCAGTGCCCAAACTAAACTTGCCATGGAGCTGGGAGCTTCCTCTCCCCAGGAAGGAGGCATGCTAGTACCACCCACCACACGGCTCCCCAAGGAACGCAGGTGCTGCGCATTTTGCTTTCTACAGCCTCCCCTAAGCAACTGGTATCCAATTCAGACTGGCAATATCCACTCCTACTCAAATAGTTAGGATTCAACTATCAAGTTCAGTTCTAAAAATGGAGAGCAGGGGTGCCTGGGTGGCTCAGTTGGTTAAGTGTCTAACTTTGGCTCAGGGCATGATCTCATGGTTCATGAGTTTGAGCCCCATCTCAGGCTCTGTGCTGACAGCTCAGAGTCTGGAGCCTGCTTCAGATTCTGTGTCTCCCTCTCTCTTGCTCCTCCCCTGCTCATGCACTCTCTCTCTCTCAAAAATAAATAAACATTAAAAAAATTTTTAATGTAGAGCAAATGGAGGTCAGGACACCTCTCCTGGTATTCAACAGTCTGACCTGACACCTCTCTGTAGAATGAAGAGAGATCATGGACCATACGACTTATCCTGTTTACCCTTAACTTATAATCTCCCTCTGATGAAATGTGTTCTGTAATTCACATGGTACGACTTTGTGAGATGCACCTTCTCCCACAGCAACTCAGCACACATGAGCCCACAACTATCCTGGGAACTGCCAGAGCTTCTGCTGCGTATGTTCTGGATTAAGCTCTCAGTTCTCCGTGAACAAACCAAGACAATAGCTGCTCCGTTGTGAAACATAGAACACAATGCTCATAACCTTGGAAGTCATCATCGTAGTAGTAGACACTGTGAATTGAGCACATACTGTGTGGCTGACCCTGAGTTCTTTCACTTAATCCTCATAACAAAGTAGATACTAGAGGAGGTAGATACTATAATTATCTTGATTTTTCTTTTTTATGAAACTGAGACTTCATATATTCAAGATACCTGCTCAAGACCTCTCAGCTAGTAAGTGAGAGATAAAAACCTGGATCTATTTAACTGTCAAGCCCATTTTTAAAATAAATACACAAACAAACAAACAAACAAACAAATAATATTTTTCCTATCACCTAGAACTAATAACTTTTTTCAATTTGTCAGTATTTTTTAATGAAAAAAAAAAACAGTAGTAAAGTCTCCTTTAACAGGCAATCTAAATTCCATTCCCACCATTACCATGAGTTTGTTGTACACTCTAAGAATTGTATTTTATAGTTTTACAGAAAAAATGTGTATCTATTTACCATATAGTTTGCCAGGTGTATATTTAAAGGTTATATAGATATCACCAAAGCAGATATGTCTTTCTTAAAACCTGTCTTTCTTTCTTTTATTTGTAAAATTTTTAATGTTTTATTTATTTCTGAGAGAGAGAGACAGACAGACAGACAGACAGTGTGAGCAGGGGAGGCTCAGAGAGAGGGAGACACAGAATCTGAAACAGGCTCCAGGCTCTGAGCTAGCTGTCAGCACAGAGCCGGACGCGGGGCTTGAACCCACGAACTGTGAGATCATGACCTGAGCCGAAGTCGGACACTCAACTGACTAAGTCACTCAGGCGCCCCAAAATCTATCTTTCTCAGTTTCTGGGTCACCTTCTGTCTCTGTGCCCAGCAGCTTGGTTATGGGAAAGTGTGGACAAACTGCTCTTAAATGGCGGCTACGATGGAGTGGCGAGCTCATACTCCCGTTGCCGCATGTCTTCACGCGGGAACACAGCCAGCCTCGGTCAGCATGGCTTGTGTGTGTGTGTGTGCGTGTGTGTGCGCGTGTGCGTGGTGTTTGAATATCCCCCCTTCAACAGGAAGATACCATTGTTTATTTATTCCAAGGTGACATTGCGCTAAAATGTTTGCAGATTCATGCTTGTTTCCATGAGGTCACTGTGGATCTACACCTGTAACTGTTATCAGTAAGGCTGGTGCTGTGGCCAACGAAATAGCCAGATGTGTGTCCGTGTTCTAGTAAACAAATAAACACAACTTCCAGAAATATAAAAATCTACCTTTTATTGATTCATAATTTGAGTTACCTTTCTTAGGGTGATTTTTTTCCTTATTGCCAACTCATCCTTAAATAATACATTTTTCTTCCGAGAAACAGTGTCCTTTACCTTCAAAAGTGCTGGAGTCCAGCCCCAGCCAGGTCCAGGGGTCCCTGAAGGATGGACAGTGTCGACGAGGGAGGAAGTGAGAGAGCCCCGAGATTCTTTCTGATCACCAGGCAGGCATCTCTGTCCTGTCGGTTTTTGTGTCTTTATTTATAGGTCAAATGTTAACATGGCATCAGGAAATGGAATTTTTACAATGGATAGTTCTCTGTGATAAGATGTTTTTGGAAAATGTACAGAAACAACTTTTACAGAAATATTCTTGCAGAACTGCCCCAATTATAGTGAGGTTGAGTAACTAAGAAAATAACAGGGTGTTCACATTTTAATAACACTAAGATTAAGTCATAGGTTTGTAGATACTCTTATCCATCCTCATCACAGCTGCCAGGGTAAGGGAAGGTGTTTGTGCAATGTAGGCCTTAGGGAAGGGACTGCTATACATCATCAGTTAGCAAAGGTATATGTGGTAACTTATGTTCTGCCCTTATCTATTCCTTCTCTCTAAGTTAGGCTCTTTGTCTCTGGGCAAGACTTAATTGTCCAGTTATATGCTTTATGGCACCAGAGAACCAGCCATACCTTTTAAGAGTTTAGCTCATTTCCAATACATAGAATAGCCTCTTCGAGTGCATTTACCTTTGTGTCTAGTTTTATGATTTCTTGAATAGCTAGGGCATGAGAGACATTTTTGGGTAGCTGATTTACATGTTGAGCTGTATGAACATCTTGGACTAACACAATGGTAGAAACAGAATTGTACATGTCAATCTTTTATGAATATAGGTCATTAGCCTGTTCATAGCTCAAGGGAACATATGGAGGGAAACAGGACCTGCTAAAGACATGATGTCTGTTCCTATAATCGAAAGAAGTTCCTACAATAAGTTCCTTCACAAAGTACAATCATCATACCAGGGCCAGAATAAAGGGACAAGTCACTCCCGATATTGATCAACAAGGTACCTTGGGGGATCGGTGCTCAAGCAGAAATAATTGAGTGGGGGTGCATATCAGTTGTCATCTGATGGCAAGAGCCTTGCAAACTTGCTTTAACCTCACCAGGAGTTTTCTTGACTAGTGGGTTCAGAATGGCTCCCAACACAAAAGTCTACAGAAAGCTGTGGGAAGGTTCTAGCCTGCCTCAGGTGAGCTGACCTAGCCCTTGCTGGAGAGTGATGCATCCTGCTTTCTAGGGCATATGTCAGCTCACTCTGTGGGCCGGAGTACAGTCAGTTATGAATTGCCTTAGGAGGATTTTGTTTGATTCCAAAACCCATTTTAAAAAAAATAGAATATCAACTTTTTCCTTATCATCCAGTGCTTAACACTTAATGTATATTCATCAGCAGTATAGAGTTTACTATGCTTATATTTAAAGATTACATTAAATGTAAAGATTACATAAAAATGACATACAATGCAATCAACACTGGGCTAGGTTTCAAATCAGTACATAAAGAAAAGTCACATACAGCCATATTTATCCTGGATCCTTCTTAAATAGTCTATAAAGTGCAGCATAGAAATGTGACACTCAAAGTTTTAACAACAGGTAAGGCTCAGCCACTGAAAAATATAATGGACACTCTCATTGCACAGACCTAGAGCACGTACAGTCAGATCTATGCATCTGCATGCACGGGTTGCCATGCACATCCATGGTTCCCAGTTGGGAAGGAGCCCTCCCCTCCCCCAGAGGACATTGGGAACATTACCTTATCATCATGCCACGGGGGAGGGGGGCTGTTACTGGGATCTAGAGAGTAGAACCCACAGATGCCGTTAAACATCCTACAATGCACAGAAGAGCCCACCAACAAAGAATTACCTGGTCCAAAATGTCATAGTGCTGAAGTTAGGCTCTCTTGGTACATAGGCTTTGTGTGCAGTGTGTTTCTGTGTTTTCATAAATATACCATATTCACGATAATGTATAGTAGTACCTCTTTAATGATGAAAAGTTCTCTCTTTAAACACACCACGAGTAACACAAGCAATGAGCCTTAGTGTTCAAACTTGGTGTTTCCATCTCTGTTCTCTGAGGCATTTGCTTGTGGATCCAGTGCCTGGTGGGTTGAACTGTTTGCATGGCCAAAGTTTTCCATGCGTCTGTGTGCGCATGCTTGTTTTAGGTCCTTTCTTCAACTATGGACTGAAAATTTCTAGAATCATGTAAAAGTACGCCGTACCAATGGAAATCTTTAATGAACTGAGAACTGTAAAATGGTTTATGCTTGGACATTTCCTAAAAACGTTTTAATTATCAAGGTAATATATCATAAGTATGAAAAAATTGGCTAATATAGAAAAAATGAAACAAGAAACTGGCCATAATACCACCACCATCCAGAAAATATGACTATTAAAATTTTAGTGGGGTTCCTTTTCGTATTATTTTTTTGTTCTGTTTCCAGCTTTATTGAGATATAATTGACAAATAACATCATGTAAGTTTAAATATTCAATACGATGACTTGATCTACATATACATTGTGAAATGCCTATGACGATAAAATTAGTGTACACATCTATCACCTCACAGGATTTTTTTGTGGTAAGAACATTTAAGAACTACTCTCAGCAAAAATCAAGTATATGATATAGTCTTATTAACTATAATCACTATGCTGTTCACCTTTTTTTGTATTCTTTTAATAATCGTCTATTTTCCACTGCTTGAGATCATACTAAGGTTTTACTCTTGTCCCTTAACTTTATGAATGGTTCATGGCCATATAATTAAATCATGTGGATCACAACATATTTCTGTTTCCTTTTCGTGAAAAATTTAGATTGTTTACACTCTTTTAGCCAATGCAAATGACACTGTACTGAATATTTTTCTGCATGACGCTTTTCCTGCATTTATGATTTTTGGCAGATTTCCAGAAATTTGTTTATTGGAACAAGGACTATGCATTTATTTAAAAATATTAATAGGCAATGCTTTTGTGAAAAGTTGCATCCAGTTTGTACTCCTGAAAGCAGCAGAAAAGAGTGGCTGTCTCCTCATTCTATCCTGCGTTGAATACCATTCATTATTGTTGGTTTTTTGAGTTTGCTTCTTTATTTTGAGAGAAAGAAAGAGAGAGAGAGAGCGTGCGAGCAGGGGAGGGGCAGAGAGAGGGAGATAGAGATTCCCAAGCGTGGAGCCTGAGGTAGGGCTCAATCACATGAAATGTGAGATCGTGACCTGAGTCGTAATCCAGAGCTGGACACTTAACCAAATGGGCCAGCTAGGCGCGCCCCCCCCCAAACCATTCATTGTTGTTTTAACGCTTTGGCATTGGATCGGTGAAAAATGATATTTTATTGTTGTCTTAATTTACTTTTTTCTCATTTCCAATAGGCCAACATTTCCAGCAGGCTAACATTTCCAGCTATATTTGTTATCCACTGTTTTTTGTCCTTCATGTTCTCTTGCTGGTTTTCCCAGAGTTCTTAGGACTGGTTTTAATAGGCTGTGTATCTGATATCAGTATCTCATGATTCTGAAAAATTGAATATTTCCTTTTTTTAATCAAAAAAATTTTTTAACATATTCATTTTTAAGAGACAGAGAGAGAGACAGAGTGTGAGTGGGGGAGGGGCAGAGAGAGAGGGAGACACAGAAGCCGAAGCAGGCTCCAGGCTCTGAGCTGTCAGCACAGAGCCCGACAAGGGGCTTGAACTCATGGATGGTGAGATCATGACATGAGCTGAAGTTGGACACTTAACTGAGTGGCCACCCAGATGCCCCAGAAAAACTAGCTATTTCTATAAATTTGCGAGGTACTGACCCACCAGCCCTTTAGAAGTGAACTTACTCATCTGTAAGTTTGACCTGAGGGAAGGATGGCAGCTTCCTTTTTGTCTGTACATGGACTGAGGATATGATTAGGAGTTCTCAAACTTTTCCTTGGAGACGAAATACCTGAAGGTCATGTGATCTTTATGCAACAACCTAAAACATTTATATATTCATCTTAAAATAACAAAATCCATTAGCTTTTGATCAGTTTCCATCTTTTCTTAGAGTCTAGTCCTGAATCTTTAACAGAAATGTGGGTAAAATCTTCAACATTGAGAAAGTGAATCCTATTAACCCACTTTATCCTTGAACTAAAGCGAAACATCTCTTATGCACTTGGTTTTGTTTGATTTTTGAGAGGGAGAGAGTGTGTATGAGTGGGGGAGAGGGACAGAGAGGGAGAGAGAGAGAAAGAGAGAGGGAGAGAGTCTCAAGCAGGCTCCACACTCAGTGTGCAGCCCGCTGTGAGTCTCAATCCCCCAACTTGATCGCATGACCCTGGAATCAACACCTAAACTGAAATCAAGAATCAGGTGCCCAACCAACTGAGCCACACAGGTGCCCCATGCACTTGTTTTTAAGAGAAAATCTTGAAACTGAAGCAGACGCATCCCAGGAAAAACTAATTTTGGGTGTGTTGACACATTCATCACCAAATTCTACACCTTCCACTAGAATGCAAATTCCCTCAAGGTAGGGAGTTTGTTTGTTTTAATTACTACTGCCTTCATCAATGCACAGAACAAGCCAGTCACATTAATAGTTGCTCCATAAATATGTATTGATTAATTAAAGTTTGCCTCCTTCAGGAGACAGTGTGCTGTCTTGGAAAGTGCAGGGTCGTTGGGGCTAGACAAACCTTCATGAAGTCAGATGCTAGTAACTGATTTTTAACAGAAATAACTGCTAAGGACCTGGGGTACCACACTGACTTCCCATCTCTCTCTGAGCTAAGAAGGGCCATCCTAAGCTGTCTAAGGGATTTCTGAGGAAGGATGCCTTCTTTTTTATAAATTCTTTTTAATGTTTTTTTATTTATTTCTGAGAGAGAGAGAGAGAGAGATAATGAACAGGGGATGGTCAGAGACAGAGAGGGAGACACAGAATCTGAAACAGGCTCCAGGCTCTGAGCTGGCTGTCAACACAGAGCCCTATGCAGGGCTCGAACCCACGAACCATGAGATCATGACCTGAGCCAAAGTCAGACGCTCAACCGACTGAGCCACCCAGGCACCTCAAAAGGCTGTCTTCTGAAGCAGCCACTTTTTCAGAGAAGGTGAAAGTGGCCATATAAAACCTAGGGTATGAGGCAATTTGAGTTCTTGGTAAGTTCTCAAACTATTTGTAATGAAGGAGTAGATTTTTTGTTTTCTATTCTTCATCGTCACAACTCAACAGTTTTATAAATACAATAAAATTCATTACTAGCAAAACTAAATGCGAAAATACAAAACTTATAACCAAGCTTTTATTATTATTATCATTATTAGATTTAACAGACATAAAATTAAAATTCAATAAGAGTAGTCGTAACAGAGAAAAAAAATCACATAAACTGTAAATGTTGCTCATTAAGAGAGTACGTATAGATAGATAATTAAAACAGAATTGCACTTAACACTTGTAAATTTCTGTTTTCTGCACTCACAATAAAAGAATTAGTGAGTGAATAACCCATTTTAAACATCTGTACACAGATTAGAACGGACCCCATATACGTTCATTTTTTAATGTTACCAAATGAGCCTGCTTCTTGCTGAGTCATTTATATCACTTGTGCAGTCACTATGCCTTCGAATAATCCTCACAGAGGAGAATATATATCTTAATTATTTCTAGATTCTGCCTTCAGAGTAGAAAATCTAATCTTACAAAAGCCTACTAATAGGAATAGAAGAAGGGATTTTAAAGCAATTTCAGCAAAGTCAAGATATTTATTTTTAAATTTTATCCAAAATTAAGCAAGTAGAGCTGTGACTTCAAAACTTTCATCAGTAACCTGTCTGTACACAGACACACCTTGGCTCTGCTTAGGACCCTCTCCCAGCTCGAGTCTAGCAGAAAGAAAATACAGAGTCAGAATTGAATTTGAGTTATGGAAAATGTACAGAGTTTTATTTCTTCATGCTGGCACTTGTGAAAAGAGACCCTCATTAAAGGTTTCACATATCAAAAAAAAAAAAAAAAAGACTTTTAATGGTATCTTATGAAACTCCTAAAATCTACCAAAGACTACTGTTTAGTGTGATCTAATTGGGGAGCACAACTGATCTGAAATAAAGCATCTTCAAAAACAATTAGTTTTGGTCAAATGTCTTCCTTTAATTGGACCTCTTTCTTGTGTGTTTAGTGTAAAGGCGAAACATATGTTCCAGAAAGTGATACATTTTATAAGGTGTTAGGTTGGGGTCGCAGCCAAAAGGAACACAGCAAGATATAGAATGTGCAGCAGCAAATGCAAACAGCCAGGCTGCTGTGACCAGTTGCTTTGGGCCCAAATGAACCCCCAATGTCAAGCACTGAAATCAAGAAGGAAAAAACATACTGCGTCTCCACCATCTCTTTAGGCTATGACTGAACTCACTCAGCAAACAACAAGAAAAGAAAATGGAATGATTTTTGCTCTCTTTAATAGCTGCCATTGCTATGTTGATCTTTTCCCATACAATAACAGACGCAGTTGTGCCAATAATAGATGTTATTCTGTTCAGTGACATTTTCTTGAAGGGGTCCCAAGTTTAATAAAGTAGAGAGATGTTTTTTCAGATCAGCATAAAGCTTTGTGCCTGTAAGTAATAAAATCTAGAAGAAAACACCTCTAATAGTTAGTCCAGTGTTTCTGTTTTCCCCCAGGGTGGTTGATTAACAAACCCATGAAGGCAGCCAAAAAATTCAATGATGTGTCCACCAGCAAGAGAAAAATTGTCGCTGAATATGCTGTAAGAAATAATTAATGGAAGGCAAATAGTGACACGGTGGGATTAGAAGGAGGCAGAAAACCATTAAAATATTCTGGGTTGACTTCAATTACTCTTGGTTTACTTACTTAAGAAGTTTGCATGTTTAAGCCAATTACGCTGGAGAAGGTTGACAACCTCAGTGTCTGTTTTATTAGCCACTAGGAGCCTATGCACACACCTTGGCTAACCTCTTCCTTGTCCGCAGAGGTAAACATGCCAGAAAAGGGATTGGATTTGGCCAAGAATGAAACATTCTCTATTCCGTCAAGCGTTTTTTTCCTTTGTCATAAGGGAGTGCTCAACTGGTATTCCAAAGGCACACGTGCAAAATGGAATTATCTCTGCCTGGTTTGGTGGCTCTTCCTGTCTCAGTACACTTTTAAAAAGGCTGTGTCCCTCCCCAGTGGGATGTGTATGACTTGTAACTCTAGAGGGAAGCGTACACTCCATCTAATTGGGTGGTCGACATTTGGACTCAATTTTAAAATTCTTTTTCTCCTGCTGTCCTTATAAACCAAATGGAATGAAACAAGTGTAGTTAATTCGGCTGTGTCTGGGCTTTAATTTTCATCCATCTGTACCTTACAGCTTAAATTTAAAAGCAATGAGACCAGATGACTCTTGCTATCAAAAACATTCTCTTCATCGTGTGTGCATGTGTGTGTCTGTGTGTGCGTGTATGTGGTTCCAATAAAGAAACATAACGAGTCACTCGATTGTAAGCTGCTTGAGGGCAGATCTCCTTTTATTAAACTTTGCATTTCTTGTGTCTCTATATAGCACCCAGGACACAGCAGGCGCTCACAAAATGGTTAGTTCAGTTATTTTATTGTTTAATTCTCACAACAACACTATCACGTAGGCTCTACTGTTCCCACTTTCTAGCTGTGGAACTGAGGTGCAGAGAGGCTAAGTCACATCCCTGGGGTTGCACAGCTAGTAAGTGAGGGAGCCCTTGCAGTCTGACCCTGACATTCGTGCTCCTGATCATCCGCAGTCCCTCCCCCCTCTGCCATCCTGCCCCGTCCATACACATCAGAGGCAGGCCCACTACCAAGCGCTCTATCTACTTAAGGCAAACTTTCTTCTCACCCCACAGTCATCACTTCAATAAGGAAACAGATGATCTGGTTGAGTTTTAGTGACCAGCAAACCAGCAAGAGCTTCAGGAACCAACATTAGTGTGAGGATTCCATTCATCCAACATTTATGTGACTGTGTGTGTGTGTGTGTGTGTGTGTGTGTGTGTGTGTGCATGTGCGCACACATAAACGGATGCATGAAAGAATACTTACCAAACTATGATGTTTGTAACCTCAGGGTGCTGGGATTTCAGGAGAATTTGACCCTGCCCCTTATATTTTCACGTGTTGTTTAGATTTCCACAATATTTACGAATACGGAATTTACATAATCGGAAAAAAACATACCAAATTATTTTTATTGTGAGACAAACAGTAATGGCTCCGGAGTCAGCTAGGGTTTGAATCACTTTGCTCCTGAACTTGGGAAAGTTTCTTATCCTTTGCACCATGGGCTTCTTTATAGGCAAACAGGGGGTGATGGAAGTATCTGCTCTGGTACTAGAGGGACTGAGCAGGACAGAGTACGGTGCAGAGCCCTACTCACCAGTATTGTTACTCTCATCAGGCCTGAGGAAGAATGACAGAGGACAAACGACCGTGTTCAAGAAGCTCATGCAGGGACTTTCTGGAGAACAAATGAAATTTGCACGCTTAAGACCTCCCGTTGGCTCTCATTCCCAAGGCGGGCCAGGCCACCCCATGGCCACAACTCAAACAGTTAGATATGTTCCGACTCCATTTGGGTTGTCAAACCCCTTTTCTGGTTTGTATCAGGAGTTCGGAACAGTCCCAGGCAGCAGCACTCCCAGTGACTCTGCCCTTGGCTTTCCTTGCATGGGAATCTGTGTGTGAACAACATTCTGGAACGTTTAGTCCATTCATCTCTTTTTATCTGGCCAGAGAGGAGGCATTTCACACATGACAGCTACAGTAGTTCTTTTCTTTAACGCTGTCACTACATGTTTGCTCTCTGAAAAGAGCAGTGATTGGCAAGCAGATCCATCCTCTCCAGGAACGGAGGGTGAAGATCACTGGGACAACTGACTTCCCCACTGCTTATGGGGTGCAGGACACTCATGCAGAAGGTCGTGGCAGCTCAGAAAAGAAAAAGGCAGGAGCAATAATAACCACACCTTGTCACCTTCCCTGGCTGTGGAAGAACTTGGTGAGATTTGGAGGAATTCCCTCACTTCCATGGCCAAGTTCAGTAAGAACCTGCATCCCTAGCTTTCCGTCACATCCAGGGCAGGGCTTGCCACAGGGGGCCCTTTAATGAAGCTCACTTAGGTGAGCCTTGTAGTTCAGAGGACTTGTTCTATTGGTATGGGCTGCATGGAGGCATCTGGCTCCCAGAGGTGCCAAACGTTTACAAAGTCAAGTTCCTGGTGGGGGAGGAGGGAGTGCAGTGGCCCCAGTGGCTCTGTCCACATCTGGTAGGGCAGCAGTGGCAATTTCCTGATCAGATCGTCCTGCGCTCGGTCTTGTGCCCGGCTCCTGGAAGCTTAGCCTGGAATCACTCCATATCTTCTCACTAAACTCTTTCTACTTAGTTACAGCAAGCTTCTTCCAGTACTAAGAACACTGAGAGGTACAAATGCTGAATACAAGTGCCTTCCAAGGAGGCTGAGCACCACTGTTGGGCAAAGTTGCTACTAACAACTCATGCACTTTGCGACCTCCAGCACAAGTTCATTCCTGGCCTGCCCTTGTATCGCCATCCCAGACAGCGGTCATCTGAAGGAGCCGGTCACCACTCACACGCTCTGGGATTCTAACGCCCTCATCTTTCTTCACCTATAAGATTTTGTTTGCATGTCAGTGGTTCTCAAATTTTGCCGCGCATTACAATCATCTGGGGAGATTTTAAAACCTCTAGTTGAATCGCAGTCAAATTCAGTGAGTCACCGGGGCCAGGGGTGGGGGACTGTGGCATCATTCACTTTTACGTAGCTGGGTCTCAGAGCCAGTGGGTCTAAAAGTGCCTCCCCAGACCAGCATCACCTGAGCAGTTGTTAGAAATGCAGATTCTTGAGCCGTACCCAGACCTACTGAATCGGAAGCTCTAGGGAGTGTTTGCCATCCCGGAATGCAGCCTTCTAGGTGGTTTGGGGGATGATCAAGTTTGAGAGCCATGGACTAAATCGCTCTCAGACTGTCATTTAGGTAGTTTTTTAACCTAACTCTTTCAATTCAGTGCTTGAGAAAATTGTGGCCCTTGCAATGAATATGTCATGATATGAATTTCTGCATAGAGGGAATTTTCTGTGTCCCAAAGTACAGATTCCAAACCAACTCAATTTCTCCTACTTAACTTTAGAGTGGGTGCATTTTTTTTTTTACTTTCCTTTTTTTTTTTTTTTTTTTTACAAACAGTTTACTGTCAAATTAGTTTCCACATAACACTCAGTGCTCATCCCCACAAGTGTCCTCCTCCATGCCCATCCCCCCTCCCCCCCACATCCATCAGTCCTCAGTTTTTGTCAGCATTCAAGAGTCTCTCATGGTTTGCCTCTCTCCCTTTCCCCCACCATTTCCGCCCTTCTTCTCCCCCTTGGTCCTCTGTTAAGTTCCTCCTAATCCTCCTATACGTGCACACATATGATATTTGTCCTTCTCTGCCTGACTTATTTCGCTCAGCATAACACCCTCAAGGTCCATCCATGTTGCTACACATGGCCAGATTTCATTGTTTCTCATTGCCATGTAGTATTCCATGGTATAGATAAACCACATCTTCTTGATCCATTCATCTGTTGATGGACACTTAGGCTCTTTCCAGGTTTTAGCTATTGTGGAGAGTGCTGCTATGAACATTGGGGTACATGTGCTCCTATGCCTCAGCATTTCTGTATCCCTTGGGTAAATTCCTAGCAGTGCTATTGCTGGGTCATAGGGGAGTTCTATTGTTAGTTTCCTGAGGAACCTCCACACTGTTTTCCAGAGGGGCTGTACCAGTTTACATTCCCACCAACAGTGTAGGAGGGTGCCCGTTTCTCCACATCCTCGCCAGCATCTAGAGTTCTCTGATTTGCTCATTTTAGCCACTTTGACTGGCATGAGGTGGTATCTCAGTGTGGTTTTGATTTGTATTTCCCTGATGAGGAGGGATGCTGAGCATCGTTTCATGTGTCTGTTGGCCTTCTGGATGTCCTCTTTGGAGAAGTGTCTGTTCATATCTTCTGCCCATTTCTTCACTGGGTTGTTTGTGTTTCGGGCATGTAGTTTGGTGAGTTCCTTATATATTCTGGATATTAACCCTTTATCTGATATGTCATTTGCAACTATCTTTTCCCATTCCGTTGGTTGCCTATTAATTTTCTGGGTTGTTTCCTTGGCTGTGCAGAAGCTAGAGTGGGTCCATTTTTTTAAAAAAATGTCTATTTATTTATTTTGAGAGAAAGTGAGAGCATGCACAGGTTGAATGGGGCAGAGAAAGACAGAGAGAGAGAGAGAGAGAGAGAATCCCAAGCAGGCTCCACGCCACCAGCACAGAGCCCAATGTGGGGCTCAATCCCATGATTTGCAAGATCATGACCTGAACTGGAATCAAGAGTCAGATGCTTAAATGACTGAGCCACCCAGGTGCCCCAACTGGATCCAGTTTTTAAAGCCTAAAACATCTATCTCGTTATGTTTATTTAACCAGACTACATGTATTTAATTTTGAAAGGTTGGACTAAAAATAAAATAAGGGGGATGGTTAGCACATAGCATCAACCTGAGGCTTGAACCATAGAAATACACACGTACATGCATTCATGGGCACAAATACACATATTCACACACATGCACAGATTTTCATGTACACACACACAATTCCATGAGGTGAATATTGCCTTTCCTTAGCAGCAATCTTGGATCTAAGGGACAGGAAGAGATCGGTGGTTGACCAGGAGAGGCATCTATGAGATACTGCACTGCTTAGTACAAACTCATACTGGGTGAGGAAAGGTTATCCTGTGAGCTTTTCTGTGTAACAGACGATCAGGCTTGCTTTCAATGCCAGTTTCTGCACTTATCAGCAACGAAATGAGAATAGTAATCTTAATCCTGTAGTAACAAGTTCCATCAGTAAATGGTTTTATGGTTGTTAATTTTATTATTGCTATTATCATCATCATGGCAGTGGGCACCTGGAGTGTTTCCAGGTACACTTGAGACTTGCAAGCACAGAGAAAGATTTCCTCATCAAACTTATTTTTTCGGTCCAATCTTGGTAAAAAGGAACACTCAAAAAGCCTGAAAGGAGAGGGTGAATAAACTTTAATCATAATGCCCCTTCCCCAATATTCAAAATAAAATGGAGCACCTGAGGTTCAGGAGATCATATAAGAGGGTAGGTAATTTAAGAATGTCATAAGGGGCACCTGGGTGGCTCAGTTGGTTGAGTGGCCAACCTCAACTCAGGTCATAATCTTGAGGTTCATGAATTAAAGCCCTGTGTTGGGCTCTGTGTTGAAAGCTCAGAGCCTGGAGTCCATTTCAGATTCTATTTCCATCTTTCTCTGCCCCTCCCCTGCGAACACTCTGTCTCTCTCTCTATCAAAAATAAATTTTAAAACATTAAAAAATTAAATAAAGAATGTTATGTCTATTCCGTAAGTAATATGCCCTTATTTGTTATTTTTAAGATAGCATTGTGATTAGCAGTCGATGCCGTAAGGGACTAACAGAAAAAGAAGTGCAATGTTTACACCTCATCTCATGTAGCGAAAGCCCTTAGAGGAGATTGGAGCAATTTAAAAATGAAGGAAAGTGGAATGCCAGGGGTCTCAGAAGTAATGGTAAAATCACAACCAATATTAATTAAGCACTTAATGCAAATTAAGCACTAATTGTCAGGTCCCAAAATAAGGACCCCACCTCATTTTACCCAGGTCCAATCTTGCACCCTGTTACAGATGGAAACTGAGGGATAGGATGTTGCATAAACTCTCCCACCTGGCGAATGTCTAAATTTGAACCTGCTTGCCACTCTCAACCAGCCAAAGAGTAAGAAGTGACTACCCTTCTTCTCATGACTGAAACCTTCTAGAGCCCTGTTTACCCCTGTTATAAAGACATCAAATATATTGCCTACCAATTATGTGGTAAGTGCTGTCTCAGTTTGGAGTGGATATAACAGTGGATGAGGTAGGCACAGACCATCTTCCAGTGGACATACAGAATAATAATTGCAGGAGGATATGACCAGTGTCACCCTGGGGTCTTCTCAGTGGGAGTTACAGCTGAGCTGAGACTTGACAGTGTTATCACAGGCCAAGGAGGGTGAAGAGAACCCCAGATTGAGGGAACAGGCTCATGAAGGCCTGGAGGCCGGAAAACATGGCCCTTAACAAAGATGTGAGTTCAGCATGGCTGGATTGCAGGTCAAGACCCTTATTAGGCTCCTTAAGGACTTTTGACTTGACCTTGATAACTGAGGAGTCATTGAAGGAACTTAAATAGGGAAGGATCTTGATCAGATTTGAATTTTACTAAGATTGTTCTGCTTGCAAGCATGGAAAACATGTTGGGTTTGGATACTTGCTAACCAGAGACAGGGAGCCCATCAACAAATATTTATTGAGTGCTTACTATGTGCTGACCACTGTTTGAACATTAGGCTCTGTGGTAAACAAGACCACAAGAGCCACATTATCCTGGAACTCACAATCTAATTGGGGAAGGAAAACGATTAGTCTCCACATATACAGAGGCCATGGTGACCTCCCATCAGGCGAGAGACGCCCCCATCTAAGTTTCTCAAACTATTGGTAGTAAAAGACTGGATTTCCCCCCATTCATCCCAAACTGATATGCGATTCTTTTTTTTTTTTAATGTTTTTATTTATTTCTGAGAGAGGGACAGCGCGAGCAGGGGAGGGTCAGAGATAGAAGGAGACACAGAATCTGAAGCAGGCTCCAGACTCTGAGCTGGCTGTCAGCACAGAGCCCGACACAGGGCTCCAACCCATGAACCGTGAGATCATGACTTGAGCCAAAGTTGGACACTTAACCGACTGAGCCATCCAGGCGCCCCTGATATGTGATTCTAATTGGTGTGATTAGCATACTCTCATGCCATGTGTGACCTACCACCCAAATATGACAACACCTCAGGTGGCTGCTACTCCATTCCAAAGGGCACATCCATTGATTTGCACATAGATGCTGCAGCAATGGGAAATTGCAATAAAAAATGTTAAACCTTTACCCTCAATTGCTCACAACTAGGGAGGTTATGAGATAACAGAAGGTCTGAAGGAAGGCTCAGTGTTGGAGGTACTGATTATATCTGGTAAGATATGAGAGATGTTAGGGCAAATGGATGTGCGGGTTTGAATTTTAATCCACAAACTCAGGTAGGAAAAGAAATATGCACTGTTTTTTAAAAATTTTTTAACTTTCATTTATTTTTGAGAGACAGAGAGAGACAGAGCATGAATGGGGGAGAAACAGAGAGAGAGGGAGATACAGAATCTGAAGCAGGTTCCAGGCTCTGAGCTGTCAGCACAGAGTCTGATGCGGAGCTCAAACCCACAGACCATGAGATCATGACCTGAGCCAAAGTCAGATGCTTAACCGACTGAGCCACCCAGGCGCCCCGGAAATATGCATTGTTATTTCCATTAGTTCCTTCAAATCAACTTAAATCTGCTGATTCACTGTCCCAGCATCTTGGATCAACTAATTTAAGTGATAAAACTCGTTGCAAGAGACTTGAAAAAGAAACAAATGATATTGTTAAGCAAATCATCTTTGAGGGACTTGAGTAGCAGCGTTGTGTGGGGGGAGGGGGAGAGGGGGGGAGGAAACTGGGTGGAAGAGACCCTAGAAGCAGTGTGATTCCTAGTATACAAAGCAAGTGGGTAACCTGGCCCCTGCTGGTAGAAAACTGAATTTTCCGTAAAGGCCTTGACTCCTGGGGGAGGTCAGTCCATGGTCTGAAACCTGAAGAGAAATCTTTGTCCCATCATCTGTTGGAAACAGAGGGGGACCCCAACTTTCTCCTGTTGGGCAGTCAACAGTAGAGATGTAGTGTCCGTGGCCTTGCTTTTACTCTTACAGTCAAGTTCTGGGATCAGAGCCTGGCTCCAGGCTCTTCCAATGGCCTTCAGCCCTGGGGCAGTGCCTGGTGGGAGGTAACCAACCATCCCAGAGAAGCTCTGGACAGAAGTACTTCAGAGGCCTTCCTGCCCCTAAGAGAACGTTTCTGACAAACATGGCATCCAAGAGAAAAAGCACATAACACGTCACCTTGCTTGTGGGGGTACTGGGAAGACTGGAATGGGGGACACCTTTGCACTCCCCACCTCCCCTTCCTTTGCTCCCCCACCCCCACCCCTCACTAGAGCCTCCCTGAGAGTCAGTCTCCTCAGCACTATCGTTGGGAGGATGGGAAGGCCTTTCTGCCTCAGCTCACTGTAGAAAAGGGCCTCACCATCATCCCAAATGCAGTGCTGGATGCGGTCACAAGATGCACTAATAGATTGAGAGAAGACGGCGCTATGTCCCATTGCTAGGCCAGCTACCACCATATTTTGAATGGATACTTTTACAAATCTAATGTCTTTGTGGAAACACAATTAAAGTATACTGTAGTTGTGTATGTTTGAAAATACTACGCAAACCTGCTTAGCCACTTACCTGGTGGCTCAGTTGGTTATGCGGCCAACTTCGGCTCAGGTCATGATCTCGCTGTTGCTGAGTTCAGGCCCTACGTCGTCGGGTCCTGTGCTGACAGCCCAGAGCCTGGAGTCTGCTTCAGATTCTGTCTCCCTCTCTCTCTGCTCCTCCCCCACTCTCACTTTGTCTCTCGCTGTCCCTCTCTCTCTCAAATAAATAAACATTTAAAAATTTAAAAAAATACTAAGCAATTAAACACAAACATGTTTTAAATATCACGATTACCATCTCATTGTTTACAAAGTAAACTAAGAATCTCAAATAATGGAAATTGTCTGGTCCTCTCCTTCCTAAGTCACTTTGCTTCTCCCTCGCTCACCCACTCCTGGGAACCTGTTCAGTTCATTTCCTTAGTTAAAACAAAGAAAAAGAAAGAAAAGAGAACAAGAAAAAAACCGATTTGCCCAGCAGGGGGCAGCAAGAGACAAAGAATACAATACAGCATTCTGCTTCCTGCTCCTCCACCCCAACCCCCAACTTTGTCTGAAATCCTAGATTAGAAAGGTTTAAATTGGGAAGAGGGCGGTAGGGGAGCAGGGACTGAATCCAAACCACAGAACCCAAATTCATAAAGTTAAGTGGATGCAGAACTTGCTGGAACAAGATCTACTGAATACAAGAGCTAGACTGCCATTTTTTGGGAGCTCTATGCTAGAAGGCAGCCCAGTAGAGTTTTTAAAGAAAATCTGGCTCTCTACGGTGACATCCACAAACTTGGTAATACGAACGTGATTTAGGAAATATCCCACAGATAAGAGGAAAGAATGTGATTCCCTTTGACTAAATTCTCACAACCTATATTCATGCCACTATGAATTGGAAACATGGCTCTCACAGGCTTGGAGTACCTGGGCCCTTGGCATGTGTGGTACCCAGCCCTGGGCACCTTGGGTAGGACTCTCCTGATTGGGCGAGAAGGGATGTGGGATGCAGGAAAGAGGCGTGGGGTGGGGTCATGTGGCCTGGGACAGAATCCCTCATGAATCCTTGAGGTATTTATTTTTTTTTTAATTTTTATCTTTTTACAAATAGTTTATTGTCAAATTAATTTCCACATAACACCCAGTGCTCATCCCCACAAGTGCCCTCCTCCATGCCCACCCCTCCTCCCCCCCACATCCACCAGTCCTCAGTTTTTGTCAGCATTCAAGAGTCTCTCATGGTTGGCCTCTCTCCCTTTCCCCCACCATTTCTGCCCTTCTTCTCCCCCTTGGTCCTCTGTTAAGTTCCTCCTAATCCTCCTATACGTGCACATATATGATATTTGTCTTTCTCTGCCTGACTTATTTCGCTCAGCATAACACCCTCAAGGTCCATCCATGTTGCTACATGTGGCCAGATTTCACTGTTTCTCATTGCCATGTAGTATTCCATGGTATAGATAAACCACATCTTCTTGATCCATTCATCTGTTGATGGACACTTAGGCTCTTTCCATGTTTTAGCTATTGTGGAGAGTGCTGCTATGAACATTGGGGTCCATGTGCTCCTATGCATCAACATTTCTGTATCCTTGAGGTATTTAAAAATTTGAACCCTGATACAAAGGACCTCGGATCTGAAGGAAGAGTATTAGGAGACACAGGAAAGAAAAAGATTGTAGTGGGGAGTTCTGGCTGGGAAATGTTTATTTGGGGTCCTAGGCTGTAACAGTGTGATTAAAAATCCTGGCAACAATTGTATGGAACACATGGGCTTGTGGCCATTTCAAGAAACCTATATTGGTTTCCCAGGGCTACCATAGCAAAGTGCCACCGACGGTGTGTCTTATAACAACAGAAATGTATTCTCTCACAGTTCTGGAGACTAGAAGTCCTAATAAGGTGTTGATGGCACCATGTTCTGAGGTTTCTAGGGAAGAATCCTTCTTTGTTTCTTCCTAGCTTCTGATGGCTCCCAGCAACCCTTGGGGTTGCTTGGTTGGCAGCTATAGCGTTTGATTGTTGCCTCCATCATCACATACTGCTTCTCTGTATAATGTGTCCGGGTCTCTGAATCTCCTGTCCTTTCTCTTATAAAGACACCAGTCACCAGACTTCAGGTGACTTGTTATCCAGTATGACCTCATTTTAGTGTAACGCATTACATCTACACAGACCCTATTTCCAAATAAGGTCACATTTTGAGGTTCTGGGTGGACGTGGATTGGGGGGAGCACACTATTCAACCCAGTACACACCCCAAATAGTAGTCGTGTTATGATAATAAAGCTAAACAAGGTTACTCTCAGATCCTGGCTCAACCTCTCTTCTGTCACTTCGTCTGCATGAACCTTGTGAGGTGGTAGTGAGAGTCCCTAACAAGGCCAACAGACCGATCAGAAATGATGTGCTGGCGCACATCAGTGGTGCGGCAGAGAGGCTGGGAGGGATACCGTGAAGTCCTCTCTCTCTCTCTCTCTCTCTCTCTGTCTCTTCTGTGCAGGCTGCCCCAGGGACTCATCCACAGCTCCCAGAATGTTCCAGGCATCTTCCCAACTGCTTTACCTCAGACTTTACTCTCAGGAGTTTTGTTTGCCAGGGTTCTGCCTGGGATCCGATTTACTCATTTTTCCCGATGAGTTAGTGTCTGTCTCCTCTCAGGTGAGATGCCTTTAAAGGGGATGTGTCCTACTTAGATTCTGCTTCAACTTCAGTGGGTGGTGGCAGATGTCTCTGAGACCCAGTAGGCTGGGAACCGATGGGGGGAAAGGTTGGGGGACCTTTGACCAGGGCCATGATTCCTCAGCCCTCAAGTGACACCCAGTGGTGACCAGCTAATCTTGCTACTGGCAGGGCTAACCTGGTTGTAGCAGGGCTTTGTTTTGGAAATTTCCTTCAATAAACAGCCACAAATCGCAGTTGTGGGAACAGGAATAGTCAGAGTTGTGTTGCAAGCCTTTGATAGGAACATGTCTTGTTTCCTGTGGCTCTGGCTTTGAGGATGGTCTAAGCCTGGTTTCTGCATTTAGCCTCCACACCAGATTCACTGAGATAGATAATGACAGAAGTTATTTGATATTGACATTCATTCATTTGTTAGCCTGAAGTCTTTTTTTACAAGATTTTTAAAATTAAGTTTATTTACCTAGAGAGAGAGATTGTGCAGGGGAGGGGCAGTGTGTGCGTGTGTGTGTGTGTGTGTGTGTGTGTGTGTGAGAGAGAGAGAGAGAGAGAGAGAGAGAGAGAGAGAGAGGAGAGAATCTAAAGCAGACACCGTATAGTCATTGCAGAGCTCAGTGTGGGGCTTGAACTCAACAACCATGAGATCATGATCTGAGCCAAAATCAAGAGTTGGATGCTTAAACTGGCTGAGTCACCCAGGCACCCCTAGTCTGAAGTCTTTATTGTATCTGTTGGACAAATTTATTAATTCCAAAAGTAGATTGGGGGGGTGCTAATAATAATCTTTTTATGTTTAATCAAGGAAATATATTTTTTTTTTTACAAACCCAAGATTTTTTGAAGCCTGAATATTTCTGAGTGGGTCAATAATGGCTCACTGGAAATGCTTAATTTCCACCGTCAGACTGGCAGAACTCAATGAAACACAAATCAATATTTTAAAGAAGTGCCTTCTCCATGCCCTCCTGATTCAATGAAGCTGTAAGAACATCCTACTTTCTAACAATTAGACCCTTCCAAGAATGGACCTTCATTAAAAGGTGCTTTGACAGAGAAGTGTCAACCAAATGGATTGAGTTTGTCAAGGGTAGCATATGGTTTGTTCTTTCATAATAATTGGCATCAGACCATTTAACCTCATTTATCCAGTTATTCATTCATTCAACAAATACCCAGCATTCTATGGAAGTCTGCTTCTAAAATGTCTCCCATCTCTACCTCTTGGCACTCTGCACTTATACATCCCCTTTCACGTGAGTGTGGGCTGGGCCAAGTGATTTGCTTCTGACCAAAAGAACAGTGCGAAGTGATGGAATGTCATTTACAAAACTAGATTACAACAGACTGACTTCTGTCTTGCTCTCATTCTCTGCCCCTTTCTCTCTCTCTCTCTCTCTCTCTCTCTTTCTCTTTCTCTCTCTCTCTCCCTTCTCACTGCTCAGCCTGGTGAAATAAGTGGCCATATTGTGAACTGGCTATCCCACGGAGAGATTCATGAGGTGAGAAAGTGAATCCTGTGTGTGAACTCAGGAGAATATTCTACCACAGTTCAGCCCTGTGTCAACTGCATTCCAGGTTGACAGTTTCATTTCACCTTTTGAGTGACCTTGATTCACAAGACCCAGCTAAGCCATGCCCAGATTTCTGTCCCACAGAAACAATGAGAATATAGTTGTTTCATGATGAATATCATTGCTTTAAGCCACCAAGTTTTGAAGTAATTTGTTGCACAGGAATAGGTACATAATACACACTTTACTGCCCTTGAAGATACAAATGGCGGGGGTGGGGGTATCCATGATCTTTTTCTCAAGACATGCAACAATTTCCGTAGAAAGCAATAAATGCTCTCTGTTCAAAATACAGCGTTTCTACAAAATGAAGATGTTGATGTGGGTTTTTTAGTCTGAATATATAGGATCCATGAAACTGACCAAATGGTAAAGTGATTTGGAAGTATTTTAATTATGTGAGATATCTTTGACTGCTTGGAAATGGCTCACTATGGAGCAGAGAATATGCATACATTTCAGAATAAAAGGTATATGGAGCTTGGTATAGGAATTATTTCAGGAGATGAAATCTGCCTCTGGAAAATCCATTTTTTTTTATAAGAACCACTGAAACAAAACTAGAAAAGGAAGTAACAAGGTCATCCCACCCATTTCTGTTACTGCATTTTCTGTAACTGTATTATACATATATTTTTTGCTCTGGAGCAGCTGTAAACCATAGGCTATAAATAAAGTAAACAAACAATATTTATGTCAATGGGAACAGAAAAACTTTGAAGGGAACCTAAAGGAAAACCTGTTGATAAAATTTGGGGCCAAGATGCTCTGACTGAAGATACCAGACCTTAGGATCTGTTAGAAATTTCCTGCGTTTCTGCTCTATCCATACCCATGTTGCCAAATTTAATTCCAGAAAATGAGGTTGCTACTGAAATGGAGTGATGATACGCGGTGGAATATAAGAACCTGGAGCTCAGGAGAAGGGTTGAGGTTAGATGAGATTTCCAAGTGTCTAGTGGAGATAGAGGAGAAAGGACCCCAAGGGCTGAAGGCTGATAAACTCCAGTGCTAGGAGGGCTGGAAGAAAAGGAGTCACAGAGAATGCCGAGAAGGTCCAGCTCAGTGCAGTGTAAAGCGAGATTCACAAAAAGGGGAAGAATGTCCAGGTTGACTCATGAAGATGATGTGCTTGGTTCTTTCTGTCCTCTCTATGGCCTCACTGTTAGGTACCTCATTTACTTGCGTGGCTACTACATATTTGTCCCCGTGAAAATGATTCCAAAATCTATGTCTCTCTTCTACCTCTGGACATCTCTACCTGGATTTGTATACCCAGTGCATTCCAGTGCAACGTGTCCCAAATCAAACTGTCTTAAATCTCCACACAGATGCCATCTTCTCCTGAGACACTGGCCTGGATCACCTTCCGTAAACAAACCTCTTATCCTTTCCCCAATCACAGCCTCCTTAAATTGTTTTATTTTCAGTAATAACACTTGCCAAATGCTGAACATGATGAGTTTATTTTTGTTACTTCTTTCTCTTCTATATTAGACTATAAGCCCCATGAGAGCAAGGAGCTGGTCTCTTTGATTCCTGATGTATCCTTAGCTCCTAAAATGGTCCCTGATCATAGTAAGTACTCAATAAATATCTTTTGATTAGATACTGTTGAAACCTCTCATAATTGGATTTTCAAAGTTAAGCCTATTAGTTTAATAGGTCTCAATAGGTTTAAATTAAAATAATAGATTTAACATTGAGACAATTATAGATTTGCATGCAGTTGTGAAGAAATAATATGGAAGGGATCCAATGCACCTGTCACCCAATTTCTCTCATCTTACAAAACTGCTGTGCAATATCACAGCCACAATGATGACATGGATACAGTCAATACAGAACATTTCCATGACCACAAGGATCGCTCATGTTGCCCTTTTATAACCACATTCACTTCCTTCTTGCCCCTCCTCCCTCCTTAACCCCCCAAACCACTAATCTGTTCTCCATTTCTAGAATTCTGCCATTTCAAGAATTTTATATCATTGGGACCATAGAGTATGTAAACTTCTTGGATTTTGTTTTTTCACTTAGCATAATTCTATGGAGACTGATGGGGGTTGTTACATGTATTAACACTTTCTTCCTTCTTGTTACTGTGCAATCCTACACAGTATGCATGTGTCAGTTTGTTTAACTATTCAACCCTTGAAGGACATACAAGTTGTTTCCAGTTTGGGGTCATCACAAATGAAGCTGCTATAAATATTTGTGTACAGGTTTCCCTGTAAATATGTCTTCATTTCTCTGGGCTTAATGCTGCAATGTACAATTTCTGGGTTGATTGGAAGCTGCATATTAATATTTGTTTAGGTTTATTTATTTATTTTGAGAGAGAGGGAGGGAGAGAGAGAGAGAGAGAGAGGGAGAGAAGAGCTTGAATCTATGAACTGTGAAATTGTGACCTGAGCCAAAATCAAGCGTCATATGCTTAACTGACTAAACCACCCAGGTGTCCGAACTGCATATTAAGATTTTATTTTTTTTTTCTTTTTCTTTTTTTTTTATTTCTAGGAGAGAGAGAGAGAGAGAGACGTGAGCAGGGGAGGGTCAGAGAGGGAGGAAGTCACAGACTGAAACAGGCTCCAGGCTCTGAGCTGGCAGTCAGCACAGAGCCCGACGCGGGGCTCGAACCCACGAACTGCGAGATCATGACCTAAGCGAAAGTCTGACGCTTAACCGACTAAGCCACCCAGGCGCCCCATGCATATTAAGATTTTAAAGAACTTGTCAAACTGTTTTAGAGTGGCTGTACCATTGTATATTCCATCCAGTGATGTATGAATGATCCAGTTTCTCCACATCCTTACTAGCATTTTGTGTTTTCTCTATTTTTGACTTTAGTCATTCTGATAGGTATGTGGTGATATCTTGTGGATTTAGCTTCCATTTCCAAAGTCCCGTGGTGTTGAGCATCCTTTCATGTATTTATTTACCATCTGTACATCCACTTGGTGAAATGTCTGCTTAGGTCTTTCTTTGGCCTGTGATTTAATTGGGTTATTTGGGTTTTTTTTTTTTTTTTTTTTACTATTTTTAGAGTTCTTTATGTTTTTAAATACTAGACTTTTGTTGGGAAATGTTTAGTTTGGAAATGTTTTCTGCCAGTCTGTAGCTTATTTTTTTTCCACCTCTTGACAGGGTCTTTCATCAAGAAGAAATTTTAATTTCAATGAAGTTCAATTTATCAATTTTCCTTTGATGGATCATGCTTTTGGTGTTATATGTAAGAACTCTGTGTATATAGCTCTAGATGCTGAAGGGTCCTCATTGATTAGTTTTCCTAAAATTTTTATAGTTTTGCATGTAAGCTTACAATCCATTTTGAGTCAATGTCTGTGTAAGGTATGAGACTTAGGTCAAGGCTCACTTTTTTTGCCTATGGATATTCATTCGCTCCAGCATCATTTCCTCCATTGAATTGCTTTCGTACCTTTGTAAAAAGAAAAATTAGTAGGGCATAGTTTGGGAGATCTAATTCTGGGGTTTCTATTCTGTTCCATTGATGTCTGTGTTGCTCCCTCTGGTAATATCACACAGTCTTGATAACTGTAACTATTTAATAAGTCTTCTTGAAATGAAATAAGCTGATTCTTCTCAATTTATTTTTATTTTTCAAAAAGGGTTCTAGCTCTTGTACCTCTTTTGTCTTTCCATATGAATTTTGGAATGCTATTGCTATATCCAAAAAATCTTGCTGGAATTTTGATAGAAATTTCACTGCATATATGAATTTGGGGAGAATGGACATCTTTGCTATTGAGTCTTACAATCCATGAACAAGTTATATCTCTTCATTTATTTAGATCTTTTTTGATTTCTTTCACCAGCATTCTGTAGTTTTCAGCATTCAAGTCCTATACATGTTTTGCTAAATTTGTACCTAAGTATTTCTACTACCGCACCCCTGCATTTATAAATGGCATTATAATTTTAATTTCAGTGACTACATGTTTTATGAATTCTATTTGTAAATATTATATCAAGGATATTTTGTATCTATATATCTATACCTATACCGGTATCTAGATTTAGATCTATATTCCCTATTTTTAATATATTTCTTTTAAGACTACCTCCTTGCAATTTCCAGAGAGAAAATACAAAACAAAAAACAAACGTAGTTTCAAATCCATAAACAATGTGTGAAGTTTAAAGCATTACTGATACCATCATTACAGAAGAATGTTAGCTTACTCCAGGGCACTTCAGTATTCCTGAGGAATAAACAAGATTTCTCTTTTCCTTCCTCTGGGATGTTCTCAGGTGTAAGTCACTGCTCCTGCTCTTTGATGGATTTTCCCTGTAGAAGATAACGGTGCCTGAAAATCATGTGACATTTGGAGTAGGCCATTCCCATCCCATACCAGAACCAAAGACTAATGGCCACATTCTTCTGTTAAGGCAGGGAAATGGTAAAACAAGTCGTAATCCGAAACCAGTACCTATCTTCACAACCACTTCTGCCACACATGGGTCCCACTTCCTGCCTAGCTCGTAATCTCACATGTTCCCCACCCACGGCTCCTCCTTTCCTTCTTTATCTATATACTAATGAAGAATATTGATCTGTCGCTTTCTTTTTATGTACTGTATTCATTTGGCTTTAGTATCAAGGTAATACTACCTTTATCAAATAAGTTAAGAAGTATTCCTTCCTTTTCTGTTTGGTGGAAGGGATTGTGCAGAATTGGTTTCATTTTTCCTTGCATTTTTTGGTAGATTTCTCCAGGGAAACCGTTTGTGCCTAGAGATTTCGTTGGGGGGAATTCCAAAATTACAAATTCAATTTCCTTAATAGTTTTAGAGCTATTCAAATTATTTCATATTGGCTGAGTTTTTGTAGTTTGTGTTTTTTGAGGAATGAGTTTATCATCGCAATATCAACATGATGTCAAATTTGTCATCAACAAACATTAAATTTATGTGTGTGGAGATATTCAGAGTATTCCCCTTTTATCCTTTTGGGTTTTGCAGTGTCTGTAGTGATATTCTTTTTTTAAAATGTTTTATTTATTTTTGAGAGAGAGAGAGAGAGAGATAGTGTGAACGGGTGAGAGTCAGAGAGAGAGGGAGACACAGAATCTGAAACAGGCTCCAGGCTCTGAGCTGGCAGTCAGCACAGAGCCCGAGGCGGGGCTCGAACCCACGAACCGCGAGATCATGACCTGAGCGAAAGCCGGATGCTTAACCGACTGAGCCACCCAGGCGCCCCTGTAGTGACATTCTTTGTGTCATTCCTGATGCGGACAACTTGTGTCTTCTGTCTTTGTCAGTCTTGCTGAACGTTTGTCTATTTGTCTTTGCCAAGACTCAACTCTTTCTTTCATTGATTTTCACTATTGTTTTTCTGTTTCAATTTCATTGATTTTAACTCTTTATTATTCCCTTCCTTCTATTTATTTTAGGTTTAATTTACTCTTCTTTTCAATGGTAGCCTATATAATTTATTTGGGAGTTTTTTTCTTTTCTAATGTATGCAGTCATTGCTATACATTTCCCTGTCAGTACTGCTTAACTGTGTCCCACATGTTTTTTTTTTTCAGTTTTATTAACATATAAAAAATAAAAATTGTATTTACTTAAGGTATATGACTTGATATTTTGAAATATACACACACACACTGTGAAATAATGTCCTCAATTAAGCTAATTAACATATATCACTTCATTTTGTCACCATTTTCATTGTGTGTGTGTGGAGGTGGGGAGAACACTTAAGGTCTACCTTCTTAGCAAATTTTATCTATACAATAGAGTATTGTTAACTATAGTCATATTACTGTACATTAGGTCTCTAGAACTTACTCATCTCGCAGAACTAAAATAGTCTTACACAAGTTTATACACTATATTATCATTTTCATCCAATGTATTTTTTCAATTTCCCTTGAAATTTTCTCTTTGATCCCTCAGTTCCTTAGAGGTGTGCTGTTTAAAGTGTTTGGAGATTTTCCTATCATCTCTTTTATTGATTTTTAGTTTAATTCCTGTGTGGTCTGAGAAAACACTCTCAATACTGCATGAATTCCATTCTTTTCAATTTGTTGAGGTTTGTTTTATGGTCCAGGATGTGGTCTGTCCTGATATGTATTACATGAGCAATGATAGGTAACCTGCTATTTTGGGTAGAGGATTCTAGAAATATCAATTCTATCTTGGGTAGGTGGCATTGAGTTCTTCCATATCTTGGCTGATTTTGTTCTATTTATTTCAGTCATTCCAACGGGGCACTGAAGTCACCACTGGAACTGGGGATTTGTCTGCTTCTCCCTTCCGTTCTATCCATTTTGCTTCACATTTTTTTGTAGCGCTGTTGAATAAACACTTAGAATTATGTTTTCTCGGTGGATTGGCCTTTTTATCATTACCTATGTTCTTTTTTGCCTTTGGCAATTTTCTTTGCTCTGAGGTTGACTTTATTTGATATTAAAATAGCCACCCCTTCTTTCCTTTGATTAATGTTTACATTTTTTTCCATCCTTTTGGTTTCAACAGGCCTATACCATTATATTTGAAGTGAATTTCTTCTAGACAGCATATAGTGGAGTCCTGTTTTTTAATTCACTCTGTCAATCTCTGTCTTTTAATTTGTGTGTTTGGACAATCTCCATTTTTTTTTTTTTTAATTTAAAAAAAATTTTTAACGTTTATTTATTTTTGAGACAGAGAGAGACAGCACAAGCTGGGGAGGGGCAGAGAGAGAGGGAGACACAGAATCTGAAACAGGCTTTAGGCTCTGAGCTGTCAGCACAGAGCCGGATGCGGGGCTCAAACCCACGGACTCCGAGATCATGACCTGAGCCGAAGTTGGACGCTTGACTGAGCCACCCAGGAGCCCCTGGACAATCTCCATTTAACATAATTATTGATGTTAGTGCATAAGTGTGCCATCAAAATTTTTATTTTATTAGTTAAGCTATTTTCCATCTCTCTGTTTTTCGTTTTTCCTTCCTTTCTCTGGATTACTTGAACATTTTTTATTTATCTATGGTAATTTTGACTGTATATTAATAAAGATTTTTTAAGTGGTTGCTGTACATATTACTTTATATATACAAAAGTCAACACAATCTACTGGTGTTCAATTTTACCAGTTCAAATGATGTATAGAAAACGAACCTTCCTTGGGGCGCCGGGGTGGCTCTGTCCGTTAGACATCCGGCTTCGGCTCAGGGCATGATCTCGCGGTCCGTGGGTTCGAGCCCGGAAGCAGGGTCTGTGCTGACTGCTCGGAGCCTGGAACCTGCTTCAGATTCTGTATCTCTCTCTCTCTCTGCCCCTCCCCCATTCATGCTCTGTCTCTCAAAAATAAATAAAAGAGTTAAAAAATTAATTAAAATTTACTTTCCTTAAAGTCCCTTTATTTTCCCCAATTTTAAAGTATTATAGATATTTTATATACATGTACTTAAAACCATAGCGACAGCATTATACTTTATGCTTTCACCATCAAAAATAATTTAGAAAACACAAGAGGAGAAAAAAAGTCTATTGTATTTATTAGTATGTTTGCTGTGTTCCTTCTTTCTTCCTGATGATCCAAGTTCCTTCCTTTACTGTTTTTTTTTTTCCTGTTTAGAAAACTTTAGTTAGTCATTCTTTTAGGATTGGTATGCTGATGATATTTTCTCTTAATTCCTTCACTTAAGGAAGTTTTGATTTCTCTCATTCCTGAAGCACATTTTCACTGGGAATAGGGTTCTGAGTTCATAGTTTCACCTTTCAGCACTTGGAAAATGCTGTGCACCCGCCTCCATGGTTTCTGATGAGAAACCAAACATCCCTCCATTGGCTTTCCCCCTTTACGTAAGGTTTTGTTTCCCTCTTATTAATTTTAAGATATTTTCCTTTGCTTTTATTTTTCAGAAGTTTGACTATAATGTATTTGGGTCTTAATTCCTTTAGGCTGATCCTGTTTGGGATTCACTCAGCTTCTTACATCTACGGACTTAGATCTTTTGGCCAATTGGGAATTTTTTCAGCCATTACTACTTCAAGTTGTTTTTTGGCCCCACTCTCTTCCTCTCTTTTGGGGACTCTGATGACATGAACAGATCTTTTGTTATAGTCTGACTATCTTTAGTATAAGAAACGTCATCCTGATAAATTGCAGGGATGGAGCTTGCCATTTTTCTTACAGTCTCGACCAGACACCACATCCAGCATGTACGCAAAAAGAAATCCACGCCCACTATGAATCCACTTTTCTCACAATGCAGTGACCTTCCATTAGGGCTCCCACATTTCTTTCTTTATTAAAGCCAGGTTGGAGCTTCACAGCATTTAATGTGCTCTTTATCTCTTACTGACGATTTTATAAAGGGTATATAGAAAAGGCAAAATGAAACTTGGAATAATGAAAATGATATTTAGAGAAAAAGATCAAAGTGGTAAAAAGATTAAATATAATGCTTTGTTGAAAGGCTGGCTCTGAACATAATACTCCCTCAGAGAGGCTTGAAGAGAAATAAAATAGTGCTCTCAAGTTCCTAAGGCAGCCTTCACAACAGGGTGATTGCCACTTGATTAACGATTGGAAAGCCCTGTGGTGGAAGCAGTTGAGCCTCCCTTACTGAAGACAGGTGCTGTCACTAAACAGTTTACCAATGTTTGTAAGGATGACTAGTCCATCCTTTGCATAAGCTCAGGTCTCCTCATGTGCGGGCTCATGCCTCTGCTACCCAGCAAACTAAATCCAGCTTGACTGACAGGTACAGAATCTAAGGAGATCAGAACAGCATTATTTGTCCCCAAACCTTGAAGTGCTTCCAAACCCTCCTGAGCTTCCCCTGTTAGCACTTCACACTCTGCTGATACTCCTTGAACATCTGCCTCCTGAGGTAGATTTGGCTCTGTGAGGTTTGATGAAAATCCCATCTTTTTAAGTCAGCAAGTGGGACACTGAATAAATGTCTAATAAACGCCTAAATGGACAAAGTCTCTCTAGAAGTGTAGAAAATATCTCCCCACTTCATGCTTTATACCTCATTCATTCAGCCATTTATTCCAAAAGGGCTTTAGGGAGTGTTTACTATGTTCCAGATGGGGTGCGAGACACTATGCATACAGGAGAAGAATAGGATGTTATTTTGATTCTGGCCAGGAGCTCCCTTGGACATAACATGTCTGATCTGTGCTCATACATGTTGGCTTGGGCTCCCACATGTGTCCCCAGATCAGGCGCTGGCAAATTATGGTCCGAATCTGGTCATCGCTATTTTATTTTTTGTAAATAAATTTTGTTGGAACACAACCACACCCATTTATTTATGGATCATCTACAGCTGCTTTCACACTACAGTGATGTGCAAATGCCTAGGATATTTGCTACCTGAACATTTACAGAAAAAATGTTGCCACCCTCTTCCCTAAGTCATGAATTGGGAAATGTCTGATATACCCTCCCCTTACCTGGAAGTTTCTGTAGTGTCACACAGGTAAAGTCATGGTTGCATCCTTTAGGCAACACATCCTTCGGTCAAGACTATTGGGGGAGGGAGATATTTAATTAATACACACAGTATATATTGTCCCCAAAACTCTCTGGATCACATACAGGTGTCAACCACAGTCTGTGATTCTATTAGAATGTCTTTTATCTTCATGAAAACTCACAGGATGGAAACAAGAAAGGTGATGTGCAATCTGAATTCAGGAGAATTGTTTGGTTCCCATCACGCAGTAGTGAGGAACACTGGGGATTCAGCCATATGCAATGTACAGCTCACGTCCCATTGGTGTGCTTGGCATGTTGGAGATGTTCGCTGAACAATGAGGGGCTCAGTGAGACTGGAGGGGGGGGAGGGAGGGCCTGCAGTGGGAGATAAGAGCAGATTGCTGTGGGGGGCGGGTAGAGAGAGAGCGAGCCACTGAGAGGATGAGCCATCCATTGGTTTCAAAGGAAAGGTGATCTGATCTGATTTGTGTTTTGCGAAGATCACCCTGGTTGACATGTGGGGACTAGACTGTGGGGGTGCAAGGGTGAAAGCGGGGCCATCAGTGAGGAGGCCATTGGAATGATCCAGATGAGACATGACAGTAGCTAAGCCCAGGGAGCAAGGTGGAGGTATAAGAAGTGGTTAGATTCTGCACTTTGGCGATGGAGCTAATAACATTTTCTGATGGGTAGAATGTAGGAAGAAGAGGAGTGTCAGGGAAGGCTCTGAGGTTTTCGACCTGAGTTACTGGAAGGAGAGAATTGCCTTTGTCCAAGATGGGAAAGACTGAGGAGAATCGGAGTTTGGGGGTGGTATCAAGACACCGTATGTTTGACATGTCTTATTTTGTCCCAAATGTCAACCTTCTCCCTTGAGTTACTCATTCTGAATGCAGGGCCTCTCTGTTCCAGTTTCTAGGTCTGCCCCACTCCCTTCCCTTCCTTAGCCTCCCCCCCACCCCCACCCAGAGACAGCACTGTGGGATAGTGGTTAGAAGAATGGACTCTAGAGACAAAATTCTGCGTTCAAACCCAGGCCTACCATTTCCCAGCTGTGTGGTTTTCCTCGGGAAAATCACTTAAATTGACTGTAATTTAGTTCTTCTATTTGTAAAACAGGGGGAAAAAATCATTGTCTTCCTCTCAGAGGCGATGTGAGGATTAAAAGGCAGAGCATATGTGAAACGGGCAAGCACCCAGTCGAGTATTGGCTCTCTGGCTATATCCCGCCTTCGGTCTCCAAAATGTTTCCAGTTTCCTGTGACATATCTCAGGACTGGGGTGTGAGGATGCGGTGCTTGTGGGGAGGGACACAACGTGGGGCAGGTGGAGGGGAAGGAGCGAGGTTCAGTACCAGAACCTCTGCCTGCTTTAGAATAGGCTGGAGGCGGGGCACAGGTATGATCGACAGAAGACAGCAGAGCAGGCAGGTAAGTCACATTCGCGCCCTCCTCGTTCTTGGAAGTAGACCATGCACCTCTCGGCTGTGATGGGGGCAGATGGAGGGTGGGGAGGCGGAAGCCAAGACCTGACATGAGGCAGGGCCAGGAGAAGAGGGGAGGGTAGCTGTGGAAGTAATGCCTGGTGTCCAAGGATGAGGGAAGAAGCATTAAGATGAAGGCGGTGGAGGGGCGCCTGAGTGGCTTAGTTGGTTAAGCATCTGATTTTCGCTTAGGTCATGATCTCGCGGTTCGTGGGTTCGAGCCCCGCGTCGGGCTCTGTGCTGACTGCCAGCTCAGAGCCTGGAGCCTGTTTTAGTCTGTGACTCCTCTCTCTCTGACCCTCCCCTGCTCACGCTGTCTCTCTCTCTCCTAGAAATAAATAAAACATTAAAAAAAAAAAAAAAGATGAAGGTGGTGGCCTGTTGTGGGCTTCCAAGAAGAAATGGAAGGATTCCCACAAAGGCAGAAACATAGTGATGGAGATGAGACATCATCTAGAAGGCTTGTGTATGGATGGGGATCACCAGCAGAGCTCAGGCCCTTGGTGGGGAGCAGGTGAGAATGACAAAGCTGCTCCTCTGGACCCATGACCCAGGTGCCCCTGCCTGAATCGGGGCTCTGAATCCCTGCCTTTCCCATGCCTTACTTGCCCGGAGCATTCATTTTGGGAAACTCTTTCACTGCCCAGTCCCCTTGTTGGGGAGGCATATTCCTCTCACCCTTTATAAGTGGTCAAGAGGCTCCACTCAGGAGTCTGAAAGGCATGGATTTCAATACCAACCACTGTCCTGATATATAACAGAGCACTTCTCTCATGTTCTTAAGCCTCAGTTTCCTGATCTATAAAATGGGCACATTTCAGTGTCACCTCCCTTTCAACCTTAGTTGAGTCTCCATGAGACTAGGCACTGAATCTGTCACACAGTAAGTGCTCCTGAGGTGGCAGCCATGACTATGATCATACACATCACTTGCCTGCTTTTCTCTGCTTGGTCACCAAACTGGGTGACCATTTCTTGAGGTATGGAAAAAGACAAAATGAGTCTAAATTTCCTTTTGTAGTTTAAAAACTGAGTATGAGTGCAATTCGTTAAGAAAGGTTTCATGTGGGGGCACCTGGGTGGGTCAGTCGGTTAAGCATCTGACTTCAGCTCAGGTCATGATCTCACAGTTCGTGGGTTCGAGTCCCACATTGGGTTTTGTGCTGACAGCCAGCTCAGAGCCTGGAGCCTGTTTTGGATTCTGTGTCTCCCTCTCTCTCTGACCCTCCCCTGCTCATGCTCTCTCTCTCTCTCTCTCTCTCTCTCAGAAAGAAATAAAACTTTAAATATTTAAAAAAAAAAAGAAGAAGAGTTTCATGTGTTTACCAATGACTTAAGAGGTCCTATGGAAAGATCATTGAAAGATGGCCCTTGTTGGGGCGCCTGGGTGGCTTAGTCGGTTAAGCGTCCGACTTTCGCTTGGGTCATGATCTCGCGGTTCGGGTTCGAGCCCCGCGTCAGGCTCTGTGCTGACTGCCAGTTCAGAGCCTGGAGCCTGTTTCAGTCTGTGACTCCCTCTCTCTCTGACCCTCCCCTGCTCACACTGTCTCTCTCTCTCTCTCCTAAAAATAAATAAAACCTTAAAAAAAAAATAAAGTTAACAGTTTAAAAAAAAAAAAAGAAAGATGGCCCTTGTTTATATGTAAGAATTCTAGTGTGTTTACTAAAAACCAGTCACACCTTCAGGTATGAGATGTATGGCTCAGGGAGGCGGGGAGGAAAACCTTTTATTATCATTAGGAAAGCTCACACAACCAGAGCAAAAACAGTTTTGCTTCAGAAAATTCCAGTCAAGGCGGCCTTGGTGTTAATTTTTCCTACATGTGCAGCCCACATGGCTGTCTGACCAGATGCCTTTTCATTCTTTTTAAGGAGATGTTTCATCCATCAGTTGTCCAGACTGTTGCCCTAAGGAGACATCTGGCGAGGGGTCCTAGCAAGACAGTCCCTTCAAGCACTTCGGCCAAGCAACATGGAGCGAGATAGCAGAAGCCGCAAAGATGTCAGAGATTCTATTCCTAAGAATTTATTCTAGGGAAATGTTCATCGGGAGGCAAAAATTGTACGTCGCACGATGCCTCCTGCAACGTTACCTAAAAAATAACAAAAATATGAGGAGGGAACTAATTGCACAGCAATGCAGGAATAATTTAGTAAGTTATGGACTGTTGTGCAAACACTGAAATGCTTAAATATGAAGGCTCTAGAAGCATAGACACTGTATTTGATGTGCTGGTAAGTGAAACAGCAGAATACGAAATAGACATGGCTTCGTGCTTGCAAGCCTATAAAATGCTTATGCGTGGATGAGCAGGGGTAGATAGTGGGCAAAAATGAAACGTTACGTGAGGGGACTGGAAATAAAATTTGACCCTTTAAAATGTTTGTTGATGCTGTTGCTATGACAACTTTTCAACAAAAATGTTTAAAACCATTAAGTAAACCCAAGGCACCAATTATGTGGGCTCCCTAAGGCTGGGTGAAATAAGACGCTCTCATAAGACAGCGATTACACGAGATTCCTTTTCTGTTGCTTAGGCGCAGGTTATAGATCACCTGCTGACATTTGTCTTCTCACTGAGCAAGGAAGCCACCGCTGCCTGGTAAATCTTGGATACGTGACTCACAGACTTCAAAGCCCCCAAACCTAGGTAGCCACAACTGAAACACTTGCAGCCTCCACCTGGAATTTTATAAAGATTGATCTCCTGTCCAGAGAAACTGGGTCTGGGTTACAGAAAAGGTTTGACTTATATCCCTTTACCTATAAGAACCATATGGTCCACGTTTTTGAATAATTAGTCCTCTAAGCTAGACTAAGCTTATAAACAAATTCATTTTTCCTGGCCTGTGGTCATTCACTTACTGACTCACTCACTCACTCACCGAGCCTTTATGAAACATCTTTCATGCATCCAACATTTGCTCTGCGTGAAGAATTAAAACACAGAAGAAATAATCTTATCAAGGAGCTCAAGATCTAATAAGAAAAGACAGACACCTCTGTAATTTTATATGAGTTAAGATCTTGCTTTCATCAACTGTGAAGTGGAGGGAGGAATTCTTCCTTCACAAAGTCAAGAGAAGGTTTAATGAAATGACACGTGTACTAAACACCCCGAAAAATAGGCAACACTCGGGAAATATTGATTTCTTTCCCATTGACTTTGAGCATCGACTGCTGTGTCGTTCTAACACTGAGGAAGACCTAGGATTTTGCTAATGATAGAAAAGACTCTTCAGAAGCAGGGGCACCCGTGCGGGGCCCAGGAAGATGAATGGGATTTCTCCAGAAGGAAGAGAAGAGACAGAAGAAACTGGGAGCACAGGCACAAAAGGGACAGAGCCAGGCTATATGCATGCCTCTCCACGACCTGACTAGCTTGGGATTCAAAATTAGGCTCCATTACTTTCAATACTTGATGGAAATAAATGAAGACCTGGTAAATGAGAGCAAACGAAAACTATTTACTCAACGCTTACTATCATGAAGCTACCATCAATTGTGTTTGGCCAAGATCCACAGGCAGATAGAGCCACAGGAAAGCTCTACAGTGGGAGCAAGGGGAAGCTTCGGGTGCACCCTGACTGGAGGCTGGTGGCCTGGGTAGGTGGGGGGGGGGGGAGGGCAGGAGAGGTACTACCTAGCAACAGGCTTCCTACATGATTGGGAAAGAGTGCATATTTGGCTTCCTCTGATTGGTCCTAAGTTGGAAGTGGTGACAAAAATTAGAGAAGCTGAACAGTCATCAGTCAAGTCCTAGCCCTTTGGGACTGATGGTCATGCGAATTACTGTTTGGCTTCCTGGATTGTTGCTAGAAGTAACAGCCTGACCTCCTACAAGTCTCACCGCAGGCTGGCTTCCTGAGCTGGCTATTCTGAATATTAGGTTGGTTTCCTGAACAGTTTGCTGCAGGTGTGGGTCAGAACTCTATTCTTCTATAGGGTCTGGCCACCGTCCATTCGTATACTCAGACTCATTTGAAACTCAATGTCCCATGTCTCCCATCTCACTTAGAGCAAAAATATCTTTTTTTGTTGTTGTTCTTCCCTAAGTTTCACCTGAGGCCTTGCTTGTGTCCAAAGGACCAACTGTGAAGGCTTGGAAGATGCCCACCCCAGCCCAGCCCCCATACTTGCTGTGTTACTCCAGAGCTCCCTTCTTTCCTTCACACGCACTCCCCACAGTCATTTCTTCCAGCCCTTTCTGGCCCTGGCCTTTGAACCTGCCCAGGTTCTGTCCACAGGCACCTTCTGGCTTTTCCTATCTCACTGCTGGAGCCAGAACTCAGCTCATTCTCAGGAAGCAAACATTGGATTATAACTGACAACAACTTTACCTATGACTTTTCTAACGACAGATTTTCCCCATAGATGGGTGTTTTGTTTATTTCCCTCTACCAAAAAAAAAAAGATGAAATCACAGGTAGTCCCACCAAAGGCACTTCTGTGAAAAGCTTGAATAATAGAGCCCAGAACTGTTGCTTTTCTAACAAGCAGACTCTGGGCAGGGGTAGAACGAGAGAACTAAGAAGAAGAGGGAGTTGATACGCCACAGAGCGGCCTCCCTGAAAATCAGATGTCTCGAGCCCACTCTTGACAAATGCTAACCTGCAATCAGTTCTTGAATAAATCCTCTGACAGGCTGGGCTGTTGATTAAAGGGTGGTCCATATGTTTTAGGTGCCAGATGTGCAGGCAGCAAAGTCAACAGTTAATTGAGAAAACAAAGGAGCCTGACTGATGTTTTCCCCAGATGGACTGCAGGGTATTGGCAAGTGAACGAAGTATTATTCTCTTAAGGTTTAGGTCATAAAGTGGGAAAGAGATCATTTGGGCCTAAGGGGGGAGAAAAAGCATGTTAAAAAATCATTTTTAATCTACTCAGATCTTAATCAGTTTATTTTTAAGTGACCTGACCTTCCATTTATGAAAATAAATTTAAACTGAATGCCTGTGAGACTAGCTTTCAGTTTACTGCAAGAGACGCATTTTCAAGATAATGGTAATATAAAATAAAGGGTAACTATTCTATATTGGTTGATCCATAACACTATCCTGAGCCAGCACAGGGCTACTGGCTGATGGAATAAAGCCTTTGTCTCAAAGGGGATCTGTCCTCAAGTTATGTAGACCTACTAGATGCAAACACTATACTTAATTCCATGGTGGGTGATCAAAGCAAGGTGACCTCTGTCTAAAGCAGTGATTCTCAACCAAGCCATTCTGTCTCCCAGGAGACATTGGCGATGTCTAGGCAGGCATTTTCAGCTGTCACAGTTTGAAAGGTGCTACAGGCATCTAGCAGGCAGAGGCCAAGGGTGCTGCTAAACGTCCTATAAATATACAGGAGAGCCTCACACAGCAAAGGATTATCTAGCCCCGAATGTCAATAATGCAAAGGTGGAGAAGCCCTGGTCCTGAGGGAGCCATATGCTCACCTCCCCTTTTTAGCCTCACTTCCTGGCATCCCCCAAGTATCATCCAGTCACTTCCCAGGCAACCCATGAATCTTGACCAATATCGATTAGTGTCTCTGTCTGCACATCTCCTCCTTTCTCTCTGGCAATTTCTTGACTATCCTTCAAGACTCTTTTTAAATGCTAGCTGCTTTCTTTCTGACATCTCTGATCCCCTTCTCCTGGCCCACCCTCTCACTATGGCAAGCATCACATTGTACTGGGATTGTTTGTAAGCGTTTCAGAGAAAGTTGAGCTCCTGAAAATTAGAGACGGAGCCTTTTCCATCTCTGTGCTCCTAGGACCTGGCACGGACATTCTAACACCCTGTGGGTGAGCAAGTATTATATGCCAAACTATTCCTCTAAAAAGATTCCCAAGTACTATGCCTTTCCCACAGGGAGCCCAAATTTCATAGAGGAAAACAGCTTTTGTTGTGACTCAGAAAGAACATGTGTTGTCTGGGTTGTATGTAAATCACCTAGCAGAGTGCCTGACACATAAATTATATTAAATGAGCATCGTTTTCCTTCAGTTTCCCTTCAAAGCAGCCAGGGTAGCTCTGTGAGATGCGTGGTTGTTTTGGGAACATGCAGGGATGAAGGTATCATACCACACTGCTGGTTTCGACCAGTAGTTGTCCTCGAGCAGATGATCATTCAGCCCAGTTCTTATCAGGGCCTCTCACCTGCATCCTGTGCTCATACACGTGCGGCAAAGGAGACCAGGTGTACAACCAGCTCCATCCTTCTCATCATCACACAGGGATGCGGCTGAGGAGCGCTGCCTAGTTAAGGACTTGTATTGTCCAGGCTCCCTGAATTTTGCTGTGGGCATAGGATCAGTTCTCACCAGCAGAATGCAAACAGATAAGATGTGTGCGCTGCTGGCCCAAAGCTTTTGAGAAGACTGCATGTAGCCTCTTCCACCCCTTTCTTCTCTCCTGATGGCCAGGCACCTTAGGGATGGCAAAACCACAAAGGTCCTTGAATCCCTGCATTAAGGAGAGCAGCTGCCAGAAACCTTGGGCTATTATACTAACGTGGAAAAATCTATTACATCAAATGCATCCTAGGATCAATTTGTTACAGCAATTCCACCTCCCTTAATCCACACACTACACCATGTTTTTATAATTAAAACAAGCGGAACGGTGTTTAAGGTGACAAACTAAGCATAACACTTATCTCCTCTCTTTCCCATGATCATGTTAAAGTGACACTAAAGAAGAACAGCCAGGGCAGGAGGGACCCCATCCGAGTATGAGAGATCTCTGCGAGTTCCCAGGAGACTGGAAGTACCTGGAAGAATATTGGCTGATGAAGCAGACTGGCCAGGGCAACACCTGGTCCTGGCGGGCCCCGTAAGGACAAAGGCTGGAGTGTATCTGGAATCTTGTCTGCTAGAGTCCTGAGGACATACCAGACTTGCAAACCACATAGGGTACAATGGAGGGCAGGCATGAGAAATGAGATAGAAAACACAGGCATTATTTAAGAGTCAAATGGGACAAATGCCCCCCCCATGACTCCCCTGCCACAATTTGTACTCAGAAAAACCAGCAGTCAGGCATTTAGCTCCCCTACCCCCACAAATATATGGAGGGTTGTTCTCCAAAGAGACCACAGATGGAGAAAAAGGAAGCCCTGTGCACTATTGGTAGAAATGAAAATTAGTGCAACCACTGTGGAAAACAATACGAAGGGTCCTCAAGAAACTAAAGTAGCATTACCATATGAGCCAATAATTCCACCACTGGGTACTTACCCAAAGAACACAAAACGCTAATTTGATAAGATATAGAGCATCCCTGTGTTTATTGCAACCTTATTTACAATAGTCAAGACATGAAAGCAACACGTGTTTTTCCATAGATAAATAGCTAAAGAAGAGGTGATACACACACACACACATGCGCACACACACACACGGTGGAGTATTATTCTGCCATAAAAATAATGAGATCTTGCCATTTGCAATGACATGGATGGACCTGGAGAGTATAATGCTAAGTGAAATAAGTCAATTGGAGAAAAATACCACATGATTTCACTAATATCTGGAATTTAAGAAACAAAACAAATGAACAAAGTTACAAAGATAAACACAGAAACCAGATTCTCAAATACAAAGAACAAACTAGTGGTTGCCAGGGGCAAGAGGGGAGGCGGAGTGTGTGTGTGTGTGTGTGAAACAGATAAAGGGTATCAAGAATACCCTTATCTTGATGAGTACTGAGAAATGTATAGAATTATTTAATCATTATATTGTACACCTGAGACTAACATAACACTGTATGTCAATTATACTTCAATAAAAATTTTTAATAAAATATATTAGCTTAAATTTAAAAAATCAAGAAATTACATAAGCTGTCTATGAATTACCAGGATAGCTGCTGTGAGTATTGTGTCTCAGATAAATCTCTCTGCATTCTGAAGTGCAGAAAATGACACTTACCCTTACCCTAAAGTGACACTTACTGGCCAACAAGCTCCACCTCCCACAGACCGAGCTCTGAGCCCTCCTGTTGATTGATTTCTATCTGAATTTAAATAGGTAACAAAGGATCTCCAGAAATTTGAAAAAAAATCCTGAAAATTTAGAGAAAGACTAAGAAAAGCCAACTCCTAAAGAAACAGAGAAATTCAGAGAACTAATGAGACCTTTCCTGCCAAAACTTCTGATGACATAGTCAAAAAAATTGGAGAAGAGATAGTATATGTGGGTGGGACGCTATAATAAAGGGACAATCAGAGAACAAGTTTGGAATTTTGGAAATGAAAAACATGGTTACTGAGCAGAAGAGACAAATCTCCCATACAGAACAATTCCAAATAATTTATGTAGGTACCTCACCTTCAAGGAAGGAGAATTCTTCATTCCTTAAGGTGTGGACTATGCATAGTGACTTCTTTTCGAAAACCAGGGTAGGGAAAGGGGAGGAGGGAAAGGGTAGCCATGGAGAAACATGGCAGGTACTACCCCAGCCAGGCGATCAAGACCAGAATCAGCAGGGGCACCAGAGTGGCTCAGTCGGGTAAGCGTCCGACTTTGGCTCACGTCATAATCTCACAGTTTGTGGGTTTGAGCCCCGTGTTGGGCTCTGTGCTGACACCTAGCTCAGAGCCTGGAACCTGTTTCAGATTCTGTGTCTCCCTCTCTCTCTGACCTGCTCATGCTGTCTCTCTCTCTCTATCTCAAAAATAAATTAAAAAACAAAAAAACAACAAAAAAAAAGACCAGGATCAGCAGCCATAACTCACGCTGGCAGAATGTGCCCTTGACAGTGATGTGATGAACATGTCACTCTCTGGTCTTCCTCCCCATAATCCCTAACCCCATTTATCATGAGAAAAAATATCAGACAAATTCCAATAGTGGATAGGAGTCAACAGAGACATGACAATTCAGTGTCATGTGGTCTCCTGGGTGGGATCCAAGAAAAGAGAAAAGACTTAGGTAAAAGCTAAAGAAATCTAGACAAACTATGAACTTTAGTTAATAATGCATCAATATTGGTTCATGAATTCCAACCGATGGATCATACTAATAAGATATTAATAATAGAGGAAAATGGGTGCAAGGTATATGAGAACTCTCAGTACTATCTTTCTAATATTTTCTGTAAATCTGAAACTGTCATAAAAAAATAAAATGTAGTTGCTGAATTCAAGAAGTCAATAGACTAGTTGAATAAGAAAACCGAAGAATTTTTCCAAAATGAAATAAACAAAAACCAAGAAAATGGAAAGTAATAGTATTAAGGTAAGAGATAAAAATCATTTATTTGGTAGATTCAGCTTACTAATAATATGGGTTCTAGAAAGAGAAAATAGGGAAAAATGGAGTGGGGATTATCAAATAGTACAAGAATATTTATGAAATAAGATGTTAGTCTTCAAAATAAAAGTATCTATCAAATGCCAAGAAGGATAAAGGAGAGAAAAAAAGATTATTAACTGTAATGTTCAGTTGTCATATTGTTTGAAAATATGCAATCCTGCTTTAAGAGGAAAGAAAATAAATAGAATGGATGAGATGCATAATATGTCTTTAGATAATTAGTAAGTGGAGCATGTGTGTGTTAAACATAAATAGAAAGGATGGAAGAACCAAAAGATAACTAATATTCATGAGCAACTAAATATATAAAAGGTGGCTGGATACTAAATACTTATGATATATTGAATATACAGCAGGCACTAAATACTCAAAGTTCACTGAATATACATGAGGCATGAAGCACTGTGTCTATATTTGGAGGCCTAATTCAACCAGCCATTAGTGATGTCCATTCTGGCTCTATCTGTCCTCTGCTCAGGAAGCAGTAATAAAATCTGCCGCTACTAAGCAGGCTAATTGGCTTTCTATAGCAGTGGCCTGGCATCCTTGTCTGGCATCTTTCCAACAAAACAAGTCTGTATCATTGGCCCAGGGAATATTTCATCTGTGAACCCCCTTGCTTAAACACTCTGGTCCTAGTAACTACCATCACTGGGGAAGGCCAGAGTGGCAGAGGGAGGGAGGGGAGGGGAAGAGATGATACAGGAACATCGCATATCCCAGGATCAGGGTGTTCTTTTACCCTGCTCTCACCTTATCCTAAGGGCTAACTTACCCAATAACTTGTTTTACTTCCTTGCTGTATGCTTTCAACTGATTTAATAATAAACCATGTACTCTGAACATTTAAATTTGTTCTGCAAGACTTTCTCTTCTGTGACTTGTGGAGTGGTACGCTGATGCTACCTCTACCAGCAAGCAGGTAGATTTGGAAGCTCGGTGGCTGCCAATTTCCCACATGACATACCAGGTATGTCACTGTGAAATTCCAAAGCCTGAAAGACAAAGAGGACATTTTTAATGCTTTCATAGAGACAAAAGAGTTCACTTACAAAGAAATAAGAATTAGACAAGAACTTCTCGCCGACAACCGAGACTAAAGGGCAAACGAGCAATGTTTCCGAACAACTCCAAAATTCTTTTCGAACCACGATTCCATACGAAGCAACATGTGGCTTCGTATTTCAAGCTATTGTCAGGTATGCAAGGATTCTAAAAAGCTACCTCCCTCATATCCTTTGTCAGAAGGTACTTGAGGGTGTGATCTAGCAGAATGAGGGAGTCCAAAATAAGGAAGACACACATATAGAAAACTGGAAAACAAAAGATTCGTAGATGTTTCTAGATATGTAATACTATGCATGAGGCTTAAAAATGCAATTAAAAAATAAAGGTAATTGGAAACAACAGAAAAGACTAAACCTACAAAAGGCAGAACAACAGAACCAAAGCAAACCATTTGACCCTGAAATGAACAATCTTTATACCTGTAAGCACTATTTGTACAACTTTTGCCAACTTTGTATAACTATTTGCCGACTTCGTAAAGTTAGAGCTAATCTACAGACATGGCTTAGTTATACTCACAGAAAGGAATCCAAATGTTTCAAACACAAGGATGTAAAGGTTAAACTACCTATGGCAAAAGCTGAGGCAAGGAGACTACTATTTTCATCTTATAAAGAAGGGAGTCAAAAGATCGAAATGATCTTTGTATTTATATTTGATAATTCCAGAAATAATGATTATCAAAGAGTAAATTTTCAGAGGTAACCAATGTAAGCACTAGAAAGAGTATTGAAACTATTTGGGGGACTGTTTTATGTGGACTAATCCCTCCTCTATCAGGGGAGACATTAATACATAATTTCTTAAATTGGCAAGTTATATAGCCATATACTTAGTGACATGGAGGGTCCATCAGAAGAATCCAAAACAAACTTTTTTTAATAGTTTATTGTCAAGTTGGTTTCCGTATAACACCCAGTGCTCATCCGCACAAGTGCCCTCCTCCATGTCCATCACCCCCTCCCCCTCCCACCACCCCATCTGCCCTCAGTTTGTTCTCAGCATTCAAGAGTCTCTCATGGTTTGCCTCCCTCCCTCTTCCCCACTATTTTTCCCCTTCTTCTCCCCCATGGTCCTCTGTTAAGTTCTTCCTAATCTTCCTATATGTGCAAACATATGGTATCTGTCTTTCTCTGCCTGACTTATTTCGCTCAGCATAACACCGTCAAGGTCCATCCATGTTGCTACACATGGCCAGATTACATTCCAGAAACTTTTTTAAAAAATTTTAACGTTTATTTATTTCTATGAGACAGAGCATGAGCAGAGGAGGGGCAGGGAGAGAGACACACACAGAAACCGAAGCAGGTTCCAGGTTCTGAGCTGTAAGCACAGAGCCCAATGTGGGGCTTGAACCCACAAACTGCGAGATTCTGACCCAAGTCGAAGTCGGACACTCAACCAACTGATTCGCCCAGGTGCCCCCAAAAAGAAACTATTCAATAAATTATAAATAACCATCTCTGGAGAGCTGATCTTGGGAAGATATCGACCAGAGGACTGTTGCTTTAAGTTCTAAGTCTTTGTATATAATTTTTATAAAACCACATGTTCGTGTTGCTTTGATAAATATTTGCTATGCTCCACACTCTAGGCTGGCACCAGGCACCTGGCTCGGTATCTTCCCTTTGCAACTGGGCATGAGGACTGGGGCTGAGATGTTGGACATCTCCTCTCTTATTAAACAAGCCTTGTTAAGCTTAAAGGCACAGCACAAAATAATTTTTTAGAATCAGGGTCATTCAGTTACAAGTCCAGCCCATACATCCTGTAAAACATGAGCTCTTACAAAGATAAAATGACCAAAAAAGAATTAAAGAAGCAAAAACTGATCTATCTTTCCTCCCTTGAATGTCCCCTTCTACCTACCTCCACCACCTGCACTACTGGACGTGCGCACGCACACACACACACACACACACACACACACACAGACTTGCACATATGTTTTACTCACCTGGAAATCTAGCCATCTCTCAATGGTACCTGGTCCATGGTAAGGCCTCAAAAAAACACTGATTGAGTGAATGTGTCAGGACATGTCCTGGGTGTGAGTGTCTACTTTCCACCCTATGATGGAGCTCTCCGAAGCAGGGACCATGGTCTTTTCTGCCATGACTCCGTAGCAGAGTGATTTAAGGCTTAAGAGCAATAAATGGAATTTTGAAAATACATTTACTAAGTTGAAAAGGAGTAAATATTAAGTGCAATAATGCAAATCAAAGAGTTTTTTAAGTCAACAGAAATCCCATAAGTGTCAAAGTTTTAATTTACTAGTAATTCACACATTTGGGCTAAGTTGTTATCTCTTAAGTCTTAACTCACTACTTTTGAACTCAAAACAGTTTTTTTTCAAAATTACCTACACTATTCTCACACTTTGAAAGAAGCTTATTTTCTCCATCATTTAAGCAGGGTGTATTTGTCGTTTGGATGGTATTAGGGCCAAGCAAAAATACGGGGCCACTAAGAACTTGGATTGTAGCGTTCGATTACCTGGATTCAAATTCTTATCTCCATCACATAATAGCGGAGTGTTTGGGAGCAGACTATTTGCCCCTTCGATGCCTCAGTTTCCTCATCTTTTAAATAGGAATAATAATACGACTTAATATGACTATTGAGCAGATGAAATGAAATAGTGCACATATTAGTCTCCATAGGCTGTCTTAGAAAATATCACAGAATGGGTAGTTTTAACAACAGAAACTTATCTTCTCACATTTCTGGAGACTGGAAACCCAGAATCAAGATGCCAGAGTTCGATAAGAATTCTATTCTTGGATTGCAGATGGCTGCCTTCTTGCTGTGTGCTAATTAGGACTTTCTTCTGTGCGTATACGTGGAGGGAGAGGGCTTAGGCATGCTAAAGCTCTCTGGTGCCTCTTCTGACAGGGACACTAGTCCTATTGGATCAGGACCCTACCCTTGTGACCTCAGTTATACTTATTTACATCTTTACAAGCCCCATCTCCAAATATAGCCACACGGGAGGGGGTTAGGGCTTCCATACATGAATTCTGGGTTGATGCAAACATTGAGCTTGTAACCGCATGTGAGGCAGGTAAGCAGAGTATCTGGTGTACGTGGGCGATAATTTTAACTGTTTTTGCATGCTTCGTTCTATTTACAAGAAGAATCATGCCAGACCTCTCAGATTCCATCTGTAAATATTTATTTTATGCCTCAACCTGTCACTGTCTTAAATATGACTCTGTCCAGATGAAAAGACTGGAAACTAAAGCAAGGAAATGAACGTAAACCAGGCAAGGTATTAATGGCGAGGGAAAACCAGGAGCCACGACAAGAAAGCAGATCAGAGCACAGCAGAGAATTAAAAAAGAGAGGAGGGGGAGTGGAGGGCAACGAAAAGGAAAGCAGCGCAGGGAGTAGACAGTGAGAGACTGATGGGCAGGGAGGAGGACAGGCTATCTGTGGACCCAGCAGGGCCTCAAGAACACCTGTCTTGGTGCTTTTGCATCATTCCAGGGCTTGGCTCAGCCCCATAGACTCAGGATCTGGATGTTTGTCTTCTCATCAAAATGAGTCACCCTTTGGAAAGAAACTCCTGATAAACAAGTTGGTGAAAATAAAAGGAATTAATCATATAACTAGTGAATTTATTCTTAGTAGACTTCTCTTCCCAAAGTCATGAATGCCAGACACATGCTCCCCTGGTACCTACTATTGATGAACTTGAGAAATAAAATCAGCAGAAGATGCTCTTGGTAAGCAAAGCATCAGATCAAAAAAATGGTCCAGAAGCATAATTCAGAGAAAGGGATCCATTGTAGATTAGCCCTCATTTGCTTCCAGCATATCCAGAATGTTCACATAGGGTTTTTCTCCTACTTTCTATGCCCACTTAGGACTAAAGCTTAAAAACTAATCTTATTGAAAATCTGCCTTAGTGCCCCGGAGATAGGACCAGGTAGGCACTTGGAGACGGTTAGTGGGCTTTCAAAAGGGTGGAAGGAGCAGAAGTCTTTGCATACATACTGTCTAATCGGCATTCTGCTGGCTGTTTGAAACATTTTATGGCATTTAATCTTCACAACGCCATTTTATTACCCTCTAATTTTCAGTTAGGGAAATTAAACTCAGAAGCATTGTTAATGCCCTAAGCAAGATCACGCATCTGACCGGACTTCGAAGTAGGTCTGATAGCAAACATAATCGTTGGAGACTTCTGGTCACAAAGACATGCAGCTATGAAGAGTCCACTGCCATCGTGAGAGCTCAGTGTTTGGAGAATGTATAGATGAAACAGAATTCTCCATATGCTAACAAATACTAGTAATCAGCAAATCATGTTAATGTATGTAATACTCATGTTCTTACATTGGAACTCAGAGAGAGAAGGAAAGCCTCAGTGATTTGTCACAAGGCAATGGTAGTTATGGTTTAAAGCTTATTAATAATGTAGGCTGTGTCTCTGAGTTGAAGCGAAGAGAACCCAGGGAATCCAAATAGATATTTTCTAATTAAAAGCAAATGCAACTCTTCAACAAACATGATTAGTACAAGTTATGTTGGCTGTTAGGAAAGATAATGTGAGATTGCGTGATGGCGAACATCTGAGTCTAGGGGAATGGATGACTGGCTGAATTAAGTAGTACATACTTGGACAGCTGGATTATATCATATTTAGGGCACTGTCTTCTCACCGCCCTTGCCCCGGCTTCCCACCAAACAAAAATAAGTTACTTCTCCAAACCAGTGCCAGGTCATGTTTCCAATCTCCACTGGGGCGCAGATGGTTGGGGCTAGAGGCCATCACTTCCTCACGCGATTGACCTGCAGCCTGAGGCTACCAGGCTAAGGCAGAAAGCTGAAAGCCTTCCAATCATAATCCTAGCTTTTGGGAGACTTTGGCAATAAACATCTCTCTTGGTTTCTGAAAGAGCAAAATCATATCATCTCACTGCTGTTCCAATTCTCTTTGCTCTCTGCTTAGAAAAGGAAACAAGGTCATCATCAGATCCAAAAGTATTTTTTTTATTTTCAACAATTCAAGGTCCCTGTGTAAAGTGATGATTTGAAATGCTTTTGTTCTCCCTTAGACTTTCCTTGAGAGTGATTATATGTTTAGATTCCTGAAGGTGAGGAAGTAAAAAAGAAGTAAAAAGTGTGATGCTTGTTCACATACAAGAATTTCCCCTGTAGCAGTGTTCATCATGATGAAAAAATGGAGACAGCAAAAATATTTAATAATAAGGAGTTGGTTAAATAGATCATGAACACCTGTAACTATATACTTTGGTACTATAAAAATTGTACATTTAATTTTTTTAATGTTTATTTATTTTTGAGAGAGAACAGAGAAAGGGCAGAGAAAGGGAGGGAAACACGAAATCTGAAGCAAGCTCCAGGCTCTGAGCTGTTAGTACAGAGTCAGATGTGGGGCTTGAACTCACGAACCATGAGATCATGATCAGAAGTCGGATACCCAACCAACTAAACCATCCAGGCACCCCCAAAATTTAAAGAAACATTTAATGACATACAAAAATATTCACAATAAAACATGTTGACTGTAAAAGAAAACAGGTCACCCCCAATTTTGTTGAAGAAACATAATTACATATAATAATGAAAGGATAGATCCCCAAACTGTTAACAGTGGCTATATCTCATAATGGGAGTTTGCATAGTGTCCATACATTTATCATCCAAACTGAAACATTAAAAAAAATTTTTTTTAATGTTTATTTATTTGAGAGAGAGAGAGAGAGTGAAAGCAAGGGAGAGGCAGAGAAAGAAGGAGACGCAGAATCCGAAGCAGGCTCCAGGCTCTGAGCTGTCAGCACAGAGCCTGATGCGGGGACTCTGTGGGGCTCAAACTCATGAACTGTGATTATGACCTGAGCAGAAGTTGGACGCTTAACTGACTGAGCCACCCGACTGACTCACCCACGGGCCCCTAAACTGAAACATTCTTGAAAAAAAAAAAGAGATACAAAAAAATAATTTAAATTATATAACCATTGAAATCATTATTTATTAACTGACCGATGGTTTCATTGTATTGGTAAACCTACAAAATAGGCCTAAAAATCATCTTCAAAATGTAAAAAATATTTCTTAAAAACTGAAAATATCTCTTTATACATCTTAAAGCAACATAAGAAACTTTCTTCAGTTGATCATTAAAAAATATCATAAAGAATGATTATTTTGACATTTACTGACATATGTTGGTTCCTTTCAATGTACTTTACTCTTAGTATATCTTGCTATGTCACTGGTATTTTTAAAGAATGCATTTATTCCAACATGCTTTAGATTTTTCAAAAGAATTGTCTGAAATCTTATTCAAAAGTGCACTTGAAGGCTGTGGAAGATTGCAAAATCTACCATCCGTCCCTGTATCCTAGCCCTTTGCCAGAGAACTTTGCTAGACCATTGCCCTCCCTGCCCCTGGGCCGAGCCACATGACTTCTTTAGACCAGTGGGATGATAACAGATATGATACGAGCAGAGTCTTGACCAACCACCAAAAGAACCTACCCAGGCTACCTGCTAGTGAACAAGCAGTAGAGCAGAGGTCGTCCTAGCCAAGGTCAGCCAAGGGCAGTGAACAGCCAGCCAACATCCCAACAAGGAAGCCCAGCCAGCAGCAGCAGAGACCCTCAATGACCACCCCACATATGTGAACCATAAGCACCTATTATTATTTGTCGCTGAGATTTTGTGTGGTTGTGAGTTAGCTACGTAGCATCATTGTGGCGACAGATAGTTGATGCCATAATCACTACATTTAAAAATACTGACCTTTCAACGGACTCCTCTCTGGGACCATAATATTTTAAATTAAGAATATTTTCTCCCTGTAGATGCTGAGTACTTGGTAGTTTTGGAGACCGCTGTGGTAAGTGGAGGATATTCTCTATTCCATATGGGTTTTTGCTTTTTTTTCATATTGAAATGGAAAACTATTCTAATTGAAATATTTTCTTTTCTCTTCATTGAGGTTGCCATTTTCTAGAGAGAAAACAGAAAAGAAGAGAGCCGGAAGGGAGATGAGGGAGTTGTGAAAAATAGGCAGAAGAATTTGAACTTGAGTGAAGTAGGCAGCATGGCCAGTCACAGTCCTTACTGGTGGAAAGGAAAGTGGGCTTTGTATATATGTGCAGGATGAAGTGGAAGGAAGAAAAAGCAGAAGCATGGACACCACGCAGGGGCATTTGCAGCAATAGAGGCCTGAGGTAGAAAGCACTTGGGCTGGGGATGATGGTGAGGAGGGCGGTGGGGTGCTGCTGTGCCTTAATGATGGTGATGAGTCATGGAAGTGATGATGGAGGGGCAGTGATGGTAATGGCGGTGATGGTGCTGGTGGGCATTGGTGGAAGAAGAAGAGGCGGGGCTTTTATGTTTCTTTAGAGAGAATCAGTGTGTTCTGAGCAACACTTACTCTACCCTCTCTATGTGTTGAGCTTCTCTGAATGATCCTGAGCAAATGGTCCAACTTAAGCCATACAACTGCCACCTTCACAGTTTTGACATATTCACGTCTTATCTGAACTACCATTTGTTTCTTTAAATCACTCACTTTTAAAATTCAAGGCATATTATTTTTTAAAGATTTTTATTGACCATGATGAAAGAGAAATTCGTTTTTAAAAGGAACCCCAATTGTTTATTTTTACAAATAAAAACAAGGTATCATTTAGCATAAATTTAAAACACTAGCAGAAGTAACAAATACAACCAAAAAAACTCTCCGTAATTAAATTCTCAATGTGCCCAAGACTCTGAACATGTGATCTGCTCTTCCTTTGTAACAAACAAATGCTGAAATGTTAGAGAAATGTTAAGCATAATAGTGCTACCCAGAGACGTTCCCCTTCATGGAATCGAAAGGACTAGAAGAGAATCGAAATGAAAATGATTTTCTCAGAACATGATAAGATGTCATTTAATGGTGCATCTGCGTGTCACCTAACATCACCTAAAGTCACATCCCACGGTGTAGAAACACTATTCCAGGGAACAGTTGTTTCCTCACACCTGGAATATTGGGGACTCCTCTTTCTTGGGAATAATGGGCTCCTGAGGGAAGAGGAGGCGATAGAGAAGAAGAAGGGGGAGACAAAAATAGGCGGGGTCTGTTCACACAGCAAAGCCCCTGAGGAATGGCAACAGGCTGTTTCTAAAAATACTCTTGCTTGTAATTTTTTTTTAAAAAAGTACCATTGGCAAGAAAGAAACCATAGATAATGATGTAAGTACTTCATGGTCAAGAAGTTAAAAATCGAAAGAAAAAAAGAACTTTGCTACCAACAAGCTTTGGAAAATGCCCATATGAGCAAACACATGGTCGCTGGCAGGCTCATGGAACACCATCTGTGAAGTGGTAGAATGACTGGGGTGTCATCATCTGTGGAAATGTAAAAGTGTGTTATTTCTTTTCTATTTGGGAAAAAAAAACACAGAACCTTGACATACATATGCCTCCCAATTTATGTAGTGATTTTTTTTATGCCCTTAAGAATCTAATCATGTCTTCAACAGTAAGAACATTGTTTTTCCTCTGGGAGACGGAGGAAAGAGGTGAGAGAGGCCTCTCAGTATCTTCCCCCAACACTCCATGGGTGTTTACATAAAGATTCTCATTTCTATCCTCACAGCAGCCCTGCTAGCTAGATAATTCTAGCCATGCCCTTATTTAGATGTGAAGCTCCTAGAAGCTGGTGAAGGGCTAGCCTGAGGTTCATCCCAAGTCCCTTCCTTTCTCACCATTCCCACTGCCCCCAGGAAAAGGGAATGATCTTTGGTGTTTCAGAACTCTTTGTGTGTGTGTGTGTGTGTGTGTGTGTGTGTGTGTGTGTGTGTGTGTGTGTGTGTGTGTTTTCCTCTTTGTGCTCATAGGAACTTCCATGTTTTGCTCAGCATTAACTATCAGGTGATAAAGAGCGGCTGTCAGCAATTTGGTGGTTTTTCTGTGCCTGGTTATTAAGCTGCCTGAGACTCTGCTTAGCCCACAGACATCACAAATAAGTGGACAGAGGGCAAATGCCCAGAACTGGTTCCAAGTAACATCCAGAAAACCCATGGAGTCATTTGATTTTTAAGACTAGGGTTTTCACATTCAGTATATACTTTCCTTTAAATGGGGTGGTTATTCAGGAACTGGGAAATGTCTTTTGGTTTGATGACTAGATATTAGGCTCTCCAAGTAACATTTATCCAGTGCTCACAAGCATGTGAAAACTGCAGTTTTGTTTGGTGTGGCTGCAAATTAATTAGTGCCTTAAATGTTAATAACAAGTATCTGAGAAGCACCTTGAAAAAATTGCCAAATGTATCTGAAGCTGACTCGAAGGGAAGTCCTGTGGTTATAATCAACACAGAGGTACTGAGCTGCTTCCTGGGTGCTAGAATAATTTTTACTCTCCCACGGGTGCCATTTAAAATACCCAGGGAATGAATGTAATATCACAGAGTGCAGTGCCTTCTGTTTATCCTCACGCCTCTACTGGAAAACATTTCTTCCTGCTTCTGAAAGCAGCACACAGCTGGAGGATGAGTCAGTGACATTAAAGCTGGTCAGTGAGTCAATGTTTAGGGGCTGCCATGTGTCCAGATCTGTTCTCTTAGAGGGTCCAGAATTCCCAGTTTTGCGGAGCAAGCAGATGATCACAGGAGATTGATTATTCAGGGTGGTATGCAGATGGGGATCAAGATGACAGATTCCTATTTCTACTTTTGCTAACTTGCTGGGTCTTGTGAAACGTGTTGCATTTTACCTCTGTAAAATGAGGAAGTGAGTTGCAGAATCTCCAGGTCCAAAAAAAAAAAAAAGCCACAAACCTCTGGGGCTTGAATTCAGCAGAAAATCTATAAAATGCAGCATTTCGCAGTGTGAACTACCATGGTGAGGCTGAAATGTTAAAGACGTTCTGTGATTTATCAGGTCTACAATAAGCCAGAACAATGCCATCCCCAAATCATTCTCTGCACACAGTCATTGCCTGTTCCTTTATAGGATTCATAGAAGGAGGAAACAGCAAGTTGCAAGTTCTCACTGGAACCTGGTTCCTCCAAATGCACCTTAGACTAACTTTGGCTTTATTTCATGAGCTGCTTTGTGCGGTCAGTTTACAAATGAACCTTGAGAACTCGGGCTTTTCTGTGAATCAATGCCGCCTGCTGTCAAGCAGAATTTGGAGTTATGAAAACGTGTTCTTAAGTGCGCTTACCCCAATCGGCTGGCAGGATCCCCTCCACTGTTAAATTGGACACCAAGCTTTAGTTCCACCTAGGTCTCAAGTACAAGAAAAAGGAAGGGTATTAGAATTATGTTGAGCTACAAGAGACAGAAAACCCAGAGAAGTATTGGCTTAAATCAGTGGAAAGTCCAATTCTCTTTTAGGTAAATGGAGACCGTCCATGTGCAGAAGCGTTAAAGTAGCACCTGTGAGACTGCTGTCCTTGGAAAGGCCTGTCTGCAAGGTCAGCCCTTAGCTGGCAGCTGGAAATGTGGTTCTTGGGCGTCCCGAGTCAACCATGAGCTGATATTGGGAAATAATGCAAGAAAATACTAGGGAATATATTTTTAAATTGAGATCGAGGATCTTATACCACTAAACACTCTGCATCAACTCTGTCTCCTTTCGTTGTGAGAGTTTAGAATTTTGGTGTGTGCTGAGAAGGAGGTACCTACTATGACCACCTCCCGACTGGGCGCTGAGTCTCTAATGAGCTTTCCTGAGCAGACACATTACACACGTGTTGCTGCATTTCCACTGCTGGGGGAAGAGTGAGTTCTGTGTGACTCTTACTAATGGGAGGAGGAGAGCACAAGAAGACCTATATATAGAATCCTCTAGACTCTGCCTGCAAGCGCACGCACGGACATGTGTGTGTGTGATTTTGTTTTTCACGTATGAGCAGCTCCTAATGCAAGATCTTCAACAGGCATCTGGACCCAGGGGCCCAGGATGGCTCTTCCCTATATTTACATTCCAACCAGCATAAAGGAAGAAAGGAACAAGAGAAGAGATACCCTCCCCACCAGTATTTAATACAACATCAGTCACAACCCCTTCACTAGAATTTAGTCAGGTAGCCACATCCAGCTGCAAAAGTGGCTGGGAAATGGCATCTTATTTTGAGCCATCATATATCCAGCCAGCACCCTAGATTTTCTAGGGTGAGGAAGGAGAAAATGGAAATCAGGAACAGCTAACAGCCTCTGCCACAGAAGGCAAGAAAATAGTGGGTGATTTTTTTTCTTAATTGAAATCAAATTAAGAATTTTTATACTAGTGAACAATATTAGACAGCTCAGAGTATTATATCAGTTTTAGGCTGGATCTTCTAACAGTGAAAAAGAGCCAAGCTTCTTGCCTATTAAAAGATTTATTCTGGGACCTGTGACCAGCTGCTAAATCATTTATAAGCTATTAAATGATTTACATATGGATGGAATTGAGAATTCCTGGACACTGAGTACCATTTTTCTCACTCTCTCTGCCACTTCATTTCTAAATATTTCTAAAAAGAAGATATTTTGACTAGAAATCTTTAGCCCAAATGGAAGAGTCAAGCCCAAGATACTTGCTTCTCTATACATATCATAAAACACCTACTACACAAAACTGTACCGGATCACCATATTATAACTCTTGTCCTGAAGGAATTTCCAACTTAGTGGATGGGAGTGTTGAATATTATGATACATTTTTATGCAAATGCACTACTACCAATCAGCCATGAATCTGGGTGTTTATGGATGGGCTCCATGGAGTTCTCTAGATGGCCACGACATACACAAAATCATATGCATATGTCCTTTTTTGTTGTTGATTTCATCAGTTGATCAAAGAAATCCATAACTCCCAATGATTATGAATCTTTCCTTACATAGTGTGATTTCTAACTGTCTAGAGATGACAGATGTGCTGTGATCCATTCATCGTGACCTCCTGGAGACTGGCAGTGAGAAGGAATTCACCAGCGAGCCAGTTAGTCAGGGCCAGAGGTGTGGTCTGGTTGAGAAACAGAGCAAAGTAGCTGGCCCTAGACAATTAGTACTCACAAACTAGATTTGAATTACAGGGTGGCTCTACCAAGCAACACCTTTTCTTAGAAGAAGTCACTCTTAAGCAACTTGTCTGGCTTCCATAGGATGGCTCATAGTCTTCTAGATCAGAAGTTAGTGCCAATCCAGGGATCCCATTTTCCCTATAAATCCTGAGCTCCTTCCACTGAGCCTCCTGCCGCAGTCCCATTGGTTTCACACCACAAGTGTGACATCTGCTGTGCCCTGTTGAGGGTTGCAAAGGAGCATTAGGGCTTTAGAGCACAATTTGGAAGCCCTGGTTCAAACAGGTAATGATTAAACAGATCACATCTGCTCTGGTATCCTTCAGGAGCCACAGTCCATGAGATATGATAACAAATAAGACCATCAGTGTGTTGTTAAGGAATATAGGGGATGAAACTAATCACTTTCATTTGGCACATTTCCTTCTCAATGTATTTGATGAGAAGGCTGCAGGGCAATGTAATGATGTGAGCCATTCTGCTCAGTGATAGGAAAGCAGACATCTGAGATTAGTCAGAATGATTACAGTCTTCTATCATTTGATGTTAAGTATGTGCAGAATGTGGTCTGACATCTGAAGGTTGTGGAAGACCTCTAAAGCAACAGGGACATCCAGGATCACACTGTTCAGAGATGAAGACTGGTTGGGGCGCCTGGGTGGCTCAGTCGGTTAAGCGTCCAACTTCGGCTCAGGTCATGATCTCACGGTTCCTCGGTTTGAGCCCTGCGTCGGGCTCTGTGCTGCCAGCTAGCTCAGAGCCTGGAGCCTGCTTCAGATTCTGCATCTCTCTCTCTCTCTGACCCTCCCCTGCTCACACTGTCTGTCTCTCTCTCAGAAATAAGTAGAAAACATTTTTTAAAAAAAATTTAGAGATGAAGACTGGTAATACCAGAAGGCAAATAAGCTTTTGTCAAGGGGTCTTAAATGACAACCCATCATCATTGGCCCTTTTTATATATCTTAAATGCGACACCTCTGACACCTTGGGAAATGTTGAATAGTGTGCTTATATCATGGAAAATATGTTAGGGAATAATATAGGAGACCAAAAAAAAAATTACAGTGGCTCAAATAGAAGAACAGAAGTTTCTCTTACCAACTGTCTGGAGGTAAGTGGGTGGTCCAAGCTCCACTCCACCAAATTGTCCAGGGATCCACATTCTTTCTAACTTGCTGATCCACCATATCAGGGAAAACCATCAGCACCATGCCCATGTTTTGGGCCACAGAGGGGGAAAAATGTGGAGAGCAGGTGACGTTCCCCTCAGGATGTGATGCCCAGGTAGCTTATAGGCACCTTGGCTACTATTCTATTGGGGGAGAACTAAATCAGAAGGTCACAGTTAGCTACAAGGAAAACTTGGAGATGAAAGCCACAGCTGGGAGGCCATGCGCTCTGCTGAAACTGATGAGGGTGGAAAGGAGGCAGTTCTGTCACCAGAAGGAAGAAAGTAGAATCCGTCTCTGCCACAGTGTGAATTCCTTTTTACAGAACTCATCAGAGGCAATAGGGTAGAGAGAGCATGGGGCTTTGTGCAAAACAGACACCTCTCAACCCTGTGTCTCTCACTTCATATCTGTGCAATTTTGAACGTATCACTCTACTTCACTGAAGCTCAGTTTCTGTAACTATAAAATAGCAATAATAACACCACCTAACTCACAGATCTGTGAAGATTAATGTGTTCACAGTGCCGGGCACATAAGACAAAAAGATAAGGATGCATGTGTACACATATACCTCTACCTCATCTGTATCTATAGCTATCTATACCTATGTCTATCTATATATACTTTCACCAAGTTGTGCAAGGAGAAGATACTGGGAAGGCAATGATCGAGGTTGCAGTGATCTTACAAATGGAAATAAGGAAGGAGATAACTTGTCCCTGTAAAAGTTCCATTTAGTCTGTGCCCTTAACTGAAAGGCACATTCATTTCTGAGAAGGGAAAGATACAGAATGATTCCCTTGTTGTTAATAAGTCAGCAGATTTACAGTCTAAGGTCCTGTCCCATAATGAGTTGGGAGTGCCTAAGCTGACGTTATCCTTCGAACTTTGGCTAAAATTCGCCCAGGAACATTGAAAGTCTGAAGTGAATATTCCTTCCTTCTCTGTAATATGCCCTATCTTTTCTGATCTTCAGGATCTTGCTCTTTCAAGGCCCAGCTTACAAGCTAACTCTTCTTCTCAAAGCCTTGCCTGTCACAGGCAGAATGAATTTCTCTTTCCACCCGGGTTCCACAATGGTGGCCTCTACCCGCTCTGCCTACATGACTGCTGGAGGTTTACCTACCTGCATCCTCTGGAAGACTCTAAGCAACTTGAGGGCAAAAACCACATTTTATATCATGTTTGCCATTGTGTCCCTCCCTCTCCAGTCCCCAGGACAAAACTTCACATGTAACACATGCAAAATAATTACTGGTGGCTAAATGAATAAATGAAGGATAAATAAAATCCTGCTTGGCCATGCCAGGTCAACGTACTGGTAACTAGTATTCTGAGTAAAAAATTGGGACTTGTTATCTGATAAAGGACCTGAGGCCAAAGGTGCAGAAATAGCTCCTCATTTTATGGAACATAAAAGTTAAGCCTCCATATTGGGATAAAGTCCAGACTGCTTTAAACCTTAACCATCCCAGGGAAGATCTGAAACATTTGGTTACATTCAAAAGTCATGCATCTCTCAGTGAGTTAATATAGCTTTAAGATTGCATTTTTTAAAGTAAAACACACAACTTTTATAGTTTCTCATTTCTTCTCTTGGCCCAGTGTGGATAACACTTGACATGCCTACCACACAGGGTCACTACGATGAGGCGGAATTGAAATCACCGTGTGGGTGAAATCTCCTTGGGAAACTCTAAATCACTGGAAGATCTGAGATCATAGCTGCCGAAGTAGCTCCTTATTTTATGGAACATAAAAATTAAGCCCTCATTTTGGATCTTCTGGCCCCACAACCCCATATCTTTCAAGGCACAAACCAGAGTTTCTTCTTGTTTTGGGGAAGTAACTTCTCATCTTTCATAGCTAAGAAGTTTCGAGACTTGGAGCTAACTTCATAAACTTGGAGGTCTGAGTTAATCCAAAGAATGTAATGACCTGGTTCGAACTATTTTGCTGCATAGAGATCAGACCTGCTATTTCCTTTTTCTATCAGTGATGGACTTTCTTCTCTCAGCCTTTGCCCCAGAATGTACAATAATCTACCATCTTGAAAGGAAATTCTACAAAAATAAAGTTTCACCAAGATGATGGATGAAGGCCACCCTCACTGTTGAGATGTTTGGTTTCTGCAAAAGCAGAGCAGACTGTAAATTTAAACCTTAACAGGCTCGGCATCAATCTAAGATATGGCCTCGTTTCCTAAGGCTACAGTCTACTAACATTACAAAGGGAGTTTGACTGAAGACCAGCATCTCTGGTTTTAGAATTATGCCAGAGAGGAGGAAGAAGTGTGCGAAATTCTCCAGGAAACAGGAAATGGCCCAAGGATCAAAAGCTCTTGTCCCTGAAGTAAGCTTTTATTATTCATACACTCCTTTTTAAAAACTAGAAGGGTCCAGAGGAAGCAGATAAGTAACATCCAAGTGCTGGAAGCCTCTTCCTGTGTCTGAACAACACGGAATACAAAGGAGGAACTCAGCAGGAAGGTGTGGGGGTGCTGCCCGCCGGTAGAGGAAGGAGGCGGAGTTGCAGCAAAGCTAAGAAAGCCTTGGAACGTGATGCTATTTTTAAAATTTCCACATTTTTCAGAGCAGAGTCTCTCAACCTCAGCACGATTGCTGTTTTAGACCAGATGATTCTCTGTTGGGGGTGTGGATGAAGATCTTTGCATTGTAGGACGCTTAGCAGTCTCCCTGCTCTCTACCCACTAGATGCAGGTAGCATCCTCCAGTGATAACGACCAACAGGTCTCTGGACATTGCCGAATGTCCCCTCACCCACCCACCCCCAGTTGAGAAGCATTGTTCTAAAGCCTATGAGTACTGGGACTGTGAGGGTCAGTTCTTAGCTCCCCATCTTAGTTCAGAAAGAAGTTCCAAGGGTCGCCCGGGTGGCTCAGTCAGTTATGCGTCCGACTTCGGCTCAGGTCATGATCTCACGGTTCGTGAGTTCGAGCCCCGCCTCAGGATCTGTGCTGACAGCCAGCTCAGAGCCTGGAGCCTGTCTTCAGATTCTGTGTCTCCCTCTCTCTCTGACCCTCCCCTGCTCACGCTGTCTCTCTCTCTCTCTCTCAGAAATAAATAAAACATTTAAAACATTTTTTTTAAAGAAAAAGAAAGAAGTTCCAAGTGCGGTTCTGGAATGTGGTGCTGTCCTTTGGTCTTACTCAGACATAAATGGAGCTGGCAAAGCTGGTGCAGAGGACATGGACTTGGGAGCAGGGCAGGACTGCTCTGGAAGGAACTCTACGGGAAGGGGTGGGCCGGGGGAAAGGGAGGAAGTCCAACGGTGATACTGCAGGGGGGTGTGCAGGCAGGGAGGGTCGTCTAGGTAAAGTCAGCTCAGGTGGGAAGAATCCAGGCAGTACCTCAGGCCAAGGCAAGCAAGGTCAGGACTGCATCTCCTATCTCGGAGTCTGACGCATGTTTCAGGGGCCGTGCTTTATAATTGCACAGTTACTATGCCCTAAATGCTTTACAAGGGATTCCATGTCCCCTTGGAATGCTTTTGGCTGCAGAGTTATATGCAGAACGCAACTTTAAATGACTTAACCAATAAGACTAGTATCTCAGATTCCAAAAAGCCCAGAAGTGAAATGTCTTCAGGTTCGGATGACTCATCAGCTAAACAATGTGGTTGGACACGCAGGTTCTTCTCTCCTTTCTACTCTTCCATTCTCAGTGGGTTAGTTTGTCCTTCGCTAATTCCCTTCACAGCTCCAGTATGGCTGCCACAGCTCCGAACATCACACGTAGAGGCAACAACAGAAGGAGTCACTTCCTGTGCATCTCTGGCTAAAGGAGAGAAATCATTTTAATTTGCCTCCTGGGTCTGGAGATAGAGCTTAGCTACCTTGAACCTGTGGTTCTGTGATTCTGTACATCCCTGAATAAAACTGATCTATCAGCAAGGAAGAAGTGGGGAACAGCTACTGAGCAGTCATTCAAGGATATCTACTCTACATGGATGATTTAACTGAAACTTCACTACAATTCTGTAAGGGAGGCACCATTATTAACTTCATTTTACAGATAAGGAATTTGGGCAAAGTTATGTCACCCAAGATCATTCAGTCGGCAAGTGATGGACTTAAGGTTTCCAACGTGTGGTCTGTCTTTAGACCTCATGTTCCTAAAGAGTCATTCTGAGGTAGACAGATTTGTACCCCCTACACCCAGTCCACCTTATTTGTACTGAACTAGTCTACAGCAATTATCCTGTCCCATTTCTTTCTAGAAATAGGTCACAATTTCAAGGTCATTTTTGAAGAATTCGTAAGTTTTGGGGAATTGTGTGTATGCGTGTGTGTGTGTGTGTGCGTGCGCGCTCACACATGCGTGTGTGTGTGTGTGTGTGTGTGTAAACACAGAAACTATTAGGCAAGCTTTTCCTTTCTCTTCTCTTTTTTTCTTCCCTTTCTCCCTGCATCTCTCCTGACTCAATCTTTCACTTTTTCTTTAAACACCTAAGTCAATAAACAGATACTTTATGAGGATATCACTTCTTTTGTTTCAAACCCCCACCCTGAAATCTGTGAAAATATCTCCTGGACCACCCAAGAAATTGACACCATTTCTCCAATTACAAATAGCATGGCCATGATATGTTGAAGGCAGTTTAACGAAGCAAAAAGAAAAACACAGAAACATCCTTTCTTTGACAACATCTTCAACAGTAAATGGGAGTGGTCACAGCTCACTACTGAATGGGTCTAGAAATGACAATCGGATTTCTGTGAAATTCATTGGATGTTAAATCTACTGAGAAAATTCTGTGCATGCAGTTAGGTCAGATGCCGGAATTAGCAAAACTGACATCAAGATGATTTGCCTCTTAACATTCTCAAAGCTTATTAAATATTTTTGCCTATATGCAGAATAGTCCTGATGTGTTTAGAATACAGAGAGGTCAAATCAATGAATGCCTTGTTACATGGCCACTTCTCCATTACATTTGGGTAGTGCCAGTGCTGAGAGTGCCAGCTTCTCTGGCACTTGCGGTTTTAGAAATTCCTAGAACTAGCTGGAGGCAGCCTCTCACTTCCTAGGGAGTTAATTGGCTGGTTAGCAGATTACCCAGAATGCTGAGACAATGGCCCCATCAGTTAATGATTTTCTGCCTTTTCAGATAGAAGGTAGAAATCTCTCTCTCATTTCTCTTGGTTTTGTCAGTATTTGGCCACATTTAACAGGAGAGAGAGAGAGCGCCTCTCCTTCCATATCAGAGCTGGGAGAAATGCCTGTCATGAACAACTTTGGAAGCCCTCTTCCTGTTCGTGAACATTTAGAAGACTTTTTCTTTTTAAATCATAAGCTGTGTCATCAGTTTGTCTTTATTTTTCTGAGCCTTAGCTATAAAACATTGAAATTCATCCAAGCGTCCAAATTGTAATTTTACAATTTTTTTTCAAGGATCCAAGGACATCATTTCCCTCTTCAGACAAAATGATCTTTAAGATTCTTGCTATTGGGACGCCTGGATGGCTTAGTTGGTTAAGTGTCCGACTTTGGCTCAGGTCAGGATCTTGTGGTTCATGGGTTCGAGCTCCCACGTCGGGCTCTGTGCTGACAGCTCAGAGCCTGGAACCTGTTTCAGATTCTGTGTCTCCCTCTCTCTTGACCCTCCCCTGCTCATGCTGTCTCTCTCTCTCTCTCAGAAATAAATAAAAAACATTTCAATTAAAAAAAAAAGACTCTTGCTATTAAAAGATCACAGCTCTAGTGAGTGTTATGCATTCTGAAGTACTTGCAGGGAAGTATACTGATGTCTGCACCTTCCTTGAGATGCACTAAAAAATAAAATGGATTGACAGATGGATAGGGGATAGGCTGAATGGATAGACGTGTGATAAATTCAGTATAGTAAGGTGTTAATTGTAGAATCCAAGTGGTGGCTATGTGGGGGATCACTGGAAAATTCTTTCATGTTTTCTATATTTTAGAAAATGTTCATAATGGGGCACCTGAATGGCTCAGTTGGTTAAGCGTCGGACTTCGGCTCAGGTCATGATCTCACAGTTCATGGGTTCAAGCCCTGGTTCATATCGGGCTCTGTGCTGACAGCTCAGAGCCTAGAGCCTGCCTCAGATTCCCTGTGTGTGTCTCCCTCTCTTTGCCCCTCCCCTACTCATGTTATGTCTCTCTCTCAAAAGTAAACATTAAAAAAAAATTTTTTAATATTTTAATCCCTTATAATTTCCTCTGTTCAAGTTTACACATTACCTGTCCTTGAAATGAAAGATGAAAATTTTATAGACAATCAATCTAACCACCATATATTTTTTATCTTATTAGCATTATCTTATCACCTCCCTCAACCTTAACTGCTCACAAAAATCTCAGTTCAACTGAGACATATAAAAGGGAAATTACTTTCAATTACCCACACACTTTCCAAGTAAAACAAGGGCACACAAAAAACTAGAGATACCATGCCCCCAAAATGAATTTCTATTTTGTTAAATGTGTACTTACTCAAAAAATTTTCCTTTTAAGATAGCCTTACACTAATTTAACCACCTATTTAAAAGCTCAGTTAAAGAAAAAAAGAACTAGACTTTTGCAAAATAGAAAAGAATACATTTTCTTTGGTTTAAGATTTTCAAGATACAATTGACATATTTCTAAACTAGCAAAGGCCATTTCCTCCTTTTTAAAAATTTTCTTCTACTTACTGAAAGACATTAGATTCAGATTTGCATATTTTGTCTGGTGAAGAGAAAATTACATCTATTTAAGCATCTAATTCAATTAGTTTTGCTAAGAAGAGCTAGTCAACTAAACCGACGTGCTTCTGCTCATGGTAGCTACATCTTTCATTTAAGTGAGCAGCTGTATAATATTGAGGAGTTGGAGTTCTACTTCGTGTGAGAATGGAAGAAAATGCAACACATATACACAAAGACAATCACATCTGTATCCCAGAATTGCCAAACGCACCTGAGAAAGGAAGGTGTGTGCACACGCAGGCGCTGGTACCAACGCATTCATATATTGTGCAGCTGTTAACCTCAGATCACATAAAAATTTAATTAAAATTATACAGTAAGAAAAGAGATATGTTGTATAATGCTCATTCCATTTTTATAGCAAGAAAGCAACTCAATTAACCTTGTAATAATTCTTATCAATGATTTAGGATTTGTATGGGGGCCATAAAAAATGCACTGCATTTATACTCATCATTCTAATTAGTTCTAACACATACTCGGCATGAAATGCAGTTTCTTTATCTTTGACATTCACTACTCAATGCAGATCTCTTCCTTTTCACATTGACTAACGCTTTCCAAGGAAATGTTACCTGAAAGAAGAGGTGAAGTTAAAAGCATACAGTGAGAGGCAACTGAGTGGCTCAGTAGGCTAAGCATCCAACTTCAGTTCAGGTCATGATCTCTCAGTTCCTGAGTTCGAGCCCCGCATTGGGCTCTCCAACAACTCAGCGCCTGGAGCCTGCTTCGGATTCTGTGTCTCCCTCTCTCTCTCTGTCCCTCTGTGATCCCCCCATCTCTCTCAAAAATAAATAAACATTTAAAAAAGCACAAAGTGAGCTACCATGAGGACCATCAGAGCACTGCCGACCTCTGGACATATTACAACCATATCTTCAAGTGGAAGGAGCATGTGGCGATGGAATGATCCGTGAGCATTAATTAGGCCACAAAGCTGAGACGAGAGCAGTTTCTGTTCCTCTAAGCAAAAGACCAAGGACTGTTGACCTCGTGGGTTCAGGCACTGTACAGGTGGCTGTATCAGCTGAGGCTAAAACTACCCCAGTCACTTCTGTGAAGCCTCAGGAAAGCACATGGCATTTATCTTTAAATGAGCCGAATCTTCCCCCCGCCCCCCAACATTTAGCCTCCTTTCTCAGGTAAAGCAGATAATGTAGCAGAAGGACTGGGCTGCAGCTGGAAGCTGTTGCTTATCTCTACACAGGCTGAACTAATGTTCCTACTGGTGGGAACCTGCTCCACGTGTGAGAAATGTCAAGTTCGGCTGCCATGGCAGAAACTGCAACCGTCCTCCGCCCAGGGCAGTGCTATTCGCTATTGCAAAATTTATCCTCTTACAAGAAAACAGCTTTTCAAAGTTGAAAATGTTCTCAAGTCATCTTACTTCATATGTCTCCCTCTGAGAGTGGAAGCCACTGTCATGGTTGCCAGCGACTGCACTGAGCTTCCCATGAGGTGGACGGCTCCACACCCGTCAGCATCTTCACACATCATTCATCAGCCTGGAAGGAGCTCCACCCTCTGAGCATCCCTGAGTAAAGATGATTTGGGGTTACAGCAACCATGGATGGTTGGACGTTCCTCTCCATTGGCTGTTTCTTCATAATCCCTCTATCTCGTGACTTCTTGTTTCCCCAAGTAAGTGGCTGTCGGCCAAAATATGATCAGTATTCGCACAAGTTCTAGAGCTCTTGTTCTCCACGAAAGCTGGCAGTTTCACCTCAGGTCAACAATATTGAAAGATCGCTAAGTAATAGATTAAAAATTCATAAAATAGAAGAACTGCAGAGAGAATAGCCACAAGCATCAATTGCTAATAGTTCTTCCTCTTTAACCCCCCCCCCCCGAAAAGATTCCGCCTTCTAAATCCTAAACTGATTGAAGACTTTTCTTCTGCATAAATTCAGTTCCAGTGGTGACCTGTTAAATCCAGGAAAGAATTGTCAAGAGAAAACTTGGAAATGCCCAGCCAGATGAAGATGTTGTTTAGATCTCAGCTTAATACCTGGTGTAAAGGCTTCAAGTTAGCACCACTCACCAGGAACAAAGTGTTCCTGTATCTATTTTAAATTCTTCCAATCCCAGGTGTTTCTCTATTTACTTACTTGGTTATTCATTTACTTACATACTTACTTACTTGCTTGCTTGCTTTTCTATTTTCTTTTGTCCTTGGCATCGCCACTTACGGAACACATAGACCGTGTCTTGTGCTTCTAGTCCTTGAACTAGAAGGTTAAAGATGAAGAAATGGGGGGTGTGGCTTAAGTATCCCATCAAAATAGAGTTGGCTTAGGGATTTTTTTAGGTGTTTGATTGTCACAAATTAGTCTTAAAGACCCTTTGGAGATATGTTCCCTCAAAACTTCATAGGCTCCTGCTCTATTTGTTCCCATCAGAGTTCAGTACTCACAGCCAATGCTTCTGGTCTTCTAAGAAGTATACTTAAAGGAGATTACTTAGAATCCACTTTTCTAAAGTGGCTGTACCATTTTGTCTTCCCACCAGCAATGTATGAGAGTTCCAATTGCTCTGCCCTTTGCCAGCAACTGCTATCCTCAGTTTGTTCTTATTTTTACCTATTTTAATAGGTGTGCCGCAGTATCTCATTTGCATTTCTGTAGTGACTAATGATGTTGAGCATCTTTCAGTAAGTTTATTTGCTATTCATGTATCTTCTTTGGTGAAGTGATTGTTCTTTTGCTCATTTTTTAATGGGGTTGTTTGTTTTCTTTTCATTTTGAGAGTTTTTTTCAGATACAAGTCCTTTGTTAGATGTTTGATTTGCAAATGTTTCCCCCAGTCTTGTTTTTTCATTTTCCAACAATTTCTTTTGCAAGCTGAAGTTTGGGAAGTGGATTAAGTCCCATTTATCATCCTTTTCATTTACAGATTGTGCTTTTCATGTCATATCTAAGAATTCTGTGCCTAAGCCAGGGTCATGAACATTTCCTCTTATGCTTTCTTCTAAAAGTTTCATTGAGGGGCGCCTGGGTGGCTTAGTCGGTTAAGCGTCCGACTTTCGCTTAGGTCATGATCTCGCGGTTCGTGGGTTCGGGCCCTGCGTCGGGCTCTGTGCTGACTGCCAGCTCAGAGCCTGGAGCCTGTTTCAGTCTGTGACTCCCTCTCTCTCTGACCCTCCCCTGCTCACGCTGTCTCTCTCTCCTGGAAATAAATAAAAGATTTAAAAAAATTTAAAAAAAATAAAAATAAAAAAAAAATAAAAGTTTCATTGAATTACATTTTACATTTAGGCCAATAATTCATTTTGATAATTTTAGTATTCACTGTGAGGTATATGTCAAGATTCATCATTTTAAATATGGCCGTCAAATTTTTCAAGCATCATTTACTGAAAAGGGCAATTCTCCATTGAATTGACTTTACAACTTGTTTAAAGATCAAATCAATTGATTGTATATTAGTGTGTGTCTGTTTCTTGACTCTATTCTGTTCCATTGATGTCTGGATCTATACTTTCACCAATATCCCATTCTCTTACTTACTGTAACTTTATAGTAAGTCTTAAAATCAGGTAATTTGAATCCTCCAACTTTTTTCTTCTTCCTTCAAATTATTTTAACTGTTCTAATTCCTTTGTGTTCCGTATAAATTTCGGAATGTTTTTGATATTACAAGAAAATCTGAAGTAATTTTGATCGAGATTGCAATAAATCTATAGATCTATTTGGTGAGAATTGGCATTTAACAATACTGAGGCTTCCAATCCATGAACACAATATATCTCTCCCTTTATTTCGGTCTTTGATTTCTTTCATCAGCATTTTTAAATTTGCAGCATACACAGCCTATCTATGTTTCATTGGATTTACACCTAAGCATTTCATTTGGGGGGAACTATTGAAAATGATACATTGGTAAAATGTTTGTTTCTAATTGTTCAATGTGGAAATATATTTGACTCTATATATTGATTATGTATCTTGCAACCATGCTAAAATCACTTATTAGTTCTAGGAGCTTTTTTGTAGAATTCTTTGGATTTTTCTATGTAGGTAATCATGACATCTGTGAATAAAGGCAGCTTTTTTTCTTTCTTTTCAGTCAGTATGTCTTTATGTCTTTTTCTTGCTTTATTTCACTGGCTAGAGTGATGAGTATGATGTTGAATATGAATTATCAACACATACAACCTTATTTTGTCCCGGTCTTAGAAGGAAAGCATTCAAACCTTCATCAGTAAGTAGGTTATTGTTTTGGTCGGGGTTTTTTTTGTAGATAATTTTTATCAGTTGGGTTTTTGTCACAAATATACGTTGAATTTTGTCCATTTGTTTTTTGCATCTGTTGAAATGATCTTATGCTTTTTCTTCTTTACTCTATTAATATAATATGATGAGTTATAGTGATTGATTTTAGAATGTTGAACCAGCCTTGCATTCTCAGGATAAACCGCTCCCCTCACCCTGCCTTGGTAGTGTTATGTTATGTTTTTATGTTTAATTGGATTTCAATCATTAATAGTTTTTGAGGCATTTGTTCCCTGTGTTAATGAGGGATATTAAGCCAAAAGCTCCTCCTCCTCCTTCTTTTTTTCTTCTTGTTGACTTCCCTAGTTCTGCATGCAAGTTATGCTGGCCTCATAGAATGAGTAGAGATCATGTGGAACTGATATTATTTCTTCCTTAAATATTTGGAATAATTCACCACTAAAGTCATCTAGGCATGAAGTTTTCCTTGTTAGGAGGTTTTAAACTATGAATTCCATTTTTAAAAAATATATACAATACTATTTGGGTTACCTACTTCTTGTATACATTTTCATAATCTGTGTCTTTCAAAGAATTGATCCTTTTCATCAAAGTTGTTGATTTTATAAGTGTATAACTGTTTACAGTATTCTCTTGTTATAGTTTCAATCTCAGTGTCACTGGGGTCTATCATGATATTCCCTCTTTTGTTCTTGATATTGGTAATTCATGTCCTCTCTTTCTCTCAGCTCAGTATAGATTTTCTTAATCTTTTCAAATAATCCACTTTTGTTTCATGGATTTCCTCTATTGTTTTTCCATTTTCAGTTTCATTGATTTCTGCTGTGTATTGTATCTTTCCTTCTGCTTGCTTTGGATTTAATTTATTCTTCTCTTTTTAGCTTCTTAAGGTGTAATATCAGATTTTAATTTGAGACCTTTCTTCTTAATTAATATGTGCAGATGTTTTAAATTTCATGGTTTTTAAAAAAATTTTTAATGTCTATTGATTTTTGAGAGAGAGAGAGAGAAAGAAAGAGAGAGAAGGGGAGGGGCAGAGAAAAAGGGAGACAAAGAATCCAAAGCAGCCTCCAAGCTCTGAGCTGTCACCACAGAGCCTGATGCGGGGCTTGAACCCATGAGCAGTGAGATCGTAACCTGAGCCGAAGTTGGATGCTTAACTGACTGGGCCACCCAGGTGCCCCTAAATTTCATATTTGTATTCAATATTTTAATTTTCCTCTGAGCACTGCCTTAGCTGCATCCCACAGATTTTGATATGTTAAGAATATTTTTAAATTTTCTGTAGCTAATTTCTATATATCTTTTTTTAAATTCCTTAATGTGTGAATTATCTCCATTCTGCTATTGAACCATACTGTGGAGCTTTTTTTCCCCAGTATTGTAAGATTTGAGTTCTACAATATTCATTTGATTCTTCCTTATTTAATTCTTTCTTTTACTTATTGGCTGAAAAGTTTAATCTTTACCTTTGTTTCAAGAGTGTTTGCCCTTACTTCATAAAGTATATATATATATAACAATTGCTTTAAAGTCTTTGATACCTCCAACATCTGGGTCATTTTGGGATTGGAATCTGTTGATTAAATTTCTGTGCAAATGGTTGAGATTCTATATCCTGGTAATTTTGAATATTTTGTTTGGTGTCTCTGGGTCCTGTTTAAGTCATCTGGATAATGCCAGTGTTTTGTTTTAGCAAGCAAGCAATCTGATTAGATTTAGAGTACAACCCCTGATGCCCCTCTGTGTACTGCAGTTTCCCTGTCAGTTTAGTTTTCAAAGCCTTTGCTGTACTACTTGGGCCTGTCCCTATGTGAGCACCTCCTACTTCTGGGACCTGATAGGTGATTCGCATTATAGTTTGGCTTCCCAAACATTTGCTGGGCTGCTTCAGGTCAGTTTCATGCATGTGCAACTCTGTGATGGGTCCAGGATTTGACACACAGATTTAGACGATCTTTTTATTCAGTTCCCTTCTCCCTGTGGTATCACCCATACTCTCTATCAATAAGGGGTACCTCTACCGGTCCTACAGGTAGGAGCCGGGATGTTTATCATCTGTGCACGGTTGAACACTCTCTGTGACTGATGTCTCAGGGACATAGCAGTGCAAGAATATAGGGCCTACAGGTCAGAAAGAAAGGTTTGCTTTCAGAGACTTAGAAGTCTGTGTTTTAGATCTGAGGTTAACTGTCTTGGTGATTTCATGTACAGCCTCTTCTGCCACTACAGAAGTACAACTTCACAACAGGGGCTTGCCTCAGAGTAGAATTGGGAGAGTGAAAAAGAGAGAAAACGAAGGGCCATTTCTTCTTCATGTAAAGGTCCTACTTCCTAGTGACTAGCAAAACAATGAGGTTTTTTTCTTGGAGCTTTTTCTGTCCTTACCTCCTGCAAAATTTCAGGATGCAGTCTGCTCTCAAGTATAAACCAGAAGAAATAGTGGATTCAAAAAGAAACCAAAAAAGAAAGAAAGGAGGGGAGGAAGAGAGGAAGAAAGAAAGAAAAAAGAAAGAAAAAGGGAAGGAAGGAAGGAAGGAAGAGAAAAAAAAATCCCTGTATCAGTCATTCCTCAAGATTTTACTTGTTTGCCCAAATATTCCTACTATTATTTACTCTTCAGAGTTCCCAGACTGTTGCTTATGTATTTATGGTGGAGTGTGCTTAATCCATTGCTGCCACTTAAAATTTATTTTGTCTATGAGCTACATATTTTAATTTTATATACTGACTGTAGAATCTAACCACTGACTTTAAATTCAACCCCACGCTTTTTTGTTTTCCTTTCTTATCACAGCAGCTGTTTTCAAAATGTCATCAGATGTTGCTAGCTGTCATTTCTCACATGAAAGCACTCAGCACTGCAAAAGGTCTCACAAATAACAACATTGGGTCAGGATAAGAGCACGTGGTTTGGTGATAAAGAACTCGGGCCGAGTCCCGTTCTGCCACTGATCAGCCATGAGATGTTGAGGAGGTTCCTGAATCTCTCTGACCTGTGGTTTCCTCATCTGTAAAGTAAGGATCACTATAAAGCCTCATAAGATTGTGGTGAGGATGAAGCCATACAAAACGTGTGTAGGGCCTGCCTAAAGTAGACACTCAAGAAATGGCAACTATTTTTATTGGTAGGAACAGGTTGGCATTGTTGTTTCTTTGGCCAATTTTGGTCCAAAGACACTCCTTTCCTTTGTAGTCTTGTTTCAATGCTCATTGTAACATCTACCAGCACACATCAGTCACAATAACATCTCACTATGGATGAGGCCAGTCAGAAACATCTTGAAAACAAAGATCCATAAGAGATCTGTTTGTTCGTGTACTTTTTTGAGGTTGTGATTATGACAGATGACAGTGACCCGACAATCAGCAAAACACAAGTGTCTTCTGGAGAAACATTTACAAGGAACCTGGCAATCCTGAATGAAAGAATCATAATAGCTGTGGAAACACAAAGGAGGGTATGAGAATATGGTGACATATTCTACCTTTGGCAGAATGTTTTCAGCCTGCTAGCCTTTTTTTTTTTTTTTTAATTGTATCTTGGACTCATTTACTTCATTGTTCCCTGAAATATCCTGATAGCAATTCTTTTCTATTCATCCATCCTCATTGTAAGTTTAAAAGCTTGTCACTGCCTGGAATTTCTTTGTTGAAACCTAAGTAGCATTTTTCATAATTCATAATTCCCCAATTTCATAATTCCCCCCCTTTTGGGGGGGTGCTAATTATCTTTTTCCATTTGCTAATTAGTGGTCATAACTGTTCCTTTCTTTCTTTTCTGAATGTCTATTGCCTTTCTCATAACTGGCAGGTTATAACTTGCTTTAGCATTTGCTTCTTGAATTTTTCTTCTTGCTATTTCTCTTGTTTACAAGTTTTAATGCTTGCCTGGGAGTTTTTAATTGCACTCTATTTGAACACAAATGGCTTCTGAACTTTTTATTCTTCACATTTTTGCAATGATAATAAGTAGTAGAGTCAAATTTAACTAAAGAAGAATATCAAAAGTTCTCTAGAGCAGAACACCAAATAATACAGCATTTCATTAGTTTTCAACACCCACGCTAGAAATCTCACTTGCTGATAATTCTTTTCCATTCCATTGCTATTGCTTCTGCATTCACAGTGTCTGCCATTATTTCAAAAGTGCCAAAATAAAGCAATGATTCCTTCCACAGGGAGATGTAGGGCTGAAATGAGCTGACTGCTAAGAAAGGAAAATTACCAGTTACACTGAATACTGAAATTCTGTATCCACCAATAACCAAGTGTCTGTTTTCTATACGAGCACCTATCGTATACCTAGCAATGTACAAAAATAAAAATGAAATGTGTCCCAAGCTCTTCCCTCCTCTATAGCATCCCTTGCTTTCTTTTCATTCTTGCAAACCAATTTTTATCCCAAATACTCTTTCTTGAAAAGCATGACCCTTAAACACTTCTCAGGTTTAAATTCTCAGCCCACCAGCAATTGTACAAAGAATCCCTAGAGCTTGAAGGAGCAGACTCCACTGTGTGGAGTGTGGTAATGTCACTCAGGTTTGTGAGGGTTCTTGCTGAAATGTCCCAGAAGACCTCAACTGTAGAGGAAGGTACAATGGATCTTTTCTGTTTGGGCTGAAGAGTCTGAAAATCTGCCCTAAAACATGTTTATGTGATTCATTTTATTTTTTTTTAAGGATATTATCATGATGGTAGGATGAGAAGTAAACACCTGAAGACAGATCTACATTAGCAAAACCTTCTGAACTGTGATCTGGGTTTATTGCTGCCTTTTGTATTTCCAAACGTTTTGAAGCAGCTAAGGAAAAATAGGTCTTAAAATGATAATGCTGTGTCAAAAATAAATTTCTAAGAAGGATAATGAAAAGAAATGTCTATGTAACTGACTGTCAAAAGCCTAACTAGAGATGTTTTCTTCCCAATGTGTTGCAAGGATTGGTCTTCAACCAACCTTTCTGTTGAAAACAAGTGTAAAACTGAAAATGATATACAAAATAACTACTTTCTTTGCCTACAGGAAGTGCAGAACTATCATCCTTGAGTGAAGGTAAGTGAACGAGGGGAGCCCCTTAAATGGCCTGGCACCTTCGGGACCAGGACACAGGAGGCAGAACTCCATTGGATGCTGGCCATCTCTGAGAGCTGAGTGACACAGATTAGAACTCAGATTCTGGGGGCTCCTGGGTGGCTCCGTCAGCTAAGCATCTGACTCTTGATTTCAGCTCCAGTCTTGATCTCGTGGTTCGTGGGATCAAGACCCACACTAGGCTGTGTGCCGACAGTATGGAGCCTGCTTGGGATTCTCTTTCTGCCTCTCTCTCTGTCCCTCTCCACCCTCTCAAAATAAATAAATAAACTTAAAACAATAAAAACACTTCAGATTCTGAGTTAGCTAAGATGGACAGGAGCTAATTTGGCTGCTGAGTACTGTCCCATCCACTGTCAGGGCCTTCTTGAAGCAACCTGCATGTCAAGGTATAAAGGCTAAGCCTGAAGCTCTCAGGAGCAAGACTGGCTCCAAAGCTCCCTGCCTCCAAGGTTAACCAAGGTTTGCTAGGCCTTTACTAAAGTTTCACTTCTACCTTTAATCCATGTGCCTCCTCTCCCAGTATAAGTGTGATCACCAAGAGACATCTTTCACCCTCAAGCCCATCTCAGTATTTGCTTATAGAGAATCCAAGCTGCCACACTGGTAACTTTGAACATTGGAGGAAGATAAAATAACAATATTGCACACACTCCAAGAATAGAGAAGGAAAGAGTATTTCTACTTTATATGGCCAGTGTAATCTGATATCCGAAGTCTGACAAAGACATTATAAGAAAACTAAGATCAATATCATCCAAAACATAGGTGTAAATTTTTAAAATTATAAAACAAATCCAATAACTTATAAAAAGGGAAAATATGTCATGACGAATGAGGTTTATACTAGAAATGCAAGATACAATTACCATCTGAGAATCAATAAATGTAATTTACTGCATAACAAAATAAAAGAGTTAAAGCATGTGATCATTTCAATAGATGCAGAAAAAGCTCTTGACAAATTTCAACATGTCTTCATGATAAAAACTCTCAGAAAATAGTAAAGAATACCCTTCACCTGATAAAGAGCATCTGTGAAATATCTACAAATAGCATGATATTAATGACGAAAAATGAGTTTCTTTCTTTTAAGATCAGGAATCAAGTGAGGACACCTAAAATCACTACTATATCCAATATCACTCTGAAATTTATGGCCAGATCAATACAGCAACAGAAGGAAATAAAAGGCAGAAAGTCTTGAAAGATAGAAAGAAGTATGACTCTCTTTGTCCACAAACAGCATGAATGAAATCCTAATAAGCATATACAAAATATAAAAACAATCAAAGGGATTTAGGAAGATTGTAAAATACAAAGTCAAATACTAAAATCAAATATGTTTATTTATACCAGGGGCAAAAAAAAACTGGAAAATATATTTAAAACAACACAATGTACAATAACAAAAAATATTAAAAATTTTAAGAATGAATGTAATGAAAAACACACATTACCTCTATTTTGAAAACTGAGCCAGTAAAGACTTAAATAACTGGAGAGTTATCCTATATTCATGGGCTGGAAGACTTGATTTTATTAGGATCTCATTTCTCCTAATTGGTTCATAGATGGAAAGCAATCTCAATCAGAATCCCAAGAGGTTTTTTGTAACCATTAATAAGCTGATTGTAAAATTTATATAGGAATGCTAAGACACAAAATAACCATAGCAATCTTGCAAAGAAGATCAAAGTTTGAGAACTTACTCTACTTGGTTTCATGACTTCATATAAGGCTATAGAAACCAAGACCACATGGTATTAATGAAAGGCTAGACAAATAGATCAATACAGAACAATCAAAATAGAGAGTCCAGAGACAGAACTTAATGGTGATTGATTTTGATCAAGCAGTCAAGGTAATTCAGTGAGGAAATGGCAACAGGCGGAGGTTCTGGGGGAATTAGATACCGTATTGGGGGAATCTCAACTTTTAACTCAAACCACATAGAAAAATTAACCTGATGTGCATTATTAACCTATGTATAGACACTAAAAGTCCAATACTTCTGGAGAAAAACATATAAGGAAGTTTTCACAACCTTGAAATGGAAAAAGATTTCATAGACAGGACACTAAAAACAGAAAAAAATTGATAAATTACCTTGCATCAAAATTAAAATTGTCTCCCCTTTGCAAGACATTAAGAAAATATAAATGCAAGTTACACACCGAAAGGAAATACATACAATACAAAAACCTGACAAAGACCTTATTTAAAGAACTCAGTATTAAAAAGACAGACAATGAAATTTTTTTAAAGGGCAAAACACTTGAACAGGCACTTCACAAGGAGATAGAAAATGGCCCAGAAGCAAATGAAAAAATGCTGAACATCATTCCATCATTAGGAAAATGCAGATTGAAACCGTGAGATAGTATTTCATGTGCACTAGTACAGCTATCACAAAGAAAGGCAGATAATAGCAAGTGTTGATTAGAATGTGGAGAAACTGCAGCCCTCATACACTGATGATGGGAATGTAAAATGGCATATTCTTGTCCTCTGGAAAACAATTTAGTAATTCCCCAAAATATTAAAGTATATGACCCAACAATTACACTACTAGGTATATACTGAAGAGAAGTAAAAACACAAAACTTATACTGGTGTTGGTAGCAGCATTTTCATGATAGCCCAAAAGTAGAAACATCCTAAGTGTCTGCCAACTGATTAATGGATGAATAAAATGTGGTATATCCATAACGTGGAATATTACATAGCCATAAAAAGGAAATGAATTCTGATACATGCTATCATGTAAATGAGCCTTGCAAACCTTACATGCTAAGTGAAAGAAGGCAGACACGAAATGCCACATATTATAAGATTCCATCTATATGAAATGTCCAGAATAGGCAAATCCAAATGGACAGCAGTAGATTGGTGGTTTCCAGGGACTGAGGAGAGGAGGATATAGGGAGTCACTGCTGATAGATTAGGGGCCTCTTTTTGGGGTGATGAAGGTGTTCTGGAATTAGATAGTGGTGATGGCTACCCAACATGGTGAATATACTAAACCCCACTGAAGTGTACACTTTCAATGAACTTTATGTTGTGTGAATCATATCTCCAAAAAAAGTAGGTTTTTTAGTAGTATAGAAATACAATAATTGGCACAAATTCTCAGAACACTTCAGTCATTATCAAACTAGAGTTTCCATTAACTCCTTGCTAAAGGCCATTGCTGACATGATTTGATTTTTGGAAGAGAAAATATTGTCTCCGTATCCATAGAAATTATGACTCTTCCCAACATCTCCTTCAGACAGACCAGCCGTTGTCCTCTCCCACCCACACACGAGGGAGAATGGGGCACGGTGTCACTTATATAAACTCTGCCACAGCAAGAGGTTAATTTATTTTTGAGCCTTGACAAATAAAATCTGGATTTTAGTCTGCTTAATGCGAAATGCTTACAGTGTTTCTTTGTTCTAACCCTTGTGTTTTTAAGGCTGTTCTGTTCCAGGCCTGACCATTAAAATAGCTAACTATGTTTGTTTTCCACATCTTCCCATCATTTTAGCCTAGAGAAAAAAAACTTCATATGAAAAGTGAATTTTTATTTTACAGTTTCTATGGAGATTCCTCAAATAATGTGAAGCTTAAGATCAACTTGACTTGAGAAGCAGTATATGAATATGCCTTTTAGTGAAACACGGTGTGTTTTCATCTATGATGTGACCTGAAAGACAAGGAAACACTCTGTGGAGAGAACATTAGACTATTAAAAAGTAGGTCTAGTCCAGCTTTTGTGGCTACCAGATTTGTGGGGGCCACAGTGAATCTGGGTCCCAGTTCTCTCATCTGTTACACATAGGAACTAAATAGTTGATTTTCAGGTAAAAAAAAAAAAAGGGTGTAGTAATGTGAATTCTCCATAGAAACCAAACCAATAGTATTTGGGGATGGGGGAGGGTATTATAAGAGTTTGGACAAGTGATGATGGAGGCTGAGATGTTTCAATATCTCCAGTCAGCAAGATGAAGATCCGGAAAAGCCGATGGTGTACATTCCAGTCTGAAAGTCGGCAGACTCAAGATCCAAGAAGAGCCAATGATTCAATTTGAGTTTGAAGGCAAAGACCAATATCTCAGCTCAAGGCAGTCGGGCAAGAAGAGTTCTGTCTTACACATGGGAGAGTGAGCCTTTTTGTTCTATTCAGGCCTTCAACCGATTAGATGAGACCCACTCACATTACAGAGGGCAATCTGCTTTACTCAGTCTACCGATACAACTGTTAATCTCATCCCAAAATACCCTCATGGGCACATTCAGCATAACATTTGAGCAAATATCTGTGCACCCTGTGGGCTCAGTCACAAAATTAACCACCACAATGGAGCAACTCTTTGTTCGAACTGTATCTAATGCAGAAGTCAAATATGGAAAACAAATGAAAGAAGATGCTACGCCTGTTGGAAGATTTGTGGTAGGGTCACTCTGTCTCTTCATCCTGTGATGATCCCAATGGTGCATGTGAAATAGGAGGCAGAACAGCCACATGTCCATCTGCCTATCTCTAAGGGAGCACCAGAAACCGAAAACATTCCAGGAAAAGGAAACAGTGCAGGTTTCATATCAATATCCGTCTTTCTACCACTGATGGTGGTTTTTTACCTGAGTGTAATGCCACTCTGATGAAAGACTATATAATCCAGGCACCCTTTTGAATGGGTGCTGGCCAAAATGATGCGAATGAAGTAAGGCACACCACTCTAGACCTGGTCTTAAGAGGAAAGGATAAACATCCTCCTTGCCCTTTTCCCATTCTAACTGACTAGAATACAAACATGGCGGTGAGTCATTTTGCACCATATGGATGAAAACACCATCACACAGTTGGTGGGTCAAGAAGAGAGAAAAAGTCAAGGTTCTCAGTGATCTTGCACAGCAAAGCTGCTACACCAGCACAGATTTTTTCTGTGTGAGAGAAAGAAGGTTTTATTTAATTTACACCATTGCTATTTCGTGTTTCTGTTACATGGAATTGAAATTATATCCTAACAGGAAAATGAATCTATTGGAATTTCTCCAAGAGAGAATAATATATATGTTTAGAAGGAATATTTGGAAAAGTGAGGTTCTTAATAAAGAGCTTAATGGAACATTTTACATCTGGGAGGTAGGCGCTTTGGGTCAGTGCTAGACCACTTGCTTCCAAAAGGACTGATAATAACCATCAGTGACTTTGTGACTTTGTCCACAAAATACAAAGCTTAGTTTCTTCTCCAAATAAATGTAAACAAAAGTTTTAGAGATATAAGTATGAAGAGAAACTAAAGTGCTAGCAGGTACAAGTGACTATATTCCCCCATCCAATCATGAGGGGCAGTTCTATGGATTGGTTAGAACTCGTCTTTTTTTTTTTTTTTTTAAGTTTGGTTATTTATTTTGAGAGGAGAGAGAGAAAGAAAGGCAGAGAGAAAGGGAGAGAGAGAATTCCAAGCAGGCTCTGCGCTATCAGCATAGAGCCAGACACAGGACTCAATCCCATGAACCATGAGATCATGACCTGAGCGAAAACCAAGAGTCAGATGCTTAACTGACTCAGCCACCCAGGTGCAACCCTGGTTAATAGTCCTCTTAACAAAAGGAGGTTAGGGGCTCCTGGGTGGCTCAGTCAGTTAAGAGCCTGACTCTTGGTTTCAGCTCAGATCATGATCTCATGGTTCATGAGTTCGAGCTCCTCACTGACAACAAGGAGCCTGTTTGGGATCTCTCTCCTCTCTCTCTCTCTCTCACAAAAAATAAATAAATAAGCATTTTAAAAAAATCACTGGAGGACATAGTTCTTTAGCCCCATCCAACGTCATCATTCTCTAATATATTCTCTCCAGATAACAGAGTTCCAGACCCACCAGCATTGTTCAAATATAAGGAGCAGTTATGTCATCTCATCCGGTCAACACAGAAAACAGCTCCTGGAAAGTTTTCTGCACTTTACTGTCCCTCATTTATCTTCCTTAACCTACCTCAATCAGGCTTGCATTCTACCACTCCTTTTTAAAGTTTTTTTTTTATTTTTACTTTTAATTGAAGTGTGGTTGATATATAACATTGTGTTGATTTCAGGCATAGACACAGTGATTCATCAATTGTAGATGTTATGATATCCTCACCACAACAGTATAGTTACCATCCGTCAGCACGCAACGTTATTATAATACCACTGACTCTATTTCCTATGCTTTTCATCCCCATGACTTACTTATTTTATAGCTGGAAGCTTATATCTCATACTCTCTTTCACCTATTTCACCCATCTTCCCACCCTCCCCCACTCTGGAAACCACTAGTTTGTTCTCTATAGTTACCAGTCTGTTTCTCTTCCTGTTGTTTTCATTTGCCTGTACATTTTGTTTTGTTTTTCAGATTCCACATATAAGTAAATTCATATGGTGTTTGTCTTTCCCTGCCTGACTTACCTCGCTTAGCACAACACCCTCTGGGTCCGTCCGTGTTGTCGCAGATGGCACTATCTCATTCTTGGCAGTGAACATTCTTATATATTTCTTCTTTTAAAGTTACCAGGGACTTCCATCTTGGAAAAATGGATGGGCAGTGGTTAGCACTCATCTTACTGTGTCTCCAAACAGAATATGACATGATCACTCTGTCCACACTTCCTTAGTTCGACTCCTTCATTTTCCTGGTTTTCTTGTATCTCACTAGTTGATAACTGTCCATGTTCTTTGCTAATTTTCCTTTACTGCCCCAACTTCTAAGTGTTAGCATGCCCCTTAAAGCCTTGGTCTTCTGTACTTTAAGTGTCTGAGTGATCTCATTTGGTCCTGTGGATTTAAACACTGTCTATATAATGACTCTCAAATGTGTAACACCAGCACCAACCTGCACTTCAGACTCACATACCCAATTTACATGTCACTTTAACACCTCCACTTTGGCATCTAATAAGAATCTGAGCCATAATATATCTAGAACTAAATTTTATAAATTTATGCTCAATTTAAATACTGAGTACATTTCATAGACTGGTAAGTACAAACTTTGAGAAGCTTTGGTAGATTATACACCTGTCTATAAAAGATAGCAAGATGTAGAGCACTTTTATCACTCCAGAAAATTCCCTCATGATCTTTTCTAGTCAAGCTCCCTTCCCCTTGTGCCCCTGAAGAAGCAACCATTGCTCAGGTGACTATTAGCAATTACTGATGTTGCCTATCTTGGCAACTATTGAGAAACACATGTTAATACATGCAGCTGTGGTGTGTTTCTTTTTTTTTTTTTTTTTTTTTTTTAATTTCTAGGAGAGAGAGAGACAGCGTGAGCAGGGAGGGTCAGAGAGAGAGGGAGTCACAGACTGAAACAGGCTCCAGGCTCTGAGCTGGCAGTCAGCACAGAGCCCGACGCGGGGCTCGAACCCACGAACCGCGAGATCATGACCTAAGCGAAAGTCGGACGCTTAACCGACTAAGCCACCCAGGCGCCCCTTCTGTGGTGTGTTTCTTTTTTCCTTTACTTCTGTCAGTTTTGCTTCGTGTGCTAACAAGTGCATACATATGTAGGATTTACTTGTCTTCTTCATGGATTGGCCTTTTTATCATTATGAAAGTCTTTCTTAATCTCTGGTAATACTCCTCAGCTTGAAGTCTGCTTTGTTTGACACTAATGTAGCCCAATCTGCTTTCTTATTATCAGTGTTTATATAATATTTTCTCTCTTTTTATTTTCTTTTTTTTTTTTTTTAATATTTTTATTTATTTCTAGGAGAAAGAGACAGCGTGAGCAGCAGAGGGTCAGAGAGAGAGGGAGTCACAGACTCTGAAACAGGCTCCAGGCTCTGAGCTGGCAGTCAGAGCCCGACGTGGGGCTCGAACCCATGAACCGCGAGATCATGACCTAAGCGAAAGTCGGACGCTTAACCGACTAAGCCACCCAGGCGCCCCTCTCTTTTTATTTTCAAACTATCTTAGTCTTTATATTCAAAGCAAATCCCTTATAATTTTTCTTTCTGTTTTTAAAAAAAAATGAGTCTGACCACCTCTGCCTTAAATTGGGGTGTATAGACCATTGACATTTACTGTGAATTTACTGCAATTATATGGTCTACTATTTTAGTATTTTTTCTATTGATCCCATTGGTTGCCCTAGGGATTTTAACATGTGTCCTTAACTGTCATAATATGCTTTCAATTACTATAATACCATTTAACATGTAATGTAAGAATCCTACAAGAGTAAAATTCCATTTATAATCTCGATTATCCTTTATGCTATTATAGTATTATACTTACATTTGTTACTAAACTAAAGATACATGTTTTTGCTTTAAATAATCAATTGTAATTTAAAATAATTAAAGAGATAAGGCAATTAAACAAAAGATCTTGTATATTTACCCACCTCTTATCAATTTACTTTTCTTCGTTGCTTTTGAATATCCAACCGGTATTATTTTCCTTCTACCTGAAAAGCTTCTTTTAGAATTGCTTGTAGTATGAATGAGTCTATTGGCAAAGCATTCTATCAGCCTTCATTGTTATGAAAATACATTTATTTCATCTTCCTTGTTGAGGGATATTTTTAGTAAATAAAGAATTTGCAAATGACAGACTATTTTCCTTTCAGGGCTTTGAAGATGTTGTTCCTTGTCTTCTGTCACCATGGTTTCTGATGAGAAATTAACTGCTATTATTGTTACTCTTCTCCTATACTTGATATGACTTTTTCCTCTGAGTGCTTTTAAGATTTTTCCTTCTGTCTTTGGTTATCAGCAGCTCCATTACAAAGTGTCTAGGTGTGGTTTTCTTCATGTTTGTCTTCTTTGGGATTATTCAGCTTCTCGGTTATGTATGTTGATGTTTTCCACCCAATTTTGGTCTTTTTTTTTTTGCTAACATTGTACCACTCTGGCCTTGTGACTATTCCTCAAATAAGTCAAGTTCTTTCATTGTCTTTGCATGCACTCTTCAGTACAAATGTCCTTCTTCAAGGGGGTCTATTGTTCTTTAATGTCTTATTCCACATTGTTTTTTCAATTTTTTACCACTTACCATTATAGTGTATATATATTTGATTGTTGTTTTCTGTTGTCTTCATCATCAAATTCCATCAGGGAAATGACTTTATCATATTCATAATTGTATAATCTATAACAATGTCTGGCAAGCTGTAAGTGTTCAATAAATCTCTATTATCTATTGATAATACCTCAAAGCAAACCAGTTCTCTCAATGATCAAATATGTAATGGCTTCCTCCTAATTAGGCTCCTGGAAAGATAAGTTCCTTTGTGCTGCAGAATTCTGAGAGGCCCTTCATAGTGAAAGATGGGAATATCTTTCTAAAGAATAAGGGTATCTATGACTATGGCCTTTAAAACGTTTCTGTGATCTTGTAAAGGAAAATCTGCCAATGATAGGAAAGCAAAGGATATGTACGCAAAAATTTTTGTAGACGTTGTGCTCATATTGACCTCACAAATACACTCACTTGACTGTGAATCTACAGACAATCAAATAGAGAGAGAGAGAAAATCTTTCCAGGAGATCCCATCCCCATGTCCAGCAGCTCCTTGCATGAGGCTACTATTCTAACTCAGAGAGATGGCCATGATTTTAAGAATGACTATGTCAGGGGTGCCTTGGTGGCTTAGTCGGTTAAGCGCCTGACTTTTCCTTAGGTCATGATCTCGTGGTTCGTGGGTTCGAGCCCCGTGTCGGGCTCTGTGCTGACTGCCAGCTCAGAGCCTGGAGCCAATTTCAGAGTCTGTGTCTCCCTCTCTCTCTGACTCTCCCCTGCTCATGCTGTCTCTCTCTCTCTCTCCTAGAAATAAATAAAAAATATTAAAAAAAAAAAAAAGAATGACTATGTCACTGGGTGAGAAAGACGGCCACAGCTCTCTTTTTCTGTTCTCTAGTGATAAAAAGAGAACTTTTAGATAACTGAAACAAGCTCAATTCAGTACAACTTAAACATTTCTCAAGCAGGCACTATGGAATGTGTGCCAGGAAAGAGCAGAGAAAACAATGAATAAATACCTACATCACGGTCTTTGACTAGGTTAGAATTACAGGAGTCTAGACTGGTCTTGGCGAGCCCAGTTTAAATGCACAGTGCACTTCTTTTTAACTCTCCTGCACTTATTATTTTGGATGGAGAATAGACTTTCCCCAATATGGTGATGTTTTACTACATTTCAAAGCAGGCCTAAATGAAATGCATCCCCTTGCACATTGGTAGAATATATTACAATAGCTTCTCTGGAGTTACAATAGTCTATTGTCCTCTTTTGCTTGCTCTGTAAAAACATGTTATACTTTCATTGGGAACATGTGGAAAAAAAACCTGCAGGAACTCAGCTGCGTGGACCTAATGTGGCTGTCAACGTCAATAGAGTGTGTTTGTTGCCTTAGTCACAGTAATTATGGAACAATAGCTTTTAACAATCCCAGTGGAGGAGGTCTTTTTGCTTTGACCTTGTTTCTGCTTGTTTCTTCACTGATAAGAAAGACAAATGAGGTTTGCAGTTAATGCCAGAGCTCTGCTTCATTTGGAAAGATCACATATCCCAGTCAAAGGAAGAACCTGATGTTTAATTGGGGAGCCAAAAAGCCAAAGGGCTTGCCATTCTAGTTGGTATTGCTGCATTTTACAGCCAATGTGGGTACCATGCCGAAGGGAATCTGACTCCAGAAATGTGGCTCCTGGGGAGATAACTTCCTTTGTGTTGCAGAATCCTGAGAGGCCCTTCATGGTAAAAGATGAAGGTCTAACAAAGAAATACGTTGTCTACTGTTGGGAAATCAACACCATGCATCTTCATATTCTCCATTAAGGTGAATAGACTAAATGTGCTTAAAATATAAATACAGAGTGCATTTAGGTATTTTGCTGGGTCAGTGATTCTATTACTGGAATTAAATTTCCTTGCCGAAAGTGGCTCAGCTCATGATCTGATTGGTCGCGGCACTTTCTTTTCTCTCACATTTCTGCCTCCCTTTGCCTGCGACTAAGCATGGTCATCAGAGCCCTGAACACTTGCCCTCTTTCTAAGCGTCACCAGTTCACACAACACGAGCATGAGTTGCTTATAAACGCCTTCCACACAAAAGCTCTAACATTTATTCATCAAAATGAGAAAGGCTTCAATATTTATTCCAAGTTAATAAAGAGCAAAATAGGGGGGTGAGGAAAGAAAGAGTGAGAAGGAAGAGGAGAAGAAAGATAATACGGAAGAATAGGAAGGCAAGGAGGAGGAAGACCAAAAGACTAGCAAGTCAGTCTCTGAGAAGCCAAGTGGAGTAATGAAAATAATCCCTGTTTCTTCCCACCTTACTGAGTTGACACGTGTCTATCTCTCAGTTCTCAGTGTAATTGTCTCTTTTATAGTGAAGTCTTCCCTGACCCCAGCCCAGGTCAAACCTCCATCAAAGGTTCCCTTGACACTATATACCTCTCTTTCCTACTCTCTAGGATAGACTGTGCCTTAGGTGACAAAACAATATCCAGTCCATTTAAAAGACTGATATCATGCAAAATATCTTCCCCACCCATGATGGAATAAAATTAGAAATCAGTAATAGTAGGAAATCTGAACTATCCACCAATCTGTGGAAATTAAGCAACACACTTTTTTTTTTTTTAAGTGAATAAGTTGTCTACATCCAGCAGGTCCCATTGGGATCAGCCAAGTGTCAGGTCACAGTGAGGTCAACTCCTCCTGGAGAATGCATGGGAAGAATGCTGTTAGCCATCTTTGGAAGGTCCGCAAACCACAGGAGCAGGCAAAGAGCTACATAGCTTTTCTCTAGAACAGGCTGTACTATTCCCTTTCAAGACAATGTCACGGTCTGTGTATGTTGGCTAAGCTCTCCCTCAGTGGTTCCCTGGTAGGAGCCAAGAAGTGCTGGCCTAAAGCAGGAGTGTTCTGTCCCCTTCCTCCCACTAAGTCAGATCTCCTCCTTCGGTGTCCCCCCTCTAACTCCTCTAAGATTCACCTGCTCCATGCCAAACCCAAGCCCAGGTGAAGGTGCACAATGATCTCCTTCTTCCTCTGTATGCCTACATTCTTTCTAGTTCTGTTGTTATGTCGTATAATCGGTGCCTGGATTTCCTCAAGATTTGCCTTTGAGCCTATTTTCTAAGTTTGTTTTATTTTTTTTAATGTTTTAATAGTTTATTGTCAAGTTGGTTTCCATATAACACCCAGTGCTCATCCCCACAAGTGCCCTCCTCCATGCCAGTCACCTCCCTTTCCCTCTCCCCTTTTATTTTTTAAGTTTGAAATTTGGCATTGAATAGTTTTTATTCCATCCATAATAATCCCTTCTATAGACAATATGTTGCCTTTGACTGACTAGGGGCAACTAACTTTCAAAGGATCAGATATAAAAAGCATAATGATGAATATTTCTAGATAATATCTTGGTTTTCTTTTATTTGTCTTTGTTTTTAGGTTTTATAGGTTATTTTTGCACCATTCAGTTCCCATTTCTTATCAGGTATATAGTAAAGGAGTTTTGTTGTTTTTTAAACCAAGCATTGGGTACCTAATTCACTCAGTAAATATTGTTTGCTCATCTACTGTGAAAAGTACAGTTTAATTACAACAATGCATGGCTAACTCAGACTATGCCTGGCATTGCTTCCTTTTTTCTTTTTTCTTTTTTAATTTTTTCAATGTTTATTTTTGAGAGAAGGAGAGACAGAGCACAGAGCACAAGCAGGGGAGGGGCAGAGAGAGGGAACACAGAATCTGAAGTAGGTTCCAGGCTCTGAGTTGTCAACACAGAGCCCGACACGGGGTTGGAACCCACGAACTGTGAGATAGTGACCTGAGACAAAATCAGAAGCTTAACTGACTGGGCCACTCAGTCACGCTGCTTCTTTTTTTTATTTTGGCCTTTGACCCCCCCTTCACTCATTTTTCCCACCACTTACCCATCTGCCTCTGACAACCTGGCAACCACCAATTTGTTCTCTGTAACTATGAGCTTGTCTTTTTGGTTTTTATTTTTGTTTAAGATTCCACGTATAAAAGAGATCATTTGCCTCTCTCTGATTTATTCTTTTTTATGTCTTAATAATATTCCATTGTATATATATATGTATATATATATATACACAATATATAATATATATCTTATATAATATATTATATAATATTCCATATAATGATCTATATATCCATTCATCCATCAATGGACATTTAAGCTATTTCTATACTTTGGTTATTATTATACATAATCCATTCATCCATCAATGGATGAAATATATATATACAATATATGTGTATGTGATATATATAATATATAATGACCTATTAATCTATTCATCCATCAATGGACATTTAAGTTATTTCTATACTTTGGTTATTGTATATGGTAATACAGAAAACATGAGGGTACAGATATCTTTTCAAATTAATGTTTTTATTTGCTTTGGATAAATACCCAGGAGTGCAGTAGCTAGACCCTATGGTAGTTCCGTTTTTAATTTTTTGACAGTGTGTTTAAACAACACACTCTCAAACAATGAAGAAAACACAAGAGAAGTTAGAAAATACAGTAAAATCTTGATTTGTGAGCATAATTCGTTCCAAAAGCATGCTTACAATCCAAAACACTTGTATATCAAAGCAAATTTCCCCATAGAAATAATAGAAACTCAAATGATTCATTCCACATCCCAAAAATATTCATATAAAAATGATGGCTGTAATATAAAATATAAAGAAAAATAAACAAATTAACCTGCACTTACCTTTGAAAATCTTCATGGCTGGTGTGAGGGAGACAAGAGAGAAGAGGGTTATTGTGTAGGACGCCTTTCACTATCACTAATGGATGTTGACTACAGTACAGTGTTAATAAATTCTTGTCATGTACTGTATTTAATGGAATTGGCAATAAGGCCTGCAGATACATATCTGCAGGCAGCCTGACCTAGAAGGAAGCAGAACATTCCTAAGCCTACTCTTGTATGAAAAAGCAAAGGACTGTCCATAGGTGCTTTGAAGTTACAAAAAATACACTAGTGTTGGTTGCAGGCACCTTCCAACATTCTGAAAAATCACTTATTTCTGCTAAACACCACGGCCTGAGACTAAGCATTGAGCATGGGAGATGATCACCAACAATCCTGCAGAGAGGCAGTGGGGGGAGGAGGGAACTCAGTTGTGATCATGTGACATTCGGCGTCATGTAGTACTTGTATTGAAAGACATCTCTTGTTTATCAAGTTAAAATTTATTAGAAATACTTGTTTATCTTGTAGAAAATTCACAGAACAAGTTATTCACAATCCAAGGTTTTATTGTACTTTGGGATGAGTGGAAACTAAAAGACACTATATCAAACATGCACCAAAAACAACACTCAGAGGGAAATTTAGAGCTCTAAATACCTATGTTTAAAAAAAGAGCAAGAAATATCTCAAATCTCTAACATAATCTTCCTAAGAAGATTCTTCCTAACCTAAGAATTAGGGAGTGGGGGGGAGAGCAAACTAAACCCAGAGAAAACAGAAGGAAGGAAATAATAAGGATTAGAGTGGAGATAAATGAAACAAAGAATAGAAAAGCAACAGAAAAATCAATAAAACAAAAGCTGCCTTCTTAAAAAAGATCAATAAAGTAAACTTTTAGCTAGACTGACCAAGAAAAGAAAAAGGAACATTCAAGTTACCAAAATCAGAAGTAACGTGCGGACATTACTAATGACCTTACAGAGGTAAAAAGGAGTATAAGAGAATATTCTAAACAATTATATGCCAACAAATTAGATGACCTAGATGGAATGGACATATTCCTGGAAACATACAAGATATCAAAACTGACTCAAGTAGAAATAGAAAATCTGAATGAACCTATAACTAGTAAGAAGATTGAATCAGTCAGTAAAAAAAACTTCCATCAAGGAAAATTCAGGACCAGATCATTTCACTGATGAGTTTTATCAAATGTTTAAAGAATTAACACCAGTCTTTCTAAAAATCTTCTCTAAAATAGAGGAGGAAGAAGAATCCCTTCCTAACTCAACCTACAAGGCCAGTATTAACTTGTTACCAAACTAGGTGAAGAAATCACAAAACAAAACAAAACAAAACAAAACAAAAAAACCCTATAGATCAATATCTTTTTAAAGTATCAGTGCAAAAATTCTTCGAAGACTCGGTATTGTTAAGATACAATTCTCTGTAAATCACTAGATATATTCAATATGACCACAATCAAAATCTCAGGAAATTTTTTTGTAGAAATTGACAAGCTGATTGTAAAATTAATATGGAAATGCAAAGAACCTAGAATAGACAAAATATTTTTGGAAACGGAGAAGAAAGTTGAGGACTTATACCACCTGACTTGAAGCCTTATTATAAAGCCAAGTGACCAAGACAGTGTGATATTGGCATCAAGATAGGAAAATAGGTCAACAGAACAGAATAGAACCTAGAAACAGACCTACCCCTCTGTGGTCAATTTATTTCCCACAAAGGTGTAAAGGCAAGTTGGTGGAGAAAGGATGTTTTTTTCAACAAATGGTGCTGGAAAGTTTGTATATCCATATGCAAAACAATAAATTTCAATACAAACCATATACAAAATTACCTTAAAAGGGATCATATCCCTAAATGTAAAACCTGAAACTATAAAACTTCTAGAAGACAATATGAGAAATTTTTTGTGGCCTTGAATTAGGCAAAGATTTCTCAGTTAAAACTCTAAGTATAATTCATAATAGAAAAAAATGATAAGTTTTCTTCAAAATTAGAGACTTCTGTTCTCTGAAAGACACTGTTAATATAAAAAGCAAGCCATGGACTGGGAGAACATATTTGCAAATCACATATCTGATTAAGGATTTTTATCTAAAATACATGTTTTGAAAGCTCAAAAGAAAATGATGAAAACATTCCAATGGAAAGTATGCAAAAATATTTGTATAGACACCTCAACAAAGAATATATAGAGATGGCAAATCAATGCTCAACTTTACTGGTCATCAATTAAACAAGAAGATGTCAATACATACCTGTTAGAATGGCCAAAATTAAACAGCCATTCCAAGTGCTGATGAGAATGTGGATATACTTGAACTTTTATACACTGCTGGTGGGAATTTAAAATGGTACAACTATACAAAAGCACTAATTTGAAAAAATAAATGCACCCCTAGTTTTTAAATTTATTCATTTATTTTGAAAGGGAAGGGGGGAGCAGAGACAGAGGAAGAAAGAGAATTCCAGGGGCGCCAGGGTGGCTCAGTTGTTTGGGCGGCCAACTTCGGCTCAGGTCAAGATCTCACGGTTCATGGGTTTGAGCCCCATGTCAGGCTCTGTGCTGACAGCCAGCTCAGAGCCTGGAGCCTGTTTCAGATTCTGTGTCTCCCTCTCTGACCCTCCGCTTCTCACGCTGTCTCTCTTTCTCTCAGAAATTAAAAACAAAACAAAACAAAAAAGAGTAAGAGAATTCCAAACAGGCTCTGTGCTCTCAGCATGGAGCCCAACTTGAGGATCAATCCCATGAACATGAGAGTATAACCTGAGTTGAAATCAAGAGCCAGAGGCTCAACCAACTGAGCCACCCAAGAGCCCCAGCATCTCTGTGTTTATTGCAGCATTACTTACAATAGCCAAGATATGAAAGCAACCCAAGTGTCCATTCATAAATGAATAGATAAGGAAGATGTGGTATATATACAAGGAGGAAAATTACTCAGCCATAAAAAAAAAAAAAAAGAATGGAATCTTGCTATTTGCGACAACATGAATAGATTTAGTGGGTCTAATGCTCAGTGAAATAAGTCAGTCAGGGAAAGATAAATACCATATGATTTCATTCAAACGTAAAATTTAGGAAGCAAAATAAAGGAAAAAAGAGACAATTAAAAAACAGACTTAACTACAGAGAACAAACAGATGGTTACCAGAGAGGAGCTGGGTGGGGGGAGGGGTGAAATAGATGAAGGGGAGTAAGGGGACACTTATCATCATGAGCACTGAATAATGCATAGAATCGTTGAATCACTATATGGTACAGCCGACACTAATATACCACTGCATGTTAATTATACGGGAATTAAAATATAAATTTTTAAAAATAAAAAACTTAAGAAATAAAAAAATTAAATGGTACAACTAGGGATCTTCCTCGACTTCTGAGGGGGTTACATCTCAATAAACCCATCATCAGTTGAAAATGTCGTAAGTTGAAAATGCCTTTTAACACACCTCACCTACTGAACATCAGGGACGCTTAGTCTCGCCTACCTTAATGTGTTCAGAACATCTGCATTAGCCGCCACTGGGGCAAAATTGTGTAACACAGAGCCTATTTCTAAGGAAGGGTTGAGTATGTCACGTAATTTATTAACTTACTGTACTAAAAGTGAAAAGTGGATCGGTTGTCAGTGTATCAGGTGTTTGCCCTCCCGACCCCATGGCTGCCTGGGAGCTGCCTCACAGCCACCGCCCAATATGGGGAGAATCCATACTGCTCATCACTAGCTCGGGGAAAGGTCAAAACTCAAAATTCAAAGCTCAGTTTCTACTGAATGCATATCACCTTCAGACCATTGTAAGGTTGATAAATGTTAAGTCGAACTATTATAAGTTGGGGACTGTTTGCACTTCACAAAACTCTTTGGCGATTTCTTAAAAGATTAAACAGACTCCTAGTATATGACCCAATCATTTCTTTCTTTGGTATTTACCAAAGGGATATGAAAGCTTATGTCCATCCAAAGACTTATACACGAATAGTTCATTGCAACTTGATTTGTAATAGCCCAAACCTGAAAATAATCCCAATGTCCATCAGCAATTATCTTAGTCCATTTGAGCTGCTATAAGCAAAATCACAGAGGGAGTTTATAAACAGTGGAAATGTATTTATTTTTTACTGTTCCAGAGACTGGAAGTCTGCAATTAGAGTACAAGCATGGTCAGATGAGAGCCCTCTTCCTGACTGAAGACTTCTCATTGTATCTTCACATGGTGGAAAGGGCCAGCATGCTCTTTGGGGCCTTAAAGGCACTAATCTCATTTATAATAGCTCTGTCCTCATGATCTAATCACTTCCTGAAGGCCCCACCTCCTGGGAGCATCACCTTGGGCATTAGGTTTTCAACATACGAAATTGTGGGGAGGACACAAACATTCAGACTATAGCCATAAGTGAATGGGGACACAGATTATGCTATAGCCATACAATGGAAGAATGCTCAAGCATAAAAATAAATGAGCTTCAGATACACGCAAAAACACAGGTGAATCTCAAAATAATTGTTCTGTGAAAACACCCAGATAAAAAAGTGCACAAACTCTTTGATTCCATTTATATAAAATTCTAGAAAATGCAAGATAAAATAGAGTGACAGGGAGTTCAGTGGTTGCCTAGAAATGAGGGAGGCAGGCTAGGGAGGCAGGGATTAAAAGGGAACAGAAGGAAACTTTTGGGAGTGGTGGTTATGCTCATTAGCTCGATTTGGGGGAATGGGTTTCATAGATGTATTCGTATGTTAAATTTATCAAATCATGGAATTTAAACATGGGTGGTTTATTGTATTTCAATTATACCTTGATAAATCCATTTAAAGAAAGAACAATGTTTCCTAAAACAAATTAGTGAGAAAGGTGTCTGTCATTGCTTGATATTTGTTTTGTCACACTTAATAAAAGAGCTGGATTCGCATATCTGCTTGCTATATTTAATACATTGAATTATGTTATTTTAGTTTAAGTATATAAAGAAAATCCACCTTCACACAAATGTATAGCAGGAAAAGAGAAAATATATGTATATTTTATATACAAACGTTTATATTACGTTTTAATAGCCTTTTCAGATACTTGTCAATATTCTTCCTTGATACCACATCAAAACTTGACAAGTGGTAGTTTCTTAAAAGTTAGTTGCAGTGTGGAATCTGAAACCAGATTAATGAGTTTTTCATACCCTTTTAATATTAAAATTCCATAGTTCATTTTATAGCTTGAACAGATCTTTTTCCATGAGTAGTTTTGTTACAGCATGCATCAGTCACTTGGAAACTATTGACCCACTGAGTTACGCACATTTTTCAAATGTTGACGCACTTCATATATGTATATATCAGCAATATACTACTGATCTTATCACAAAGTCTTCAAGTATTGGAGAGCTGTCAAACTCACTGTGGTGAATATAAGTTTTCCAAAGCTCCTAATTTTCCCTTGAAAACCCAAGTTTTATAATTGGCAGCAGCTGCTATTCATTGTTTTTCTCGAAATGACAGCCTCCTTTCAATCATTTTCTGAAGAAAAAAAAAGGTCTGCCTAGCATTCAAATCTAAATACCCATAGTTCCTATGTCACTTATTCTCTTAAAAAATGGTTTTCCCTAAGGCTTGTGGCAAGTTCAGGTTGCAACTTCACCATTTCACAAGGGCTTTTCTTGGAGATAACCATCGTCCTTTGGTAGATGGCAAAAGCGCTTCATGCATACCTCTCATCTCATCACACCAAATATTAAAATGTTTTTTTCCAAAGGTCTGAGGCTGAGTAGAGGTTTGAGACTAGAGATAGTTTTCACATGGAGAACATTCTGAAGTGACACTGGGTCCTCCTATTTTGACGAGTGCATGATGGGGAATTGGACATTGAATGCACTGCTAATGGTAGTTTGGTGCCACTGCTCTAATGTGTACTACGTCATCACAGGTCACCACCATTGTTTCTGAACTTTCTGTCCAAACGTTAACACAGTGTAAAAGGGTCTCTGGGACCCCCATGGGACCACAGACCACATTTTAAGAACTGCTTCCCTAGACTGAAATTACGATACTTTGTGCTTGACCCTCATCATCCTGCCTAGAAATCAGTGTGCCCTTAACAAAACCAGCCAAGCTTCAAAAGCCGTACTCGTTCATCTCGTACATGTTTACTGAATGATTACTCTGGTCCAAGTCCTTTTCTAGGTGCTGAGAAGAGAGTGAAGGAAACATAAGCCTTCCCTCTTAAATCTTGTATTCTCGGTGGGAGGGACAGACAGACCATAAACAAACAAAAAATACATATTTAGGATGCCCAATGAAGATAAGTGTTATGGAGGAAAACACAGTTGGGAGATGGAGGTACTAGGAGGGAGCCTCCTTTAACAGAGTGTCAGGAAAGCCCCCCTGACAAGATGCTTGAGTTAAACCTTAAAGAAGTGAAAAAGAGCTGACGGCACCATATCCTGGGGGAGGAGCATTTCGTTTGGAGAGGAGCAAGTGCAAATGCACTAGATGCTTCGCTCATTGAAAGGACCTCAAGCAGGACGTGTGGCTGGAGGATGGTAAGTGAGGAGAGAAAGATGTAGTGCCAGAAGTGAGGAGGGACATACCACATAGAGCTTTGTGGACTAGTGGGTTTTAATCTGAATAGGATGGGAAGCTCAAATGACTTTGACCTGGTGAATAACATGATCCCCTGAAGGTTTTCTAAGGATCCTTCTAGCTGATGTTTTAAGAATGGGCATTAAAAGATAAGGACAGAAGCATGGAAACCAAAGCAGGGGCTATTCCAGAACCCCAAGCACCAGACCAGAGCAGGAGCCGCAGAAGAGGAGAGAAGGGGAGGGAGGGAGGCAAACCACGAGAGACCCTTGAATGCTGAGAACAAACTGAGGGCTGATGGAGGTGAGGGGGAGAGGGGAAGGGGGGGGATGGGCATGGAGGAGGGCACTTGTGGGGATGAGCACTGGGTGTTATATCGAAACTAACTTGACAATAAACTATTTGTAAAAATAAAATAAAGGGGCGCCTGGGTGGCTTAGTCGGTTAAGCGTCTGACTTTCGCTTAGGTCATGATCTCACAGTTCGTGGGTTCGAGCCCCTCGTTGGGCTCTGTGCTGACTGCCAGCTCAGAGCCTGGAGCCTATTTCAGAGTCTGTGTCTCCTCTCTCTGACCCTCCCCTGCTCACACTGTCTCTCTCTCTCTCTCTCTCTCTCTCTCCTAGAAATAAATAAAAAAATATTTAAAAATTTTTAAAAAATAAAATAAAATAAAAAAATAAAGGAAGAATTGGTCAGACAGTGTGAGAGAAAGGGATGGCATTTAATTCCAGGATTTGGGCCTGGGTAGCTAGTAAAATGGGATAGCCACTTATAGAGATGAGGAAGCCTACCGAAGGTTGGGATTTGGAGGCCGGAGGAAATGAAGGGTTCTATTTTGGACATCTCAAGCAGGAGATACCTTCGGCCAGCCAAGTCTCCCTTACTCTTTCCTCTCTGTGGTCACCTTGCAACACAGAGTTGCTTTGTGTCATCTGACACCAGGGCCAGATTTACAGGCACACAATCTGTGCAGTCGGACAGGACCCGACTCTCAGAAAGATCCCATTCTCAATTTAATGCTCTGCTGTCACTAGCTTGAAATTCCGAAGAATTTTAGCCTTGAACTGTGCTTTGTAGGTCAAGGACAATGGGGAAATGGAGCATGCCTGTGACCAGTAGATATACACCGCAGGCACAGGGGGCAGCTGGGGTTCTGAGCAATTGGGTCCAGCCACCTCCAAAGCCCACCCCTGCAGCAGCAGCACAGACAACTTCTGGACCTGAGCACCAGGCCCGGAAATGCTGTCTCCCAGGCAGTGACCTTTGCCGGTAACTTAGTACAAAACAGAAACATACACATAGATATTGCCATAAAGATAACCAGGGAGTTACTGTAACTCTTCAAAGAAACTCCAGTTTTAAAAACTAATGCAACATCACAACGCGAATATGCACAAATCTTGAAATTAAGGTGAAAAGATCATCACAGCTGATAGGAAGGGGAGCAATTTTCAGATAAAATTTTGGATGAACCAATCTTTAGTGAGGAAGACGATTTTAAAATGAACTTTTGCTGAGTCGAAGCAAAACAGGCTTTTGGAATTAAACCTGTATCACGACGCCACTTTCCATTTCTTGCATTGCCCCACACGCTGCAGGAACCATTAGGAGAAACACTAAAATGTTATTGTATAAATTCACACTTAAAATCAAATAATTAAATTCAGGCTTACTCAAAGCAGATTTAGATGAAAGGTTAAATTCCTTTAGAAAAATAGGTAGAATAGAAAAATAGAAAAATAGCTGAGAATCATCAGCTCTAGCTGTACTAAAAATTCTGTTTTGAAAGAATTATCAGAACATAGGTTAGTTTTGTCTGACCTGTAATCTTAGTAACTCTGATAATGATTGACAGCAGAAAGAACCTTCTCAAAATGGAAAACCATTAAAAAATGATTTGTAATCTTGCATTTGTCAAAAGCAACTGATGTCTTTCAATGATATCAATTGAAAATAAAGCTGCTAAAAGTATAAATTTTCATGAATTAATAAACATTTACAGGAAAGTCAGCCAGAAAGAGAATCTTATGATCAATCAAGTTCTCACATTAATAAAGTATTATTATGTATAATATTATGTAAAAATAGGACACTAAAAATATTTTTAAGCTTACAAGTTTATGTTGTTACTCACTTATCACTCTTACCCCAATTACATTTTATAAGCAATGAATGGTTCCAATGGAAAAGGCTTTATGTTTTCATAAGTATGATAGCACTTTTTCCCATTTTTTTCTTTCTTTTTTTTTTCTTTTTCTTTTTTTTTTTAATGTTTTATTCATTTCTAGGAGAGAGAGAGAGACAGCGTGAGCAGGAGAGGGTCAGAGAGAGAGGGAGTCACAGACTCTGAAACAGGCTCCAGGCTCTGAGCTGGCAGTCAGCACAGAGCCCGACGCTGGGCTCGAACCCACGAACAGCGAGATCATCACCTAAGCAAAAGTCGGACGCTTAACCGACTAAGCCACCCAGGCGCCCCTCTTTTTTTTTTTTTTACATGAAAGCCTCCTGTCTGACAAAAAAGCCTGACCAAGCTCTCACTAGGTTTCAGTGTATTCTGACCAGAAGCCTAGTCCAGACTCTCCACATGGTCCACAAGCTAGCAAGGCAGTGACTGGATCGGACCCATGTCTTCAGATGCCTGCCGAAATTAGCATTGACTGTGTGATGCACAAATTTAGGGCTACTCTGGCTTCCTTCATGGCAATGCCAGGACACTTAGCAACTACGTTTTGAGGGTATTGTTTTGAGTATGGAAACTAAAAGACAGAACCGATGATCACACATAGTTTATTCAATTATGACCATGTTCATCTCAGAGTAGGACTATCCTTTCTTTTTTCTTTATTTTTAATATAATCTATGGTCAAATTGCCTTACATACAACAACCAGTGCTCAGAGTATGAATGTCCTTTCTATACCAAAGCAGTTTTACTCGAGACCAATATAAATGTCATTGACTGAGGTCAAAGTGTAATGAAGAAGCTTACTCATAGGATTATAGGTCCCTGCTGGAGTCTAAAGGACAGTCAGATATGTCTGGGTACATTTGGTGAAGTGGCAGGTGGGTCTGCCAAATCTTGACTAGCAGAAGAAGATGCTGGATAAAACTAGCAGGGCTTAATAAAACACCTGTGAGTAGAGGGGAAAGGAGGCTGTTTAGAGCATGGTGGTTGTAACTTGGCTCTGTCTCTGGTCCAAACCCATAGCTGGGTCCCAGGGTTAAAGCGAGCCAAGTAAAAGCCATAATGTCTACTTGGCTGAAGTGTGTAATTGGAGCCCAACCAGCACTAGTTTAGGGCACCTTTCACAGAGTAGCACAGGGACACCTGGGTGGCTCAGTCAGTTAAGCACCTGACTGGATTTCAACTCAGGTCATGATCTCATGGTTCAGGGTTCAAGTCCTGCTTGACAGCCCGGAGCATGCTTAAGATTCTCTCTTTCCCTCTCTCTCTGTCCCTCCCGTGCTTGTACTCTCGCTCTCTCTCAAAATAAATAAATACACTTAAAAAATTAAAAACAAAACAAAGCAGAGTGTAGCACAATGCAAAGTACAGACAACCACACAAGATGGGAGTAAGGGAGCAGCAAGAAGCATGGGACCTCCACACACTAGAACCACAGGAACCTCTAGAAAACCAATAAGTTTTTCCTAGAACCCTTCAGATTAATCTAAGGACATGGTATTTCTAAGATAAAATCTTGGGATGAAGTCCAAGGTTAAGTCACAAACACGTCCATTAAACTGCTATGCAGAAGACAATGAGGGAAATTATTCCTCAGGTGTCCCGTCCCAGATCATCAGTAGAGTCCCTAACACCCACAGATGTTTAGTGTGAGGGCGAAACCGTGGCAGCATCGGTGGCAGCTGGTATCCAGGATTCAGAGGAGGCCAGAAGAGCCAGAGTTCCCCTGATAGTTGTTGAAAGTCCTTGGAAGACCATTGGACTTGCATATGGCATGGAATGGTGGTGTTCGAATAAAGCGCATGTAGATCTCAAAGAATAAGGAGTTTCTTGGTTGGCATCTGAGATAAAGTTGAATGAATGGAATGAATGAGGAAATGAGTGAGTGAATGAATGAATGGGAGTTAGAGGTGTCAGTTACTTTGAAGTGAGAATGGAGAATGTTAGCATTTTATATACTCAGTAATTACAGAAGAGCCTATGAAGATGCCTGAGTATCAGACACTCCAAAGTCTAACCATTTGACTAGAAATATCTCCTGATAATACTTCTAGTCACTTGAGCACCAGATTTCAAATTTTTGAGTCTAAAACCTTGAGGTCAGGAGTGCCTGGGTGGCTTAGTCGGTTAAGCGTCCGACTTTCGCTTAGGTCATGATCTCGTGGTTCGTGGATTCAAGCCCCGCGTCGGGCTCTGTGCTGACTGCCAGCTCAGAGCCTGGAGCCTGTTTCAGAGTCTGTGACTCCCTCTCTCTCTGAGCCTCCCCTGTTCATGCTGTCTCTCTCTCTCTCTCCTAGAAATAATTTTTAAAAAATTAAAAAAAAACACAAAAAACCTTGAGGTCAGCCTTGTATTCTCTCTTCCTCTCATACCCCACATCCCAACTGTCAATAAATCCTAGTGAGTTTACCTTCAAAACATATCCAGAATCCAACCCCTTCTCACCAGTCCACAGTGACCACCCCAGTCCAAGCCAGCACCACCTGCTTCCCAGATAATTGCAGTTGCTTCTTTATTGATCTCCGTGCTTCCATACTTTCTTCCCTTGGAATTGTTCTCAACTCTTCTCAAAGTCTTCAGGTCATGCTACTCCTGCTCAAAACCTTCAGTTGTTTCCATATCTTGGCTACTGTGAATAATGCTACTGTGAACATGTGAGTACAGATGTCTCTTCCACATAATTATTTCATTTCCCTTGGATAAACACCCAGAAGTGGGATTGCTGGATCATATGGTAGTCTTATTTTTAATTCCTTGAGAAACCTCCATACTATTTTCCATAGTGGCTGCATCAATTGACCTTGATGGATGTGTTAACTCAAAGGGGGAACCCTTCCATGATGTATACATGTAGCAAACATAGTGTATACTTTAAATATCTCATAATTTTATTTGTCAATTACACCTCAATAAAGCTAAGGAGGGGGGCGGGAATCTTCGCCAGCTTCTCATCTTACTCAAAGAGGAAGTTACAGTCCTTACAATGGCCCATAAAGCTCTATGGGATTGGCCTGCCCTGGCCCCTCCTTATCACCTCATCTCCTACTATAGTCCCATGCATCTCTTCTCTTAGCCACACTGGCTTCCTAACTTTTCCTGCTTGTGTCTCATGTCATGGCAGTAGGCATCCCCTCTGCCTACAACATTCTTCCCCCAAATAGCTATACAGCTTCCTTCCTTGATTTCTTCAAGACTTTGCTCAAATGTCAGTTTCTCTGTGAAACCTTTTCTGGACACCCTGTGAACCTGACAACCACCTGGGACCCTATCTATTTCCCTTTCCTGGTTTATTTTTCTCTAACCATACATTATCTTTTGACATAAGATGTATTTCATTTAATGGTTTTATTTATTATCTGTCTCTGCCCAATAGAATGAAAGCCCCACAGCAGCAGGGATTGTTATCTATTTTATCAGAAGTGTATCCTTAGCTCTATTAATAATACCTGACCCTACTAGGTGCTCAATAAATAAATGAATAAATGCATTGGTCATTCTAACTCTTATCTGAGGCCATTTCTCCTCCCAAACCTCAGTGTATTTACAACCCTCTTCATGGAGACCCTATCCTGGCAGCTGACAGTGGCATGTGAAGGAAATCGTGCTTGGAAAAACACAGTCCATCATCAGAACCCCCAGGGGCATTGCTAGGGCAACAAAGACTATGGTTTGGCTAGTTTGGACTCAACTGCTTCCTCTCATCATTCATAAATCTGGAGCTGAGGTTGGCAGAGAACAAGTGGACTCTGGCTGCCCAGCAGTTAGAGGAGGGACCTTTGATAGGCCTCCCTGAGAAGTCTAAAACCCTGTCTGAGAACCAACTGGACTCTGGCAAAATCCCCAGAATTCTAAGAAGCTATGCCTCAGCACAGGAAGCACTAATTCTCCCCTCCTTGGCCTGCTGACTGATCATTCCCCACAGAAAAGTTCTTCTCCACAAACAACAACCATTACACCAAACCAGACCAATACCCCTGCACTGCTTGGGATATTTATGTTCCTCACCTACCCACTTATTTTGAAATTAAAACCATGATATCTTAGGTTGGCTGTGTATCTGTCCATGAAACACAAGAAATACAAGTTGCCCTTTGATAATGCTTTCTGTAATAATAGACCCTGGGTGGTGGGGGGGACATTTCTAGGACAGGTAAAGTAACCTTGCATGCCTGATGTGGGTGCTAACAGTGCGGAAGTCTACCAATCCCGAGCAGTCCTTCCTTACTCCATCTCACCAAAACAACAGAAAGATTAGTCAAGAACCCATGCTGCCTTGACAGGATAGATTTCACCAGGTCGTATGTACTGAACTGGATATTCCCAAAGTCATATGTTGGAAATCCCAAGCCCAGTACCTCAGAATATAACTATACATGGGGATAATGTCTTTAAGAGGTGATGAAGTTAAAATGAGGCCATTAGGTGAGGCCCTAATCCAGTACGACTGGTGACCATAAGAAGAGGAAAGGGTGAGTACACATGGGAGCAATCATGTGAGAATATAGTGAGGAGGTGGCCATCTATAAACCAAGGAGAGGAGGAAACTAACCCTTCTGGTACCTTCATCTTCCAGATGTAGAAGCCTCCAGAACTGTGAGGAAGTAAATCTTTGGTGTTTAAGCCCCCTAGTCTGTGGTATTTTATTATAGCAGCCCTAGCCAACTAATACATGACCTTATTTCTCATGCTCTATTTCTGTTCCTCTCTGATTTGTCAAAATCATGAAATGCTGAAAATTATGAAGATATGACCGCTTCCAATGCAAATGTATTTCTTTTTAAAAAATGTTTATTTATTTATTTATTTATTTTTGAGAGAGAGAGAGAGCACGAGCGAGAGAGTGGCAGAGAGAGAGAGAATTCCAAGCAGGCTCTACTCTGTCAGCACGGAGCCCGATGTGGGGCTCCATCTCACGAACTGTGAGATCATGACCTGAGTCAAAATCAAGAGTTGGATGCTTAACCCACTGAGCCACCCAGGAGTCCCTGCAAATATATTTCTTAAGTACCCACTGCAAAGTTCTTATAAATGCCTTTAGAAATTACAGACCACAAGATGATTTCTATGACCTTGGTGAGACACTTGTTAAAATAAACTCCCATGGCAAATATAGAGTAACTTAGGGGCAACTACATAGTTGATTTGCAGGAAAAAGCTGACTGGAATCTTGCTGTTAATTTTTTTAGTATGCCAGAGTTGGTTGAAAATAAGAATGCTGACTTTTACGGTTGAAACTCCTTGAAATATATAAACCAATCTACAAATGTATTACTTGACCGAGAGAGTTCTCTCTAGCAAGTGGCTAAAATACTGCTACTTCTATCTGAGGCATGGTGTTCCCACTCATGAAACACTGTGGGAGACATATTGGCAACTGGTGATCAGAAGTGAGCCAGGTGTGTGACATCAGATCAAAGGAAGCTAGTGGATAGTCACACAGGTGTTCTTCCAGGTCGTGGTCCCTATGCCAGGAGAGAGCTCCTCTCCAGGCACCAGAAAGCCGGTGCTCCCAGAAAGCGTCTCCCTCACCTGGACAGTGCCAGGTACACACAGACAACTTTGCACACTCCAAGCCGATCCTGCCGTTTCCTGTTCACCTGCTCTTTATCCAAACAGGACACTATGTGATTGATTAGACTTCCTTTATCTAATAACAAATCACATTGGAGTTGGAGTTTTAGCTGTTCCCAAATTCTTTGAGCCCTCATTTACAACTTCTTGCTTTACCCTCGATACAACAGTCAGTTGATTGTATGTGGATTTCGTTAGATAAACGCTGAGGGCAGCCATTTCTCCAGGTTTTAGGGAGCACGTTAGCACTATAATTTCATGAATGGGTAATAATAATACTGGGTTTTCAATAGGAAAAAAATATATTCTAGGTGTTATTGTTTATTTTATTCCCCTTTTTCAATTCCTGGGGATGCAACAGCCCAAACCAAAGCCTCCTCTCGCTGCTCTTCCCCTGCTTCGTGCCCAGTCATGTGTGTGTTTCGCTTCTCTGGCAAGTTCCACTTATGGCAGCCAACATCCCTTTTGCGTACGTAGGACAAAAGAAGTAACAAACACTTTAAGGGATCTAGCCAGAATTTGTTTGGTTGCAAGAAATACCCAAACAAGTTTGAATAAAAATAAGACTTTTTTTATAGTATACTGTCAAGTTGGTTTCCATACAACACCCAGTGCTCATCCCAACAAGTGTCCTCCTCCATGCCCATCACCCATTTCCCCCTCCCCCCCACACCCACCAACTTTCAGTTGTTCTCAGTATTTAAGTCTCTTATGGTTTGCCTCCCTCTCTTTCCTTAACTATTTTTTCCCCTTTCCTTCCCCTATGGTCCTCTGTTAAGTTTCTCCTGCTCCACATATGAGTGAAAACATATGGTATCTGTCTTTCTCTGCCTGACTTATTTCACTTAGCATAATACCTTCGAGTTCCATCCATGTTGCTACAATTTGGCCAGATTTCATTCTTTCTCATTGCCATGTAATATTCCATTGTATATATAAATCACATCTTCTTGATACGTTCATCAGTTGATGGACATTTAGGCTCTTTCCATGATTTGGCTATTGTTGAGAGTGCTATGAACATTGGGGTACATGTGTCCCTGTGCATCAGCACTCCTGTATCTCTTGGATAAATTCCTAGCAGTGCTATTGCTGAGTCATAGGGGAGTTCTATTGTTAATTTTTTGAGGAACCTCCACACTGTTTTCCAGAGGGGCTGCACCAGTTTACATTCCCACCAATAGTGTAGAAGGGTGACCATTTCTCCACATCCTTGCCAGCATCTAGAGTCTCCTGATTTGTTCATTTTAGCCACTCTGTCCTGTAGTGAGGTAGTATCTCAGTGTTATTTCAATTTGTATTTTTCTGATGATGAGTGATGTTGAGCATCATTTCATGTGTCTATTGGTCATCTGGATGTCCTCTTTGGAAAAGTGTCTGTTCATGTCTTCGGCCCATTTCTTCACTGGATTATTTGTTTTTGGGTGCGGAGTTTGGTGAGTTCTTTATAGATTTTGGATACTAGTCCTTTATCTGATATGTCATTTGCAACTATCTTTTCCCATTCCTTCAGTTGCCTATTAGTTTTATTGATTGTTCCCTTTGTCATCCAGAAGCTTTTTATCTAGAGGGGTCCCAATAGTTCATTTTTGCTCTTTTTCCCTTGCCTTTGGAGATGTGTCATGTAAGAAATTGCTGCTGTGGAGGTCAAGGAGGTTGTTTCCTCCTTTCTTCTCTAGGTGTTGATAGTTTCCTGTCTCACGTTCAGGTCCTTTATCCATTTTGGGTTTATTTTGGTGCATGCTGTGAGAAAATGATCTAGTTTCATTCTTCTGCATGTTGCTGTCCAGTTCTCCCAGCACCATCTGTTAAAGAGGCTGTCTTTTTTCCATTGGATACTCTTTCCTGCTTTGTCAAATATTAATTGCCATACACTTGTGGATCCACTTCTGGGTTCTCTATTCTATTCCATTGGTCTATGTGTCTGTTTTTGTGCCAATACCATACTGTCTTGATGATGACAGCTTTGTAGTAGAGGCTAAAGTCTGGGATTGTCATGTCTCCCGTGCTGGTTTTCTTCTTCAATATTACTTTGGCTATTCGGGGTCTTTTGTGGTTCCATACAAATTTGAGGATTGTTTGTTCTAGCTTTGAGAAGAATGCTCCTGCAATTTTTATTAAGATTGCATTGTATGTGTAGATTGCTTTGGGTAGTATTGACATTTTAACAATATTTTGAATAAAAATAAGACTTCTTAACAAAGATACACAACCTGTGGGAAATTGAAGCTATTAAGCCCAAGCCTCACCCAAGCAAACATGTCCAGTCTGGCTCCAGTGAAGGGGTGGGAGAAAAGGAGAGCTGTAAGAACAGGGCTTTCCCAGCCCTGCAGTGATGGATCCAAAATCTGTGAGATCTTATGTAAAACACACTTCAAAGTTACTTGGGGGTCTAAGAGGAAAAGAAAATCGTTAAAATATATCGGTATGTGATTTTTGTTTAATTATAAAAAGCATTCTGCCTTGCCTCAGGATGAGAGGGTGTTTTGATTGCAAAGACCTCCCTCTGTGCATCTTTCCTGTTCTTTCTCCAGAAACTTTTGGAAGATTGATTAATAAGAGTCTCTCACAGAGCTTTCAAGCAATCTTTCTCTGCATGTCGCCCTCTCATCTGGTGTCTCCACCATTTCTTTTCGTACCTTGCTTCCATTCTTTCCCTCTCTCTTTCCCTCTCCCTCCCTCCCCCCCCCGTCAGCTGGCTTTCCCATTGGACAATTTCTGTACCTTATTCCTTAAGTGAAACTTGGCACATGGACTTGGTGTCTCTTCACTGAGCCATGAAACTTGTTCTGTAGAATCTTGCAGTGCAAATGAGTAGTTCCTGTTACTCCCAGGTCAAATCACCAAGAGGGAGGGAATCTGATGGCCATCAGGTTGCCGAATAGGTCTGCATCAGGCATCCCCCAGAGTATAATCAGCACTGAAGAAGGTAGAAGTGATCACCCCTCACATGGATGGGGCACAAGAAGCCAAGAGGGAGTGTTGGGTGGTAGCAAACAGACCAATATGTTCTCTACTCAAGTCTCCCAGCTCTCCCTTGAGACACTGGCCCTGGAAGTGGAGGCATCTGATGCTGCACCCACTACAACATTTGCAGTAAACATACTAACAGTAGAACTCCTTCATCCAGAAATAGACCCACATATATGCTGTCACTTGCTTTATGACAAGAGTGCACCATACTGCAGTGAAAAATGATGGCCTTTGCAATAAATAGTGCTGGAACAATTGGATGTTCATGTGGCAGGGAAGGGAAAGGAATAAACCCTGACCCCTACCTCCAGTCATGCTCAAGAGTTAATTGGAGATGTATCATAGATACCAATGTGGAAGATAAATGATACAGCTTCTAGAAGATTCATAGAAGGATATTTTCTTGACCTATGCATAGGCATAGGCTTCTTCAATGCACACACAGAAAAAGAAACTATGAAAGTAAAAAGAAATTTTTTTTAATAAATTGGGTCTCAATAAAATTAAGAACTTCTGTTCTTCAGTATTGATATAGAAAATAGTCAAGCCGTAGAATGGGAGAAGATATTTGTAATATATAATATAGTGAAAGGTTCATATCAGGAATATATAAAGAACTACTACAAATCAATAAGAAAAAGACAATCAACCCAAAATAAAAATGGGCAAAAAAAAAAAAATCTCTTCTCATAAAAAAGTATCCAACTGACCCATAAGTTTATGAAAATTTGGTCTACATTATCACTCACCAGGGAAATTAAAACCACAATGAGTTACGACTACACACTATGACTAACATGAAAAGGACTGAGAGACCAAGCACTGGTAAAGATATCGAGTAACTGGAACTCTTATATGCTGTTGATGAGATCTCAGCCATGTTAGAAAACCATCTGGCCATGAACACTAAAGTTAGACATACACATACCCTATGAGCCAGCAATTCGACTCCCGGGTATATACCAAAGAGAAATGAGTTCTTTGCCAACTAAAAGACATATGCCAGTGTGTCCTTAGTAGTCTTATATATAATGACCCAATATTGAACACAACCCATATGTCCACCAACTGAGAATGGATGAATTCTGACATAGTCAGCTAATGAAATGCATTACCTAATCTAGGAAAGAAAAATCTACTGATGCAGGCAACATGAATAAGCCTCACAGACATGTGGATCAACAGATGCTAGACACAAAAGAGAAACCCTGTGTGCTTCCATTGATACGAAGTCCACAAGAAGGCAAAACCAACGGATGGTGACAAAAATCATAAGAGTAGTCATGTCTAGTATGGGGCCACATAGGCAGGAAAGAGCATAAGTGCTACAGATTTTTATATTTTGATCTGAGTGGTAGCTACGTGAGTGCACATGTATGTAAAAGTGTATGGAGATCTCTACTTACAATTGTACATCTTTTTGTACCCCAATAGAAAAGTGAATACATTGATTCCAAGTAAAAGTCTAAGTGGTGGAAACAATGATTGGCCTCATTTTTCATCTTTTCTATACTATGCTCAAAGCCACAATGAACTATGGGAGAATAAATTAATAGCATTGACACAGTAATGAATAATGAATAGTCTCAAAACAATCATCGCATTACAGTATTGGGGGTCTTAAAATTACTTGTCCAGAAATCCATATTTTCTCTCATATGGAAATGAAAAATACTGTTCCATTTTAAATGTTCTGTGTAGTCTTAATTTTTCTCAGGAGCAACCCTTACACCACTCTGAAAATCTGGTGGGTTAGGAAAAATGAAGCAGGGAAAGAGTTTTTATCTTCTCCAATCTGAAAGAAAAAAACCTTAAGGGAGTTTCTATAAAGAAAGAATAGAATAGATTATTCATGCTACTTAACCATGTGTGCCATGGCCTCTCTAGTGGGCGATGCAATCACTATAGAAGTACTTCCCACACTCCATCTCCTGTTTGTTAAGAAAATAAGAAACAAGTTGTGAACACTGGGAAGATAAATCTTGAGCAGAATTCTGCTCCAAACAAAAGTAATAGAAGCAGCCGCCAGTTCAGGACTGCTGAAGGGGAGCAGGGAGGGTGGTGTGTACATTGAGATAAAGTCTAGAAAGCAAGAGGTTTTATCTGGAAACTATGCAGAAAAGCAGCAATAGGGGCGCCTGGGTGGCTTAGTCGGTTGAGCATCCGACTTTCGCTTGGGTCATGATCTTGCGGTTTGTGGGTTCAGGCCCCATGTCCGGCTCTGTGCTGGCTGCCACCTCAGAGCCTGGAGCCTGTTTCAGTCTGTGACTCTCTCTCTCTCTGACCATCCCCTGCTCACGCTGTCTCTCTCTCTCTCTCCTAGAAATAAATAAAACATTTTAAAAAAAGAAAAGAAAACAAAAGCAGCAATAAGCTTGAGCAGACAGAGACACTTGGGTCTGAATGATAGCTTGCCTTCATTCTTAGTGCCTCCGTGCTGACCTTCCAAAAACTAGATTTACACTTGAAGGAAAAGTCTGCATAAGTTTTCATAGCCATTATTTATTTTAAAAAATATTAGATAAGAGAGTAATAACACTTTAAGGAGGTGGGTTTGTGGAATTGAAAGATCTTTTCAAGTATTTCTCAAAGTCCGGTTCTACTCTAAATGGGTTAGGTGACCTGATGTGAGTCCCCCGGCATTTCTGGGGCTTGAGCTCTGCACTTGCGAAACAGAGTGACTGAGTTAGAGTCAGACAGTTTCTATCAGCCTCCCTGCCCTGACATTAAATGGTGTTCCATATTCTCTCGATTTAAAGCACTTTTAGAAAATGTGCAATAAAGTTTTCGAAAGATGTTCATCCAACAGGCTTTATAGTTTTATTTGTTAATTTTGAGGAAAAGAGAGAAAAAGAAAGAGCATGAGCAGGGGAGGGGCAGAGAGACAAGGAGAGAATCCCAAGCAGGCTTCGTGCTGTCAGCATAGAGCCCAATGCAGGGCTAGAACTCACAAACCGTTTAGATCATGACCTGAGCCAAAATCAAGAGTCGGAAGCTTAACTGACTGAGCCACCCAGGCACCCTTCAAACATGTTTTAAAAACAAAAGTTGGTGCTTGAAGAGGTAAGCTTCTGGTAATGTGACATTTTACTTTTTGGAACATCTTTTGTGAGTTGGTTTCATTTGGGTACTTTTCCTCTCTACACAGAGGCTCTTCTGAATGGCAGCTTCTGGTTATCATCAGTCTTGTTCTATTTCTTTTCCTGCACAGTCTCAGTGGCCTGAAATAGGAGGCCCCTAGAAAAGCAACTGTCATCTACTTACATGGTTTTCATCCATCCCCATAGAGAGGGGAACATAATCATGGCGGTAACTCCCACCCTCTGAGCCCCAAAACATGGAAACATACCAGCAACAAGGGAAGGGGGCTCACCCCTCAACAATCCTACCAGGATTTCTCCACTGGACCTCCAAGGCAGACCCTACAAAATCTGAAAACACATAAGCATCATGCCACACACAAAAGACAAGGTGGCTATTTATTTATTTATGCATTTATATGCATTATAATGCATTTACATTATGCTGGATCTCAAGTTTTTGCTGCCCTAAAGTTTAGATCAAATCTGTAGAATGTCTCTGAAACAAACAATTCACAGTTCACGAGTTCAGTACAACAGGTGTTTAACTTTGAATCGGTCCAACAACTTTCTGGCTCGAAATTTTTTTAAATGAAATTGTCTTTTTTTCCCCAGGACAGCCTGGCTGAAGATGGTATCACTAGCTGTACTTTATCATTCAAGTCGGCTAGGAGGACATTTGACACAAGTCTGTTACGCAGAGAGAGTTAAAAATATTCCCTTCCTCATAAAATGTTCTTTCTTTTAGTCAGGAACCTGCATAATGTTTTGACCACAGTTGACCTTGAAAATGGTGATTTGGTCTCAGTGGACAGAGATCACAATCTTCATTAGAGCTCATAGATCTGAAGGAAATGGCAACAGTTAACATCACCCCTTTTCTCTTCTTTTCTAACTTTTCTGCATCAGATACCCTGTTCTCATCTTTTTAACATTTTCTGTTTCTGAAATCTATACTCAAAATCTCCAACCGCAGTCACAAAATAGCGTTTTTAAAAATACAATTCCCAAAACATGATCCATGAACAACCGTCATCAAAAATCCACTGGGGGTGGGGGCGTGGTCCTCACTAAAATGCAGATTCCTGAGCCCAACTTTAGAGCTACCAAGTCAGAATCTGTGAAAATGGGACTTGACCATGTGGGCTTTTAGCAAGTGTCCTGAGTGATTCTAAAACACAATGGATTTGAAAACCATTTATACAGCTTCACTGGCCTACACAAAACTGAGGCTTCAGTATTCAATTTTAACAACAGCTAAAGGAAGACAATGGAAAGAAGTCCTCAGATTTCTGACATATTTGAGGACAAGGCAGGGGAGCTTTTCTGGTTGACCATGTGGACTCTGAGGAGGAAGGGTGTGGCATGTCTCCATGACTGGCCCACTCCAGTGGAGTCACTCAGATGGGAGACCTCTGGGGGGGTTGTCCTTGGGTGGTGGCATGCAGTGTGGGCCACATGAAGTTTGAGATGCTCACTAGACATGTAAATGTCAGCATCAATTAAACAGTTGAATAGGATTTTCGAGTTTGGGAGACTTCACTTGTCCACACCCACAGAATGTCCAACACCAAGGGTGAACCCTAAGGTAGACTCTGGGCTCTGGATTACGATGAGTCAATGTGGGCTCATAAGTTGTGGCAGCAGCGATACCATCTGGTTGGAGATGTTGGTAATAGGGGACTGTGCATGTGTGAGGGCAGGGAGCATATGTGAAGTCTCTGCACCTTCGATTTTACCGCGAACCTAAAACTGCTCTGAGAAATAGACTATTCATAACGAAACAAAACAAAACAACAACAAAAAAACCTACAACCAGATGCCACCACCCTGATACTGGCCACCAAGCCAGTATCTCTTCTTTAGAAAAGAAGTTTAAATAACCTAGATTGTTCTATGATATGGGGTATAAATGTGTGTGTGTGTGTGTGTGTGTATACTTTTCATGTGCACAAGGCTTACCTGGGGATCTTGTTAAAATCAAATTCTGGTTCAATGGGTCTAGGGTGGGTCATGACCTTCTGTGTTTCCCACAAGCTCCTGGGTGATACCGGCACTGCTGATCCATGGCCCTCGCTTTGAGCAAGAAGGGCCTAGAGCTTTAGATCCATTCTGGGGTTCTATATCTGTCTCACAACTGAAATACCTGGTCTTTGACTTCTATTAACCCATGTATCCTCTCATTGACAAGCCTGCATCTGGAACATTATGGTATTGACTTCAGAAGCTAGTAGCATTCTGGAAATAGTGTTTAGGGTTTCGAAGTTATACGTTTGGTTTCATGTTCCATTTTTGCTGCCTATTTCCTGTGAACAACCTTGCTTAACCTACACTTCAGTTTCTTCATCTCTAATGTGCATATACTACTGCCTAACCCTCCACGTTGCTGGCAGAATCAGGCGAAGAGATGAAAAGTAACAACACTCTAAATTACAAGGGGCAGCATCACTTCATGGGTGATTGAGAATGTGGGCTCCAAAGTTTGACAGAGTCATCGCTTTCCAGTTGTGGAGCTGTACATGAATCCCATAATCTCTCTGGGCTTCAGTTTCCTTGTCCTTACAATAGACCTGTCTCACGGAGTTAAGAAAATTAAATCAGATCATGTGCAATGCAGGCCCATAACAGATATATTTCAAATGTTGGCTGCAATTTTTTAGAGATATTTTTTATTTTGCCATTACAAGTGTTTTAGTGTGTTCTGATGTTTTTAAGGAAAATATGTACTATATTCACAAATCAGATTAATAAATCCTTGTTCCTCATGTGACAACCTTCCCTGGGTTTATCTAATGTCTCAACCCAGATAAACATGAATCTTCTGAGAAAGACTATTAGGAAGGATCCGTGGTAGGAATCTGGACAGAGTGGGTGCTGCAGCCTGAATTGTTACCCCAAAATTGAGATGTTGAAGCCCCATACCTAGTACTTCAGAATGTAACAAGTTTAGAAATAAGCTCTAAGAAAGGAAGAAAGAAAGAAAGAAAGAAAGAAGGAAAGAAAGAAAGAAAGAAAGAAAGAAAGAAAGAAAGAAAGAAAGAAAGAGGGAAAGAAAGAAAGAAAGAAAGAAAGAAAGAGAAAGAAAGAAAAAGAAAAGGAAGGAAGGAAGGAAGGAAGGAAGGAAGGAAGGAAGGAAGGAAGGAAAGAAGAAAAGAAAGAAAGAGAGAGAGAGAGAAAGAAAGAAAGAAAGAAAGAAAGAAAGAAAGAAAGAAAGAAAGAAAGAAAGAAAGAAAGAAAGAAAGAAAGAAAGGAGAGAGAGGAAAGAAAGAAAGAAAGAAAGAAAGGAAGAAAGAAAGAAAGGAAGGAAGGAAGGAAGGAAGGAAGGAAGGAAGGAAGGAAGGAAGAAACTCTTTAAAGAAGATGATGAAGAGGCACCTGGGTGGCTCAGCCGGTTAAGTGTCTCTTGATTTTGGCTCAGGACATGATCTCACAGTTGGTGAGATGGAGCGCCACATTGGGCTCTGTGCTGACAGCATGGAGCCTGCTTGGGATTCTCTCTCTCTCTCTCTCTCTCTCTCTCTCTCTCTCTCTCTCCCCCCTCCCTGCTCCTCCCCCACTTGCTCTCTCTCTGTCTCAAAATAAATAAATAAGCAGTTAAAAAAATTGAAGACAGTGATTAAGTTAAAATGAGGCCGTTAGGGTGGGACCCTAATGCAATAAGACTGGTATCCTTCTGAGAAGAGGAAGACTCAGAGGCATACGGATAGGGCACGACCAGGAGAGGACACAGGAGAAGACAGCCATCTGCAAGCCAAAGAGGGAGGTCTTAAGAGAAACCACTCATGTTGACACGTTGATCTCGGACATCGAGCCTCCAGAAGTGTAGGAAAATAAGTTGTGGCAAGCTCCCCTCCCCCCGCCCCCCCCCCGCCGATCTGTGGTATTTTGTTCCGGCAGCCCTGGAACGCTGAGGTCAAAGGAACTTGTGTCATGTGCAAACTGTACTCCACAAATACGCTGCTGTTTTCCAGGAGTGCCCCAATTCCACATACTTATTATGACATTCAATAAAAGTATTCAGTGCACAGCTGAAAAGTGTCATCCTCATGCTTTCACATGTGAAAGTTCACACTTTTCATGTGAAAGCACCTTAGGAGTCTATTTGGCAGGCCGCTGTATGGGTTTTGACTCATCCTCCGGGGTCCCCTCCCGGAGCTAACAGGGGCACCTGTACATAAGGCTCATGGGAGTTTGCCACACGTGGGGGTCGCTCCGTCACCTGGCCTGCCTGGGGACCTGCGCAGCTTGGAGAGTGTGCGGTGCAGAATGACAGCCCTCAAAGATGTCCACGGCCTAATCCCTGGAACCTGTGAAAATGGTGCAAGGGACCTTGCAAGTGTGGGCAGGTTAAGGCTCTTGAGAGAAGGAGATGCTCGTGAAACATCCAGGTGGACCCAATGGAATGACAGGGTCCTTATAAGAAGGAAGCAGGAGGGTCGGAGTGGGGAATAGGGGATGTGATGATGGAAGCAAGAGAGGTTAGCAGGATGGGAAAAGGGAGCCATGAGCCAAGGAATGTGGTAAAAAGGCAAGGCAGCATTCTTTCCAGAACCTTCAGAGCACCATGACTCTGCAGACATGTTGATTTTAGACTTTGACCTCCAGCACTGCAAGGGAATACATTTGTCTTATTTTCAGCCTAAATCTGTGATCATTCGTTGCAGCAGCAGTGGGAAGCCAGCACAATGAGCTTTCACTCTGGTTTGCAGAGGTGACTAGGTCCCAAAGTGCAGGCTGTCTCCCCCGTGATCGACAGTCCAGAGTGTGCCGACTGCGGGAGTGTCCGTGTCCGTGGCCACGTCTGCTTGCTCCCAGCTGTCCACTGCAGCGCCGGGCAGCACCAGCCCCCCGTCTCTGTCTGGACACCTCACCAACCTGTAGGCAGTCTGACACCCCAGCCTTTCCTGCCCTGCTCACGGGCATCAGCGGTCAGCACTGTCTGTGCCGGGAACTGGAGTGAGATCTCAGAGGCCCAGACTGTACGGGTTCTGCCCCCTTTGGTTGCTGGATCCTGGGAGCCCAGAGGGAGGGGTCTGGGCAGCTGGGGGCAGGCAGCAAGGGACAGTGGAGGGACTTTGAGGGACCTGGAAGAGTAGCTATGGACATATTTCAGTATTTTAGCCTCCTTGGCAGCCTCACTTATCTGACCTGCTTCTGATCCAGCCCAGCCACACTTCTTATGGGGCTTTGTCCTTGATCTCTCCCGGAGAAGGAGGCCCCGCAGGTGGGCGACAGGGCCAAGATGGATGAGGTGTCTGACCCACGGATACTCCAACTGGTAGCACAGCCAGGCCTGGCAGCAAATCACAGCTCAGCCATGGGGCCTGTGTCAGACTCCAGTCCTCAAGGCAGGAGGAAATGGCAAGAGACCAGTTATTGGAGCCAGAACTTAGACAGGGGAGCCAGAGAGGTCCACCATTATGGAAAGAACTTCACTGTCACCTACCAGTTGGTAGCCGATCTGAAACACAGCTTTTCACGCAGCGGGATCCTGCTATCCTGATGCCGTGTTGCTCTTTGAAACAACAGTGATGGAAAACACCGGCAGGAGACCCAGGGTCCCTGGAACCGAGAGCGAGGAAGAAGGACCGACAGCATCTGCCCACACACACCGGCTGTTTGCAGCCGTCAGTCTGCAGCTGCGCTTCCCGGTAGAACCGAGATGACCTTCTGCCTTCAGATGCTGGAGGAACATGCTGGAAGGCGGCCAGGGAAGGCAGTGGGAGCGGGAGTGCTTTTAGCTAACGCAGCACTTAGGAACCCAGATCTCCATCTGTGTTTCCCCCCAAATGTTTTTGGTCTCTTTGAAAATAACTCATTCATCTTATAAATGTCATTAGGCAGGACCAGAGCATCTAGAGGCTGGTTTCCGCATCTCTTTCTATGTTGCTCTGTGCTCTCTCTCTCTCTCTCTCTCTCTCTCACACACAGGTCGAGGAAGCTCTACTATCTGTAAAAGATTCAAAACAATAATACTTCTCAATGGAGACAAACATTCAAAATGTTCAGCGTTCATCTTTCATTTCTGATTCCCTTCGTCTACATTACACACACACACACACACACACACACACACACACACACAATCAGTTTGATCCCTGTACAGTCCTCGGTACCATGCCGCCGTGTGTGACTTCGGGACTGGGAATCTTCATCTGGCTGCCAAATCAGGAAGGCAGCAACCTGCCAGGATGTGTCCCTTTCTGAAAGCTAGATGAACTGATAGCTGGGGAAGCCTTAATCCTCAGATCGGCTGCCTGTCTGATTTCATTCATGTTATGAAATGAACAAAGAAGATGTTTTGGGTGTTTTCGATGATTTCCAGATGGAACTTGGGTCTTAGAGCCCACCTGAACAGCTTAGCTTCAGTCCTGCACACAAGGGAGCTCGCCCTGCGTTCTAAACTTAGAGGCTCCCAAAGTATTTTGCATTGTCATGGTAATGTGTATGAAGCACTCAGCATTGACATCTTGGAAGTCAATAAATGATCCCCACTTTTTCCCCACTCTAGAGCTTGGAACCTGAGCAGTGAAACACGGGATGAGAGATGGGGACCAGAACGCAGTCCTACCACTGGTGAAGTGGCCATGGAATAAAACTTTAGATCACACACAAGTAAGCAAATGTATATATTTGATCCCTAAGTTGGATTGGATCGCCACTTACAGACAGCACTCTGCAACCACAGACCCCTCCCCCTGAGAGCAGAGCTAGTCCCCCTTAACCTGCCACATGCAGAGACAGACCAGAACACATCCTCTGTGGCCTGGCTTGTTTCAAATGAGAGTGACTGAGCCATTAGGCTCATTTCTTCTCCCAGATTCCATACTGGAGAAGTCACTCCACTTTCTTTCTGGGCAGGGGGTGGGGAGGGAGGGAAGGGGAAGATGCAGAGACTGAGGAAAGACTCCTGCAGCACGGCCCTAAAGTCCCTTCACCTGGTAATACAAAGAGTGACATGTCCCCAACCTTTCTTGTCTTGGAGTACTGTGCTAATTGTTTCCTTAACAAGCATTAATTCATATAAGTCCCCCAAATAACCTTGTGAATTAAGCTCTCTCGTTTAACCAGATTGGCACATCTGGAAACTCTGGCTCAGAGAGATGCCCAAGATCATACAGCCAGCGAGTGGCAGCACCAGAATTTGAACCCAGGCAGTCTGAGCAGGCAAGCTTGAATCACTGAATTGTAACTGCCTCCAGCCATCAGTTTTCCTAACATCCCTGTAGAAGAGAAATGGCAAAGGTTACTGGCCAAAAAGCAGTTACATCCAGCCATTTGACTCCCGAAGAAACTCACGTACTATGCACAGGAACTATGTACCAGAATGTAGAAAGTTCTGTGGTTAGTGAGAGCAAGATCCAGGAACAACCCATGATGGAAGAGAAGTCTGGATTTGGAGCCATCGGAAGGAAGACTTGGCTGGAATCGTGACACATTTCAAGAATGGAATCTGGAAATCGGTCAGAACCTCTAGTTTATTTCACCTTCCACCTGCCTCCAGCCTCTTTTGTGCCTGAATTTTCAGGGATTGAATTGCCCTCAAGTTCCTTCCCAAACTATGGGGTCTCAGGGGATCTCATGGGATCTTCTTCACATTTGGGGTCTTTATCCTTTTACTCAACTATCCGAAGCACATTGTTGTTAACATTAGTCCAGACAAGACAGAATTGGATGGGCAAATATGTTCTCCCACCATTGTCTCCAACATCGACCCCCGTATTTCTTGAACACCCTCCTTGCTTAATTTCCCAGATGCTAGGACAGCACACTAGTGTGGGGTGAGAACAAAGACTCTAAAGCATCACAAATCTGAGTCCCAATCTTAGGTCTACCATGGGCTAGCGATGTGACCTTTGGTGAGTTATTTACTCTCTCTACGCCTCGATTGCCTCATCTATAAAATGGGCCTAATACCAACTTTATAAGAATTTCATTTTTGTGAGAATCAAATCATACACTGCATGAAAAAGTATCTAGCATAGTACCAGGCATATGGTAAGCATGCAAAACCATACTAGCTTTTCTTACACTTTCCCAGACGTCATCAGACTCGACAAACACCCTATTTGTGTCCTTGCCTGGCTGCCCCTTTCTGCCTGTACTGTTAATATCAGGGTTCATTTCCTCCCGTTTTGCACACTTACCCAGGGAACCTTACCCAGTCCCAAGACTTGCCTGCCACACGCAACACACACACTGATCTACCCAGAGCTCTCTGTCCAGTCTTGTTTCTAGATTTGTATTTCCGTCTAGAGTCATTCTGTCCTCCAGGCCCCTGCCACACTTGCTTAGCACTTAACATGGACGGTAACTCATCTTTTCCTCCCTGCCTAGCCCACATCATTGTCGTCTTTATATCCCCCAAATCTGCCGTCTTGCCCAACACATAGTCAGATCTTGTTAACAAACAGAAAACAATGCTAGAGTTGGCTTTTTGTGCTTCCCTTTTTAAAAATATTTTTTTATTTATTTCTAGGAGAGAGAGAGAGAGACAGCGTGAGCAGGGGAGGGTCAGAGAGAGAGGGAGTCACAGACTGAAACAGGCTCCAGGCTCTGAGCTGGCAGTCAGCACAGACGCGGGGCTCGAACCCACGAACCGTGAGATCATGACCTAAGTGAAAGCCGGACGCTTAACCGACTAAGCCACCCAGGCGCCCCTTTGTGCTTCCGTTTAAAAGCAAAGACAATTGAAATCTTTCTTGAAGTCACAGAATGACAGTATGATTTTTTGAAGCATCTAAGTATTTTCTCTTCTTAATTCAGAGGTGTTTTTTTTTAATTCGTTGGTTAGGACTAAGGAATGGGAAGGCAGATTTGATCTATAACAAAGGACTCATTTCTTAGCTTTTCATTTCAAACTAGAGTTTTTATTAAAGGAGCCAGGAGAAAGTCTTGAAGGGACTGAAGCTTGGATAATGGAATAGATGAGAGAGGAAGATCCTTGAGGGAAGCTCTTACCTCCTGGGAGGCTGAAGCATTTCCATTGCCAGGAGACGGTCAGTCTTTCCACTTAGCACATCCAGCAACTCAATGACATCTGTGCATACAGGACAACTAACTTTGGGAGACCAAGCTTCACCCCTAACTAAATTCATAAGAGATAAGTGCATAAAACACAATGTCAGCACTGTTTTTTTGTTTTTTGTTTTTTATAACTGATTCACTCCTCTAACAAGGACATACAGCAAAAGGTTAACACCAGCTCCAGAGTCAAACCATTCGGGCATGAACCATTCACTGGCTGAGCAACTGGGGCCACAGACTCAGTCAGCCTTTGTATTTAGTCCTTTAGCATAAACCAAAGATTATTTTCCCTCTCCTGCAGAGTCTCTATCTTCTATGCTGTCTATGCTTGTAACATCCTTAGATTAGCATCTAGGAAGAAGTTTCCAAATATTAACTATTATTGTTTGGGCTAGGCAAAGGACTAAAGTTGTGGATACCTGGCCCCTGCCCTTACGGTGCTCTCTGAATGCTGGACTAGAGTTCTGGTGTTCTTCGTCAACACGTTCTTCCCCTACAGCCAATCTGTGGACACCAAATTATCAATGGCTGTGTCCTTATTAAGCAGTCGTCAAAGCCAAGGAAGTTATTTGTTCCATTGGTTCAAATTGTCATACTCTGAAGCCTCTTTCCCTCTTTGAAATCACAGATGAATGGTTCTTGAAAACAAGGAATTCATTTATTGTAGCAGAAACCACTGTTTGCATCAAAGACTCCTCTTACGGGGCACATATCTAATCTCATGTTTCATCTTCCAGCTTCCCTTGCTGTTAAGGGAGGTCGTGTGACTGGGCATCAGTCAATGCGATATGAGTGGAAGTGGTGTGTGCCCTTCCTGGCCTGGTGCATAGAAACCTTCCACAAGCAATCCTCCACACTCACTGAGACTTTGAAAAACACATATTGAAAATGTCACAGCCACAAGAGGAAGAAATCCGGGTCACCAAATTTCTACTTGAATGAGGCATCTACTTATCAGCAATGCCCACCGTGAACTTTAGATGAGGAAGAAATAAACTTCCATCATATTACGCACTCTTGAGTATATTTGGTATATTTGCTATGCACTCCATAATTACATCAACAAATACATCTGTCTTAATCATTGTGAGTTTATAGTTCCTACAGCAGTGCCTGGTGCATAGTAGGAACTCATGTCCTCAGAACCCCAGATTTTACTAGAAAACAGAGCCTGGTGTTTAAACACCAGAGTAAGGGGCATCATTAACATGCAGGTGACAGACTCCGGAACTTTGCAGGGGAATGTAGTTATTGAAATTTCTGAAACATGAAATTGCTACATCCAGGAAGAAAATATAAAGTATTTTTCTCCAGTATCGGTTCTCCTCAGATTTCACAAGTCAGATCATCCAGGTCCAAAATGACCGGAAGTGATTTCACTTAGAAACAGTAGAAACCAGGGCGTTTAAGTGTGAAGAGAGCAGCCATGATCTGAGAAGATTCTTCTTTGCTCAGTTGCTGACAGCTATTTAAAGTAATGGAAGACTGATATTGAATAGATGGGGGAAACTCTAGGTTTGCACTAAATAAAAAGACTGACTGAACCATGTGACCCCCAAACTGGCACTGTCCCGGGACACCAGCAGTGTCTGGATAGATGCCTGAGGGAAAAGAACAGTGTTTGGATAGATGCCTACGGTTTCTTTCCAAATACCTCCCAGCCCACTCCACTTCTTCACATTCCCCAGAAAGTTCTTCCTCCGGGAAGAGTCCCAGCAACTGCATTTGCCACCGATGGTGCACAAGATGTGTGTGTTGTTTCACACCACCATGAAACACTTCCTTCTTCTCAAAGTCTTTTTTGAATAAAGAAGAAAAATCATATCAGCTCTCTATCACCCTGTCTTTTACTCTCAGTTACAGAGAAAAGTAATTTGACCTCTGTTCTAATAAGGCAGGTGGCAACCTATAAAACCTAGGTGGCTCGGTGGGTGGAGAACCCGACTCATGGTTTCGGCTCAAGTCATGATCCCAGAATCATGGGATAGAGCTCCGTGTCAGGTTCTACACTTAGTGTGGAGCTTGGGATTCTCTCTCTCTTTCCCTCTGCCTCTCTCTCCCACTTACTCTCTATCCTTGTCTCAAATATAAAAATAAATAAATAATTTTAAAAATGTGATCTTGGACCAAGAAGATGAGCATTAGACAGGAAAACGTCATTGTAGGTGGGAGTTAGAGGCAGTCTACAGGTGAATATGGGACAGGAGAAATCTTGGAACTCACCACTCCCACTGGCCCCTCATGAAGGGTTATACACAAGGTTACTCACTTCACTAAGTTGCTGGTCTGTAAGCATAAATGGTCATGTTCTGTGCCCTGCTTCTAGACTCACAACTGAGTGAACCAGAGATGGACATCCAACCCAACATCGTCAACTGAAGGTGCATCAGCCGCCTCTGTGAAAGCGTGGTGAGAAGTGTCTCCCCACAGAGATGATGGTGATTAAGGCATCAGATCATCTTTCTCAGCAATATGAAATGCAGCCAAGACAGTCTTTGGTAGCAAGAGAGAAGGACAGCAAACAACACAGGGAAAGGACAAACAGGATTGGAAAAGAAATATTGGAAGGTCAAGTGAAAGCAGAAATTATGAAACTCGAGGAAGCAGAAGCTATGAGGACACAGAAGTCAAAATACATGCCACGTAGAGAAGGAAGTAGCTATTCACAGTGTGTTCGAGGTATAAACAGGAGCTACGCCCCATAGCAGTTGACCACTTGAAGATCACACATTCCAGCTTCTCTGGAGAGGAGAGGAGATGGAGCCAGAAACAGAGTAACTGGTCTCAAGAGCAGTGTGACTACTGGATGACCTTCCTCGTGCCATAATCCATTCTGGGCCCTGTGATGCTCTGCTACCCTGCGGTTCTTATTCTCCTAGAGAGGTTATATGGCTTTACTTAGATTCCCACCTGGCAACAAGCTTGAGATTCCTGCTTTTCTTATTTCCATGTATACGCTAGCAATATCCACCCTAACTGGAAGCGACACAGGAAAGTATATTCCTTTGTATTCCTTGCTATCGAAGAGTGAAGTGTCCTTGTGTGTGTATGTGTGTGTGTGTGTGTGTGTGTGTGTGTGTGTACACAATGTGCATCAGAGTGTTGGTAAGATGAGATGAGAAGTCAAAAGATGTCGCGGGCAGGAGAGCAATGATAAATTTGCGACGACAGCAGGGCCATAGGGGAGGAGAGTCTAGTAACGGGGGTAAAACAGAAATGGACAAACTCATTGGGGCCTCGTCACACTTTGGCACCACTCTGGCTTCCTGTGTCCCTCAGAGTAAATATATGGCATACAAAGATAAGGGCCTATGTCCCTTTCATTCATGTTACTTACCTATTATATTGACTCAGGAAGTCAGCTCATCTTCTTCTAAGGAAACACTTCATGGGCTGATTGCTCAGGACTCTTGGTGGGAAAGGGCAGAAGCTCAGTTGGGGCTAACCTCTGGAACTGGTCTCTCCTGGTTCTCAGGTATCTTCTCACAGGCCTGCTGACTGCGGGAGGCAGGGACCATGAGGGGGTGGCTCCTGCGCTCACTCACGCCCCTGAAGCTTCACCGGCCCGGACCACAGACACCCCTAGAGAGAGTACTGTAACCAGAAGGGAGCCGTCATCTCTTGTTTGCATCAAATGTTAGACCCTTGGCGAGGCGTGCAGGGCAGACTGGGCAAGCTGCCGGCAGGGTTGTTGGGAGCCCCCCCCACCCCCCACCCCCCCACACACTGTGTCTGTTGCCAAAATTAGGGGGTCTCGTTCTGGGCTGTGACCAGCACAGAGGCAGCTGTGTGTGGACGCACCACTGTAGACCTGCGGCTCCCCTCCAGCCCAGAAGGGGGCAGCATTGTCTCTCTCTGCCTGTTAGGCCCTGGCCTCCCCACTGGCTGGGATTCCAGACTTCTGTTTCAGCAGGAATAGAATTGGAAAAAAAGATTTTCTCTTAGGAAAACCATGATGTCTCCAGTGTCAAGACTCTCTAAGGTTAATCTAGATTTTCTTCCTCTTTTTAAGGCCTCCCATTTTAGGGGTTCCTGGGTGGCTCATTAGTTTAAGTGACTGACTCTTGATTTTGGCTCAGGTCATAATTTCACAGTTCATGAGTTTGAGCCCCACATCAGGCTCCGCACTGACAGCATTGAGCCTGCCTGGGACTCTCTGTCTTCTTCTCTCTCTCTGCCCCTCTCCTGCTCATTCTCTCTCTCTCTCTCAAAAATAAATAAACATTTTAAAAAATAGAAAGGCCTCACATTTTAAAATAGAATCATAATACCTTAAAGCCAGATGGAGCCTTTTGGATTATATCATATCCAGCACTCTGGTTTAAAGATGAAGAACTGGGCCCTATAGAGGCAAAGACTCAAATACATATTTCAACATTTGGTAACAAATTGCTAAGTCACCTGAATCAAACAGAGAAAGCAATCAAGGAAAAATAAAATATCTGAATGAAGTCTTGGTTATCAATTTCTAGAAGGCAAGACTAAACTTTCAATAGGGAAACAACTTATACAAAAATACCCAAATAATCTTAAAGAAGAAACACTTGTACAAATGATTTGGACAAAAACTGTGCAATAGAAATATGATGTAAGCCACAGATGTTAAGTCATAGATGCAATTTTATTTTATTTTTTAAATTTTTTCATATTTATTTATTTTTGAGAGAGAGACAGAGTGCAAGCAGGGGAGAGGCAGAGAGAGAGAGGGAGACACAGAATCTGAGGCAGCCTCCAGGCTCTGAGCTGTCAGCACCAAGCCCGATGTGGGGCTCGAGCTCACAAACCATGAGATCATGAACTGAGCTGATGTCAGATGCTTAACTGAACCACCCAGGTGCCCTGATTTAATTTTAAAGTGGCTACTAGAGGGGCGTCTGGGTGGCTCAGACGTTGGGCATTCAACTTCCACTCAGGTCGTTATCTCTCAGTCTGTGGCTTCATGCCCTGCGTCAGGCTCTGTGCTGACAACTTAGAGCCTGGAGCCTGCATCGGGTTCTGTGTCTCCCTCTCCCTCTCCCCCTCCCCCGCTTATGCTCTCTTTCTCTCTCAAAAATAAATTTAAAGAAAAACATTAAACAACAAACAAGAATTTGAACTTTAGAAAATTTTTAAAAGGTAAAAATAAAGAGGGGAAGTTCATTTTAATGATATTTTAATTTTTAACCCTTGTATCAAAAATATTATTTTACCACGTGATCAATGAAAATTATGAATGGGATCTTTCACGTTCTTTTTCTGTACTAAATCTTTGAAGTCTTGTGTGTATCTTCTACTTAGAGCACAGCTCAGTTTGGACTAGCCCCATGTCAAGTGCGGGGAATGGTCATTGTATTAGACGGGGCAGAACTAAAAACACATTCATCATGGACCTTGAAAAATCTCAGGGCACGCTGCACAGACATCTGTGCTCACCCAGAGCCCCCTGGAGAAGTGTCTTATACAAACAGAATATAATGGACTGATAAAATGTGATCCAAAGGAGCTTCCTGTTTCAAAATAACCTACTTTTAACTTCCCCCCTCTTCCTCAGAGAAACCCCCGAAGGATGCATGATAATTGCATCATTATTATTCTTAAACAATGAACTGCAGCAGACACAGTCAGGTCAGTGCCAATGGGAATTTGGTGGAAGAGTCTGTCCTGTTTTACTCCCAGAGGGACCCCCCACTCCGTGAGCCAGAGGGTTTCATAAGATCTCATCAAGCCAGCTGAGCCAAAAAAATGGATATGTTTTTTCTCCAGTACTGCGAACACCAGCGACAATTTTTATGTAGTCTTCGTCCTTTTTCATAGGAAATGGTGGGAGAGGCAGGCCGTAATCACAGTGTGTTATTTGAGGACAAATAGAACACGTCAGGCAGACTGCTCTTTCGAAAAAGCAAAACAGCTTTCAGGGTTTCAAGTCTCTTTTAAGTGCTCAGGAAAGAATAGCAGTATAAACTTGCCATCAAAATGGCGGACAGTCAAGGCCAACCATGGCACATCAAGGAGTGGATTAAGAATTCCCCAAGTCCCTCCTTCCCAGTAAAGATGGAGGTGCACACCAGTGTCCCTTTTGGGAAGTGAATCTTTCACACTCTGCTCTCCTCAGCAGCACCCTTTGAGATTTGTTCGTTGTTGTCTGGCATGGAGACAGGCCGACATCTGTGCACACCTCCAACCGCCTTCCCGTAGGGCCGCTGCTTCTCTGTCTTCCTCAAAGCCCTTAGCATTGACCTCTCAGGTGAGAGTTTCTCACTCAACAGTGAGCCTCACTGCAGGCAGACCCTGACCCAGTCCCATCCTAACTGCATTAAAGTACCACAAGTGTCCACGCTAAAAGGAGGCTGATTCATCCCTTTTTGATGGAGTCTTCTTTCCATGGAAGATTCTGTGATGAGGATATTTGTCATTCCTAACCTCTGAGTCTTTTGTTCTAACAATAATGATTGGCATTCCCTGATCACTTAACTACAGTCCCCTCTGGTTCACATCGTAACTCACTCAATGTCCTTTTTCTGTCCCAAGTGCTTTACTTACTGTATCGGTTTTATGGGGCTGTTGTAACAAAGTAAGACTGGGTGGCTCACACCACAGAGTTTTATGAAAGTCCAAGGTCAAGGTGTTGGCAAGCTTGGTTTCTTCTAAATGTTTCTAGAGAGAATCTCCTCCTTGTCTCTCTCCTAGCTTCTGGTGGTGTGCTGGCAATCCTTGGTGTTCCCTAGCTCATAGGTGCATCAGCCCAATCTCTATTTCCATCTTCACATGCATTCTCCCCATGTACATCTATGTCCACACTTCCCCCTTCCTATAAGGACACCCATCATAGTGGATTAAGGCCTACCTTAATCACCTCATCTTAATTAATTACACCTACAGGGACCCTATTTCCTAATAAGGTCACATTCTGAGATATTAGGGGTTAGGACTTCAACATATCTTACTGAGGGGACCAAATCCAACCCATTTCTTATACATTAACTCATTACATCTTCCCCAAAGCCCTCTCAGAAAGGTTCTTAGAAAATGTATCCCCATTTGCATAGGAGGACACCTAGGCACAGACTGAGGAAATGACTTGCCAAGGTCATATGGCTGGCCAGTAACAAAGCCACCCCAGACTGTCCAGCTGCAGCGTCCGAGGGCAAGTGTGTGCTACACAGCGCTATGAGATAAGCATTGTTATTTCCACATCAAACTTACACCTGAGGAAACTAAAGCACACAGAAGTCATAAAACCCGCCTGGGTCTACACAGCTGGTCATTGGCAGAATTGAAATTTGAACCCACTGTTATTTGGCCCCAGCATCCTAGTTGTTAACTACTAAGCTATACAACATTTTTAAATTAAAATAAGTTCCCAGAATTCAGGAAAGGCCACACTTTTCAAGGCTGCACAATTTTTTGGTGTTGTTGATTCTGTATCATATCAGCCCTTGGAAGGGGGTGATACCTGTAATTCATACCCGGGGGTACCTGACTCATACCAGCAGTGGGAAGAAGGACTTAGAAACTTTGCGAGCGCTTGAGTCCACTTCCTCAGCACTGCCCTGGACTCAGTCTCCACCATGGCCACAGGGAGAGGGTGGACAGGTACAGAAGCCATTCTGGGCTGCTCTGGCCAAATATAAAGGGGGAGGGGGGTGGGGTGGGGAGTGAAAGGATTCAGGCCTTTAAAAGAAGAGTCTGATAGACCCCCACCTATCCCTTCTTCATGTCTGGAAGTAAGTGAGGCTGCCCTCACTCTTTCAGGAGGAATGGGGGAGTCAGGCTCCTGAGCAAGCAGGCCAGTCTTGCTCCGAGCCACAGTGTAATGATTTTTCTCTCTGAAAAATTTAAATGAAGGGACCCAGAAACTGGGATCTGAGACCTGAGCTTCACTCATTTCATCGCTGGGGACTCCACGGGCCTTCGGATTGGCTGTTGAGTTTCTCCTTGAAATATGAAAGGTAGCCATTGAACTCCCCTCTCCCAACCCTGCTACTTGCTGTTGGTTAAGAAAGCTGGAGTTGTCTTTCAATGCATTTAGTTCAAGTGCTGTGTTGTCAAAAAAGTAGTAGCACTGCCTTTCATTTCATCACTCTAAAAGCCTTCTCCCCTGGTTTACCCAATTTAAAGAAGTTTCCTTGGGGCACCTGGGTGTCTTAGTCAGTTAAGCGTCCAACTTAGGCTCAGGTCGTGATCTCACTGTTCATGGGTTGGAGCCCCGCGTTAGACTCTGTGCTGACAGCTCAGAGCCTGGAGCCTGCTTTGGATTCTGTATGTGTGTCTCTCTCTCTCTGCCCCTCATCCCCTTAACACTCTGTCTCTCTCTTTCTCAAAAATAAACATCAAACATAAAAATTTTTTTTTTAATTTCCTTTACTTGGTTCTGACAAACTAGGTACCATACTTCAAATAGCTGTCTCTAAAATAGACCAATTCTGTTTATACCCCCTAGTGTAAAAGCACCCTGAGGATCGCAATTTCATTTGTTGTATTTACTTCTGTATCCTGAGCACCTAGTAAAATGCCTACTTACTACATGGTAGGATTCGGTAATATTAATGATGGACAAATAGCTATGCTTGAATAGTTTCCCCTATTTTACACAGGTGGTAACTTGCAATGCATACCGTTCTGCATGTTGCTTTTTTTTTTTTTAACTTATTCATATGCATTGGAGATTGTCAACTGTTAGAGAGGCAGGAGGCGGGACTCTCATTTCTATGAAGAGTTCCAAGCCAAAAAAGCAATTCTCTGACCCTTTCATGCACTAACCCCAGGACCCAGCCATCACCAAGCATGAAGTAAACCTGCCCTGTAGGGCACGCTTGGTATGTGACAGAGCCTTCTCTTTGTTGTTTTGAAGTGAGATGACCCACATGGACAGCCATTATTTTTTAGTGCACAGCACTCAGAATCTGGCTAAATTTGTAAATGTTTTGCCTGTGGACTCCTTTTATCTTCCTATCAAGCTAAATATGAGGGACGTCCACATCATAGGCACTCAAACATGTATGGGGTGGATTAAAAGTTAAGGTATAGGAAAAAATAAATTATAGTAATTTTTTAATTAGGGTAATTAAAATAATAATAAGATATTGCTACAGCTTCTGGCCCAAATCCTGAACATTAACAACACCAAATGTTAGAGAAGATGTGGGGCAATGGGAACTCTCACTCATAACCAGTGGGAATGCAAAATTGTACGGTCACTTTACAAGACAGTTTGGCCCTTTCTCGCAAAGTTAAACATGCTCTTACCGTACAATCCAGCAATCGTTCTCCTTGATATTTACCCAAAGGAGTTGAAAACGTATGTCCACTTGCAACGACGTGGACAAAGCTAAAATGTATTATGCTGAGTGAAATGAGTCAGAGAAAGACGAATACCATATGATTGCATTCATGTGGGGAATTTAAGAAACAAAACCAATGAACCTATGGGGGGCGGAAGTAAAAGAGAGAGACAGAGAAACAAACCATAAGAGACTCTTAAAGATAGAGAACAAAGTGAGGGGTGACGGTGAGAGATGGGTAGGAGATGGACTAAATAAGTAGGTGATGGGTGTTTAGGAGGGCACTCGTGATGAGCACTGGGTGTTGTACGTAAGGGAAGAACTGAATTCTACTCCTAAAACCAATATTGCACTGTATTTCGACTAACTAGAATTTAAATAAAAATTTGAAAAAGAAAAAAAAGAAAGAAAACATATGTTCATTCAAAAACCTGCACACAGATGTTTACAGCATCTTTACTCATAGTTGCTAAAACTTGGAAGTAACCAAGATGTCCTCCAAAAGATGAATAAATTAATAAGCTGTGGTGCATCTAGACAATAATATTATTCAGTGCTAAAAAGAAGAGAGCTGTAAAAACATGAAAAGGTAGGGAGGGGCCTTAAGTACAAATTACCAAGTGAAAGACGCTAGTCTGAAAAGGCTGAATATGGTCTGATTTCAACCATGTGACATGCTGGAAAAGGCAAAACTGTGGAGACAGTAAAAATTGGTGGTTGTCAGGGGTTGTGGGGGTGCAGTGGATGGGAGGGTGAAGGTGCAGGACACAGGATTTTCAGGGCAGCAATACTCTGTATAATACCATAGTGGTAGATACATGTTATGGTAGATCTGTCCAATCTCATAGAATGTACAACTATGGACTCTGGGTGATTGTGATCAATTGTAACAAACATGCCTCTCTGGTGGGAGATGTTGATAATGGGGGATGGGGGAGGGGACAGGAGGTATATAGGAAACCTCTGTACCTTCCGTTCGATTTTGCTGTGAACCTAAAGCTACTCTAAAAAATAAAGTCTTTTTTAAAAATGAATACATTTTAATGTTTTTAAATAAGGTAGCCTTTGGAATAACCTTGGGGCTGAAAACAACAGGCTACTTGTAAAATCATTTAAGTAGCTTGTCCCTGCTGCCTGCCCATCCAGTCTCTTCAAGTCTTAGAGCCAAATTTTTCTGTCTGCACTTGGGTGTGGACTGCTTCCATGAGAACCAGCTAATTCAAGAGTTCTATTCCCAGACGGAGTGTCCACTTTCTCCTTTACAGCCGGGAACAGCTTGGTTGCCTCCAGATTTGGGCAATGAGGGCACTGTAGGATAAAAAGTGGGATGTGGGCAGAAATCGTGGAATGTAGAAGTTGTAACAGTGGGAGACAAATGGGTCATCAGAGATCAAAGGGGACCATTTATGAGGGTTACTCTTGTTATAGACTGTATTTCTTCAGAGCCTTTATAGCACCCCGTGAAATCATTGTGACCAAGAGCTTATTTTTGTCTCTATCTCCTCCCAATGGAATGTATGTTTCATGAGATCAGAGCCTCACGGTTCACTGTTCTATCTCCAGGGCCTAAAATCACTCTTGGCATGTGGTTGATGCTCAAAGGTTATCTGTGCAACACATGAACAAAGCAAAGAGAAGGAGGGAGATGATTTTTGGCTTTGTACCAGTCCAGGAGCTCAGGGGTCCTTCATTTTGGGAACCCTTCTGGAAATTATCTAAGAAAGCTTTTCCCTGACCAAAAAGAGGATCATTGAGAAAGGAGCAGCCATCTGGGATTCCATGGAAAAAATTCTCTGAAAATGCAAGGTTACAACTCATTGTCAGTGGAGCCTGACTTCAGGTATCTCCAGTTATTCTTTGGGCTCTGACTAACATTCCTCTTAAAGCCTTCCGTCTACCACCCCACTCAAAAATCACACTCTTGGAGCACCTGGGTGGCTCAGTCGGTTGGGCATCCAACTTTGGCTCAGGTCATGATCTCACGGTTCGTGGGTTCAAGCCCCGCATCGGGCTCTGTGCCGACAGCTAGCCCAGGGCCTGGAGCCTGTCTTCAGATTCTGTGACTCCCTCTCTCTCTGACCCTCCCCTGCTCACGCTGTCTCTATCTCTCTCTCAAAAATAAACATTAAAAATTTAAAAAAAAATCACACTCTTATTTTCAGGATTTTGTCATGATGTTATCCCTCTTTTATGTACCGATAGCTGGATTAGTTATCAATTATTGAGTAAAAACATTACCTCAGAGTTTAGTGGCTTAAAAGAATTACAGTATAATGGGAAATATATATGTGGTCTTTGTCCCGAGTTCCTGACACATAGCTCTTAAAACCCTTGGAATATACTAAATGATAATGTCTTTATATGCTAATGAGCTGAGGAGTGGCTGGGGAGCCTCTAGATAGCTTCAGGATGGTGGCTGGTCCAAAAAATCATGGCATACTTAGCAAGTTGGCTCAGTCCCTCTCACACTGGTTGGCATTGAGGAGGCAAGGGGGAGAGGGGCTGAAGGTTGAACTCAATCACCAGTGGCCAATGATCTAATCAAGCATGTCTATGTAACGGAACCTCCATAAAACCCCCTGAACAATGGGGTTCAGAGCTTTTGGGTTGTTACAGACAACGACTTGCTAGGCGGGTGAAGTTCCCAGGGAGAGGATGAAAGCTCTGCCTACCACCCCTTCCCCTATACGTTGACCCGTGTATCTCTTCCCCTTGGCTGTTCCTGAGTTGTGTCCTTTATAATAAACCAGTAATAATAAGTAACGGGTGTTCCTGAGGTCTGTGAGCAGTTCAAGCATATTATTAAACCTGAGAAGGGGGTTGTGGGAACCCCGATTTATAAGCTGATGGGTAAGAAGTATGAGAAGCCCAGGGGCGCCTGGGTGGCTTAGTCGGTTAAGCGTCCGACTTTCGCTTGGGTCATGATCTCGCGGTTCGTGGGTTCGAGCCCCGCGTCGGGCTCTGTGCTGACTGCCGGCTCGGAGCCTGGAGCCTGTTTCAGTCTGTGACTCCCTCTCTCTCTGACCCTCCCCTGCTCACGCTGTCTCTCTCTCTCTCCTAAAAATAAATAAAATATTAAAAAAAAAAGAAGTATGAGAAGCCCAGACTTGTGGCTGGTGTCTGAAGTGTGGACTGTCTTATGGAACTGAGCCCTCACCCTGTGGGGTCTGAGCTAACTCCAGGTAATCAGTGTCAGAATCGAATCCAATTGTTAAACACCCACCTGGCGTGCAGAGCCCTGGAGAACTGGTGCTGGTATGGAAAACCCACACACACTTGGCATCAGAAGCGTCATGAGCAATAACAGGTCAACAATAAACATTTACTACCTTATAGCTTCTGTGAGGAAAGACTTAGGGACTTACTTGGATAGTTTCGGATAGGAGTCTTTCTGTGAAGTCTCGGTCAAGATGTCAGCCCAGGCTGCGGCCACCGGAAGGCGTGACTGGGCCTGGCAGTCCACTCCCAAAGTTCCACTGCCATGTTGGTGCTGGCTGTTGGCAAGAGACCTCCTTTTCTTGTCACTTGAATCTCTCCAGGGGGCTGCTGGGGACACGATGGCTTCCCTCACAGCAAGCGCCCCTGGAAAGCAAGATGAAAGCAAAGCTATAATGTGTTTTGTGTCTTGGCCTCATAAGTCACACCGTGTCTTTTTCGCAATGTCCCGTGTGTTTCCCCAGTCGGCCGTAGTGTTTGTAGCAGGGAACCACACAGAACACGAAATAGCAGGAGGCAAGGTACTCTGGCAGCCGTTTGGAGTCTCAAACACAGGGCTCAAATATACTTTTCCGATAAATGAATGAATTAATGTAATCAACTCCAAGTCCCCTAAACGCAGTCCATTTGGATCTAGTATTTAGCACAAGAGCTGAAGCTTTTGGCCTTAGTGCTTTCACTCTGGAGAGAACCTCAGACAAATGATCCACTTTCATTGCGTCTCAGGTCTGATAATGGGAGCTGTAGAATCACCACGAAATTAAGTAACTTCAGGGCCTTGAAGAATGTTCCTTCTTAAAACTCTCCCACAGGCCTGGCCCCAGGCAAAACTGTGAAGCCAGGAAGCTTGGCTTTTCTAAATCGACTCTGCCCTCCCCCCACCACTGTCACCGCACGATGCAATATTCAGTTTAGTGGACAGACATGTATTTTACAGGACTTGCTTTCACACACCTTGAGAAAGTTCTGGTTGGAGATAATAACACTGTATAAGTGCACGTTTAAGTAAATTCAACAAGGTCAGGTTTTTCCTCTGGCTTTGAAACACATCACCAAATCTTGGGGTGCCTGGGGGCTCAGTCAGTTGGGCGTCCTACCTCTGCTCAGGTCGTGATCTCATGGCATGTGAGTTTGAGTCCCGAGTCAGGCTCTGTGCTGACAGCTCAGAGCCTGGAGCCTGCTTCGGCTTCTGTGTCTCCTTCTCTCTCTCTTTGCCCCTCCCCTGCTCACATTCTGTCTCTCTCTCCTTCAAAAATAAATAAGCATTAAAAAAAATAAAAACAAAACAAAATGCATCACTAAATCTCAGTTGAACATAGCACGTATGTTACGCGCTAACATACTACGATGTGCTTCCTTATTGTCTTTTATTTGTGTCTTTCTCCTCCACCCATATTCCACACCAGAATTTCAGATCCACAAGGGCAGGAATCTTCACCTGTTTTTTTCACTGACAGGGCGCCTGGCTCATTATCCATATAAATATTCGGTGAATGAATGAATGAGTGCTGGGGTGCAAGAGTGACTAGAACAGAAAAATTCTGCCTTCTGCGTGTATATCATGCTCTCTCCCTCTCACTCCATCCACGCATACCTTGCCATTCACTGGGTTCAATCCAACAGTGACTCAGGTATCCTGTCTTGATCTTCCAGTTTTTTCCGCAGATGCCTCCAGCAAGCTGTGGCTTCTCCTTTCCAGAGTGACCCAGGTGCCTTTGCTGCAAAACCTAAATCCCCGGGTCACTCCAGATTCCAATTTCACACTAGTTCTTAGGAAAACAAAGTTTGCCTTTCAGATGTAAACATTCCAGAGCCCCAGTCTCTTTCTGACCTCTCTTCCTGGCAGTACCTCTGGGCGTCGGGCAGAAAACCTGTTGTTTTCACTCTCAAAATGTTCAAAAACGGGTTATGAGGCTACACACTTCTGTCAATAAGGATTACCACCCGCCTCCTTTCTTTACTATGAAAAGGCAACGCTGGCTACTCCCCAAAAGCCGCAGTAAAAGGAAGAACATTCCAGTGACAGTTTATTAAAAACACCGGACATGCCAAAAGGAAGTCCACAGAGAATGCCAACTGGAATCACACAAGGTGGCTAGAGAGGTCAGATGCGGGGAACACAATTAACGACAGCCAATAACGAACGTTTAAAAAAAAAGCAGTTTTCACTGAAGGGCAGGAACGTGGTAACTGGCTTATGTAACATCAACCACTTTTCTCTGCAGATAATTACATTAGTGTATGTGCTACAGATACAGATTGGACACGAGGAAGTAATTTTCCAAGTACAAAATAGAAAATGGGGACAAAAGACATTGTACGTCATGACCAATCGGATGAAGAAGGGCTGGAGAAATAGAAACATTTTTTTCAAGGTTTATTTATTTTTGAGAGGGAGAGAGCACAAGCAGGCAGAGAGAGAGAGAGAAAGAGAAGGAAACAAGGAATCTGAAATAGGTTCCAGGCTCGGAACTGCCAGCACAAAGCCCCACCCGGGGCTTGAACCCATGAACGGGAAGATCATGACTTGAGGTTATGTCTGACACTTAGCCAACTGAACCACCCAGGCGCCCTAAAAGACTGGAGACATAAAGACAGAATGTGAGTGAGGGAAAGTTGCCAAAACCAGCTTCTAAGAGCTACCTTGGGAATTTAAAGGAGTGTCTTGGTGGAAGGGAGGAAGTAGGGACGAACACAAAAAAGCTTTTGTGACGTTTGTCACTCTGCTGAAGAAAGAAAGAAAGGCCAGTAGTACTGGCCACACCTGATCCTCTACTACTAAGCTGTCCGATAAGGGAGGCACTAAGCACGTGTGTTATCTCAAATTAACTAAAATGAATTGCAATTAAATAGACTTTAAAACTCAGCTCCTCAGTCACACTACACACATTCAAGGGCTCAATAGCCACCTGTGACCTAGAGGTCAGTGCAGATGTTTCATGTTTCCATCATCCCAGAAAGTTCTGTAGGGCAGCATAGCTATAGAGCTTGACAGATGGAAAAGCAAACATCCATCAATATCTATACCAGCTACACCTGCTCTTCTCACACCCTCCTAAAGAGAGGCACACTCACTGCCAGGACCTGGGCAGCCTACATCAACATTCTCACTCTTCCTGATGCTTTTTTTCTTTTTTTTAATCAGATGAGGCCAAAGAGGTTAGCTTAAGCCATTTATTGAACATGTATTTTAAAAGGTGTCGCAGACATTAAAGGGAATGAAATGCAGTTAAAACCTCAAGGTGTTCACCTTTTAGTCAAAAGGATAACATGAAAGAAACTAATTATATTAAGAGGTAAATCGTGTCACAGAGGTGTATATGAGGCATCGCAGCAGATTGGATTTTCCAAAAATGTCCTGACAGTATTTTTAGTTCCACATGCTTTTCCAGAACCATCCAGGACCTTCCACTCCTCATCAAGAGGTGACATCTATTTCCTCTCTTCTTTAACCTACGTGGACTCATGATGGTTCTGACCAATGTAATAGGGCAGAAGGGACTTCTAAGACCAGATCATGTAAAGAATACAAGCTTTCTCGATTCCTCCATCCTCTCTCTCTCTCTCTCAATGTGTACCTTTGGAACCCTGAGCCACCTTGTAAAAAGTCCATCTACTTTGAAGTTGCAATGCTGAATAGACCACGTAGGGAAGCAGCAGAGATATATAGAAAGATGTCTGAGGGGCTTCTGCTGTTCTAGACGTGAGGTGTTCAGCCCTTGCCAACAACAGCTCCCAGCCAGGTGAATGAACAAGTCAGGAGGTGATCCCAGCCCAACCTCCAAATGTCCAGCTAGGGAGAGATAAGCTGTCCCTGCTATGCAGTGTTCAAAATCCGGACCCATAGAATCCAGGAGCATAATGAATGATTATTTTCATCACTAGGTTTTAAGGTAGATTGTTACAAATCAAATAGCCTCTCTGGGGTCATAGCAGGAACTCACATTCTGCTTAAGGAAGTCAAATAAGATTGTGAAGAGCTGCTAATATTTGAACTCAATCCTGAAGGATGATACATAGGAACAAGGAGGAGATAGTCTACCAGATACAGAATAGGAATGTGGAAAATACAGAAGCTAGAGAGCAAGGTCTAATCTGGGAACTGTTAGCAGTCAGGAACAATGCGAGTGCAAGTAGGTGTGGTAGAGGCAGGAGTTTCAGTCACTGGTTCTTACTCATTCATCCAAAAAGTATATATTGAGTCCTATCCTGCTCGTCATGTATCAGTTAGAACTGCTTTTGGCTGCAAATGCCACCTCCAAAAAATGTGGCTTAAACAATAGGGACTTATTGTTTCTTTAGTGAGAAAATCAGAGGTGGGCAGTCTCAGAAATGGATTGCTGTCTCCAGCCAGTCTCTTGCCATCCTTCTCATACACTGACTCCAAGTGTTGGTTTTTCATCTCGATGCCTCATGGTTGCAAAATGGCTGCAAAGGCTCCAAGCACCACAAGCACCACATTCTCTCCTACCACACCCAAAGGCGGGCAGTTACCAAAAGTGAGTCGTCACATGGGCACCCCACCTGGGATAGGAGCAGGAAAGAAGGATGCTGGGAAAACGAGGAATTCAGACACAGGCAAGGGAAACGGGGATTGGAAAAAGTTGGGGGAAGACCACCAGGAGCACTTACCACAGCTAGGCACGGCACGGCAACGCAGTTTAGGCATCATCTCCCTTCAGGATGCCACATGCGGTTGCCAGTTCAGGCAGTGCCAGGTTATGCAACGCGGAGCCATGGAAAGGCGTGAAAACACTGCAGCCAACAGGCTGATTTGGTGAGTAACAGTGGAAAGCAGAGGACAGAGAAAGAAGGGGAATGAGAGTGTAGTAATTCCTGTGCCACATTTTCACAACTGTCACTATCTCTCTCTCTCTCTCTCTCTCTCTCTCACACACACACACACACACACACACACACACAAACACACACAAACACGAGTCATCTAATTACTACTTAATTCAATAAAAAATACTAGAACCTACTAGAGAACTCTGGTGCTTCTGGGAAATGGACTGGATAGGACTAGGGCAGAGGCAGGGAAACTAGTCTTTCCCCCCAAATCTGCCTTAGTTTCAAAACAGAAATTGGAAGCTAAGTTTGAAAATCCTACGTGGCTATTGTATGATCTGCAGAAATATAAAAACTGCCTTCTGCAGAATTCCTTTAAATTTAAATGTTTTAAATATCCCGAGAAATAGGGTGAAGGGAGAGGGTGAAGGCAGAAGTAAATTTCTTTAGACTCAAAAAACTTTCTAGTGCAGGAGCGCCTGGGTGGCTCAGTCAGTTAATCATCGACTTGGGCTCAGGTCATGATCTTGCGGTCTGTGAGTTCAATCCCCGCATCGGGCTCTGTGCTGACAGCTCAGAGCCTGGAACCTGCTTTAGATTCTGTGTCTCCCTCTGTCTCTACCCCTCCCCAACTCATGCTCTATCTCTGTCTCAAATATAAATAAATGTTACAAAAAAAAAAAACTTTCCAATGCATTAAAATGGAACAAAGGAACTTTATAACACAAAGAAGTATCTGCTCAGGAGAGAAAGCCCAGCCCCATCCGATCACATGCACCTCTCCTCAGTGCAGGAGGGGAAAATGCTACCAATTTTTCACTGAACTGTCAAACCACATTTTCTCTGCTCTAATTCAGTGCTGGGCTTGATAGATAGAAAGTGTTCAAATAAGAAATGGCTCTAAGATAGTCTAAAATAATAAAGCCACATACACAATTGCTCTAGCAGAAAGGGTCTCTAAGCATTTTTCAATGGATAAGAAATACACTTGATTACCCGAAGGCTCTGGGTGTTAATATTCAAAAGGCGTTTTGAAAGCAAGATTGAACAGGAAGGATAAAAGGAACATAAAAGGTAAACTGGATTATTTTACTGGGAAAAGTTAACCTCTTTGGGGGAAAATGAATCCAACGATTAGATCTTGCTTTTCTCCCAAATGAGTGTTCAGCCAGGAGAGTTGAAGACTCTGTAGAGATGAAAAAGGACAATAACTAAGTGTATGTGTATGGATTTTGGAAGAGGATTGACTATAGCTCATCTGTGGAGGGTGGGAAGGGGGGTGGAAGATTCCATCTAAGATACGTTAAGTCCTGCTTTGGAATTTTCTTCATCGTGGAGCTGCACCAGCCAGGTGTGACATTAGATGAAGTGAGAGAGCCCCCAGGTACAGTGAGGGGCAGGCCTGAGTGGGTCGAGCAAATAAGCATCTCTCCACTGCCCAAATTTCTTGGTGCCCTGAGGGAGCCTGAGGGAGCCACAATTTACACCCCTCCCCCTCCACCATCCAATCTCCAGCCATTGCTTAAAGTCAGGCCATGCCCTCTCTGTTGTTGCCCAGTCCTGGCAGGAGCTTGGTACAGGTGAGAGAGTGGCATGTGTGGTTGAGAAATAAGGGAAAAGGGGAGAGAGGAGTTATAGAGAAACTGTACCCCACCTGCTCCCCCACAGTCTGTCCCTCTCTGCCCCCCCACATTTTATGTCTCACCTTCACTAGCCACACTATCCAGATATTCGCTCAAACATTGTTCCAAACAGTTCCGTGCAGGCATTGTTTAGAAGAGATTAACATTTTAAACCAGAGACTTTGCATAAAGCAGATTACCCTCCATAATGCAGGCGGGCCTCGTCCAATCAGTTGAAGGCCTTCCTAGAACAAAGGGGAAGAGGGGATTCTGCCAGCAGTCCACCTTTGGACTCAAGCTGCACCCCTTTCCTGGGTCTCCAGCCACCGTACAGATTTTGGACTTGCCAGTCGCCACTATCGTGTGAAGCCATTCCTTAAAATCTCTCTCCCTGTTGCTGTCACCCCCTGTCATGCTGGGAGAAGCAAGCAGCCATGTTGGAAGCAGCCCTATGGAGACACCCATCAGGGCAAGAAACTGAGATCCTAGCCAACCTCTGAGAAGTTCCAACAGCTGACAAGGGTCATGCGAGTTGGCTTAGAAATGAACATTCTGCAGCCTGCCAGCAGTGACCCCAGTGAGCCAAGAAGACCATCTTCTGGTCAATGTTTCAGCAGCACCGGCCAACAGCTTGACAGCAATTGCATGGGAGATCCCGACCGAGAGGACCTCAGACAAATAACACCCAGACGCCTGACCTGTAGAAACTGTGAACGAATGGATCTTTGTGGTTCTAAGCTGTTGATTTCAGAGTGGTTTGTTACACAGCAATAGAGGACTAATACATTTCTAATGATAATGCAACCCCTTGGAAAGCAATTCAGCAACATCTAGTAGGCAGAAGATACGTCTGCCTTTGAACACAGAATTCTGATTTAGGGTGTGACAGTGACAGTTATTATGCTTTTTAGCACCAAATACTCTTTGAAGACTGTCTTCCATTGGAGGAATTTCCCACCCTTAGTTCTATGTTCCTTGAGCAAAAGCCTGCCTCCTCTTTCCCAGCCTCCTTTGCTGCTAAAGCTGAGGGACATGACCCAGGCAGGCTTCCCCATTCAGATGCACCCAGATGAACCTGTGATTTAGAAAAGAATAGGGTGGAACTGATTCTGGCACAGGGGATGATGTGACCTTGGCCTTTTGGAGACCGTAGACAGAGAATCCCTAGTGATGGCATCCCTGTCCGGCATCACGAACCAGCAGCCGCACGCCTGCTAAAGGCAGTGGATATACTTCCTCACTACAGGCTTCAAATCTGCTGCTTTGCCCCATCTCAAGCTTCTATTTGACTTAAAATCCTCTAATGGATCCCGTTTATGCATGCCGAAACCAGCTAGAGCAGAATCTATGTTTTTGCAACTAAGAACGCCAAGAAAGTCCAAGGAAGTGTTGGGTTGAAGACCTCAGTTCCTCATTCTCTGATGATCAGAGGCTTCTCTGGGTGTCTTGGTCCATCTGGGTTGCTAAAACAGTCACAGACCGGAGGCTAAGCTACAAACATGTATTCCTCAGAGTTCTGGAAATTGGGAAGTCCAAGATCAAGGTGCCAACAGATTCAATGTCTGGTGAAAGCCCTCTTCCTCCATCAGAGGGCTGCTTTTTGTTTTATTTTCACATGGCAGAGAGAGAGAGGAGTGGGGGAAGGGATGGTCTCTTTCACTTCTTAGAAGGGCACTAACTAATCCCATCACGGGGGCTCTACTTTCATCACCTCCTCTAAAACTAGTCACCTCCCAAAGGCCCCGCCTCCATATAACATCACACTGAGGACTAGGGCTTTAACATATGGATGGGGGGTGGGGGGGGACACAAACATTTGGTTCATAACACCAAGGAGAGTTTTGCACTTTTGCAAACAAAAAGACATCTGCTAACACGTGTGCTGCAACCAGAGAATGGAAAAATAAACAGTGGTATATTTACAAAATGGAATCCTATACATAGGTTAAAAGGAAAGAAATATATATGTGTAAACAAAGTTCTGAAAATATAATGGTGAATTTTAAAAAAAGCAAGTCCTCTTATATCATTTTATAAAGATAAATACCAAGTCCAGTCAAATGACTACCTCTGGGGAGGGGAGAGCGAGCATGGGATTAGGAAATCATCTCGGGCAAATTTTAATCTTTTTTTTTTTTTAGACAGACCTCGCTTTACTGTGCTTCACTTTGTTGGGCTTTGCAGATACTCTGTGTGCTTTTGTGTGCATGCATGCGTGTGTGTGTGTGTGTGTCTGTGTGTGTGTGTGTTGCATAAATTGCAGGTTTGTGGCAGCCCTGTGTGGAGCAAGTCTATTGGCACCATTTTCCCAGCAGAATTTGCTCGCTTAGTGTCACGTTTTGGTAATTTTTACAATATTCCAAACTTTTTCATTACTATTATATTTGTTATGGTGATCTGTGATCAGTGATTACAACTTGCTGAAAGCCCAGATGATGGTTAGCATTTTTAGTATAAAAATAAAGGATTTTTTAATTAAGGCAGGTACATTACTTTTTTAAAGACATAATGTTATTGCACGTGTAATAGACTGCAGTATAGTGTAAACAGAACTTTTATATGCACGAGAAAGCCAAAAATTTTATCTGACTCACTCATCTCCTTTATTGCAGTGATCTGAAACCAAACCCACAGTGTCTCAGAGGTGTGCCTGTATGTGGTGCTTTATTTCTTTTTTCCCCAAATTTATAGAAGTTGAGATAACATTGTGTAAGCTAAGATATACATGACGATTTGAAACACATATATTACAAAATGATTGCTACAGTAGGGTTGGCTAACACCCCATCACCTCATATAACTACCATTTCTGTAGTGAGAACATTTAAGATACATCGTCCTGGGGCACCTGGGTGGCTCAGTAAGTTAAGCAGCCAACTTCCGCTCAGGTCATGATCTTGTGGTTCGTGGGTTTGAGCCCCGTGTGGGGCTCTGTACTGACAGCTCAAAGCCTTGAGGCTGCTTCAGATTCTGTGTGTCCTCCGATCTCTCTCTCTCTGCTCCTCCTCACTCGCACTCTGTCTCTCTCTGCATCTCAAAAATGAATGAACACATTGGGGCGCCTGGGTGGCTTAGTCGGTTAAGCATCCGACTTTCACTTAGGTCATGATCTCGTGGCCTTCCTGGCTCAAGCCGAGCCTGGTGCTGATTGTCAGCCTGAGCCTGAGCCTCAGACTCTCTCTCTGACCCTGCCCTGCTCACGCTGTCTCTCTCTCTCTCCTAGAAATAAATAAAACATTTAAAAAAATAAAAAAATAAAAAAATAAAATTACCTTATTTGTACACAGGATTCCTTTTCCATTCTTTTTTTTTTCAGATTTATTTATTATTGAGAGACAGAAAGAGATAGAGCATGAACAGGGAAGGGGCAGAGACAGAGGGAGACACAGTATCCAAAGCAGACTCCAGGCTCTGAGCAAGGTCTCAGCACAGAGCCGGATGCGGGGCCCGAACCCACTAACCGTGAGATCATGACCTGAGCTGAAATCGGACCCTCAACCAACTGAGCCACCCAGGCGCCCCTTCATCCATTTTTAATGATAACACTGTTTTCCGGGGGTCAGTTTGGGGCAAGAAAAGATGATCGTACATATATGTTATATATATTTGGGGAATATCAGAAAGGAGTCCTCACAGACTTTCAAGAAAGAAGATACATGCTTTATGCTTCCATTTAATAAATTTGCAGAGCACAGGGTATACCGTGAGTTGAGTTTAATCGCATGATTGCTTCCATGAGGGCACTCTGAAGTTCCAAACCAAAGGCCCAGAAAATGCAAATAACCTGTGCCCCTTCAGGTCAATTTCCATGGAGAGACAGGCATCTGAGTCAATACGCCTCCCCACCTCCCGCCCCTGGGATATGAAAGCTTTAGAAGTCAACCCTTAAAATGAAATTTTCTTTCTTTTTTAAAAATTAATCTCTATCGTCCCTTTAATCTTCTTTGGGGACCTACTGGATTGGTGGGTTAGAAGTCAACAGCCGTGACAGAATTTTCCCAGGAGGTATGTTCATCAGCTGTTATGAAATCGGAAGTGTGTGTGTGCTGGGCGTGACAGTGACAGACACGGTCAGCGTGACTTCAGTTCAAACAGAACCAGAGCTACTGGCATTTGGTTGAGCTGCCCCCAAGGATAGACAGTCAGTCTACACAAGTGAAGTCCAGGCAGAGTCCATGGCAACCGTCACTAGGAGATAAGAGTATAGCAAGAGAGGAAGGAGTTAGGAGTAATGGGTTGGCTTTTATCTCGTGGCTATTTTGGAGTAGACTTTTCGGTGAGCCAAATTTGCAGCCCATCCGTGACAAGGGTGCATTTACATTTTGTACACAGCTCCTTTGCTGACCCCATTCCACATCTCTACCTTATTCATTTCACTCCCTCAAAAATTCGTTTGGGAACAAAGTGAGAGAGAACCAAAACTCACGCACACAGTGTTTGTTGATGGGCGGGCTCCTCTGGTAGGATATCAGGCTAGAGATCATTGATTCTTCTCTCTCGTTTTACCAGACAACAATCCTCCAATTTTCTGCCTAGGATAGAGAAGGGTACAAAGCGTCTTTCCCTGTCAGAACCCAATGGGGAAAGGGAGCTTGCTTGGGATAGAAGGTGTTCCCTGTTCACCTGGGGTCCTCCTGTGACTTCGCCTTTAGTTGTCCCTTTACCCATTGGTGATGGGGTGGGGGGTGGTAGAATGAGGTAGGCATATATGTTCAACTTACCGTGACTAATGGCAAGTGTTTCCAGTGATGTCTGGGAAAAGTTAGCCCCCTATAAGTGATTACATGAGTGGGAATGTCCAATGGCCATATGACCTAGAGAATACATGATGAACTTTCTGTACTAGAACCAAAGCTATTAGTCTTCAGTTTACCTAGAGTTCTTGGACTATATTAACCTAGTATTTTCCTAGGGGATTAAAAGCCTCCATTGTTGAGAATTGCAGAAAAGGACCATATGCTATGTGTGCCATTTAGATTCTAAGCCACTCCCAATCACCAGGGTCTCCACAGTCTTTGGGACCACCGTTGGGAGAGGTATGGGACCACCACATGCCAGGGTGGTCCTGGTCCACCTTCTCAAAAGGGCTACTTCAGGTTAGACTAAAGGCTAGAGGTGCCTTGTGTCCTTGTCTGTGATCATCATCTCTGGAAAGTCCCTCCAGTGTTCTCCGAGAGCGACAGCCTTCCAGTTGACTCTCAAGCAGATTCTATCCTGGGATGATTTTGGTACCAGGTAGACTGGGGACACCCCAGGCCCTGAGGCCTCAACCCAGCCTGTCCAGAAGATGTCCTCAAAGCCTCTTTTTGGTCATGAGAAAGAATTCAAGGACAGACACAACACAGTGGATGAGCAGTACGAGCAGGGAAGTTTATTAAATCGAAAGTACACTCTGGAAATGTAAGAACGGGTGAGCTCAAAAGAGGGCTGAACCTGGGGTTCGGGTCTCTATCTTCTATCGAAAGTTGTTAACAAGGGGGAGGAATAGTCATTACTTAAGGTGAGGATGTGTTGGGAGCAGGGTTTCCAGCTTTTTCTTCCTTATTGGACCAGGGTTTTCCAGCCTACTTTGTCAGCCATCTTGGGCCTGTCTGGTTTGATCTGGCTTCTCATGGTTTTTGTTTTGGAGTGTTGCCAGGACAGACCTCTGCCTTTCCTGATTGCTGGCTCTGTCTTCCTTCCCGTTGGCCTCCAGGCCCCTGTTAGAGCCTAACCAGCTGCCTCTGATGGCTTGGGAAGCTTGGAGGATCTGGGCAGGCTGCCCGTTTTGTGCTAGGCACTGTTCTACGTACCAGGAATACCACAGGGAAGAATATGAGGAAAACCCCTGCTTTTATGGCTCTTACGTTCTAGGGGGAATGAGGCAGAGCTTAAATTGAAAGGCAGCAAGACCACTTTTGGGAAAAATCTACCCATGCATTCTAATTTGAGAAGAAGTGATTCATTTAAGTTTTTAAGTCTTAAGAAACTCACAAAGAGTGAACGCAATGGGCCATGGCAGCAGAATGCCAGGGTAGGGGCACAGCAAGATTCCCTGACCCCCCAGTGGGGTCTGGATGAGATGTCCCTCCCCATCCATTGCAGAGCTGGAGATCCAAGGTCCTCATTTCTAATGTCCGCATTTTCTCTATGCAGAAACACACAATGCTCCAAGGCTAAGTGCCGGTATTATAGCTGCCGTAATTTACTGTCCTCTTTTCTGTCTTTTGTTGTTCAAGGCTGACGGTATGCGTCTACACTCCCAGAAATACCAAAACTTTATTCTCCCAAAGCACTTGGATTTACACTCTGGATAAAACTCATACAACCCTGAGCCAAACATCAGGAAGTGCAGTCTCCTTTGACCATGGAGGGGATTATAGACTTCTTTTGTTATCTTAACGTAGGGGACAGGTTTAGACAGGAATGGTAATGGGCATTTGCTGATCTGGGGTCACCCAGAATCCATTCAAGCTACTTCCATTAACAAGTTCTGTTCCCATTCTTATGCCCCAGGGCTCAGATGCATACTCATTTACACCCAACACCATCACCCCCAAAGCACCAAGGATGAAGAACGAGACCTCATTCATCAGCGCATTCAAGTTCTGCCCCCCACCCCCACCCGCTCCCCACGTAGATTGGTCTGAGGTATCAACAGGTGTTCTAATCCGCGCTGGAGGAAACACAGTGAGACCTTTTGCAGAAATGCTAAAATGAAGCAAGTTCTCTTTCCTTATGAATCTGAACCTCAGACATTGGAAGCTCTAGGACCGCAGCATCTTTGAACCAGGTGGGCACTGAAAGCAGAGCTAACACTGAGAGAAAAGAGCTGAAAGAGTAAGAGAGATGAAGGATATAAAAGGAAAGGGGGAAGACAGATGGGATCTTGGGGATATTATTTTGAACCCTAGGTCAAACTCTGCTGGAAGCTGGAGATAGAGAGCCCTGACGTTCCCATTACGCAAAGCAATGATCTCCCATTTCTACCTGAGCTAGTTTGCACTGTATTTATGGACACTTGCAAAGAAAGAAGTCTAGTTGTTGAGCTGATGCAAGTACCTATTACACATAGTAGGAGGATGGATGCCTCCTGTGACTTGAAAGGGAACAGGTCCAGGACAGAGGATGTGACGAGAGAGACGACATGCAAGCAGCAGACTCTCCCGGTTGCGCTCCGGGAGTTGGGGCCGAGAGCTTGGAAAGAAGATACTGCTGTGTGTGTCTTGCAACACTGTGCCTACACGTTTGTAACTGTGGGAGGACGTGGGATTTGAGAGATTGCAAGTAGAATAACAGCAGTGCCCAGGTGGCTCAGTCGGTTAAGTGTCTGACTTCAGCTCAGGTCATGAACTTGCACAAGTTCGTGAGTTCCAGCCTTGTGTCAGGCTCTGTGCTGACAGCTCAGAGCCTGGAGCCTGCTTCGGATTCTGTGTCTCCCCCTCTCTCTATTCCTTCTTTCACTCTCTGTCTGTCAAAAATAAATAAAGATTAAAAAAACTTTTTAGAAGAATAACAAACTGCCTAATAGGGTAGACTTCCTGGGTGTTACAGATTCCAGAAAGGAAAGGACTTTCATCGGGTTCTATCCTACAGATTCATCAAAAGATCATTGAGTCAAGAGAAAGAACCCAGTTCCTGCACTGTAAACCCCAAACAACACTCTTTTAAAAATTTTTCTTAAAAATCTTTGTTTATTTTTGAGAAAGACAGAGCACACACAAGCCAGGAAGAGGCAGAGAGAGAAGACAACGGAGGATCTGAAGCAGGCTCTGCTCTGACAGCCCACCTGGGGGCTCAAACTCATGACCTGTGACATCATGACCTGAGTCAAAGTCGGATGCTTAACCAACAGAGCCACCCAGGCACCCCCAACCAACCCTTTTTTCAAACTGAAGTACAGAGTAAACCCCTGTCTTAGTCAGGCTGTTGTATCAAAACACCACAGGCTGGGACTTAAATGGACATTTATGTCTCACAGTTCTGGAAGCTGAGAGGTCCCAGATCAGAAAGCCAGCATGGTGAGGGTCGGGGAGAGCCCTCCTCCTGGCTTGCAGATGGCTGCCTTCTCACCGGGTCTTCACTTGATGGAGAAGGTGGAGGCTCCGGTGTCTCTGCTCCCCCTCACACTGTCCCCCCCAATCCCACTATGGGGGCGCCGCCCGCATGACCTCATCTAAACCTAGTTACCTCCCGCAGGCCCCAGCTCCCAATACCATTGCTTTGGGGCTTCAACATATCAGGGGAGGGAGGCACAGGCATTCTGTCCCTAACCATCACTATAGTGCTGCCGATATTCAGAGGGCTCCTGACACGCGGTGGCTACTTAATGTTCACGCTGTGCTGAACCGCTTCTGGTTTTTCAGAGGCTGCTGTGGCGATTTTTCTAGCAGAGACCCCCAACCCTCCTTCATGGTCTGGCATCCAGACCCAGGGTGCCCCAGTTCTGCCAGAGTGGGCTGGCTTTCCTCTTGTGTTTTCCTGCCATTCCAAGTGGGGCCTGGTTCCTAAAATAAGTCTGCTGCCCTGGGCCCCTGATCGAGGTGACCTTCTAAAGGAGCTTAGCCAACAGAGTAATCCTTGCTCATATGAAAGACCCCTGCCGCGAAAGCTTAACTTAAACCACATTCCACAAATCACAAGCCCCCAGGAGAGCCTCTGTTCTAAGGAGATGATTGCACTTTTGTCTTTTAAGCAGAGCTCAAGCTCCTGTAAATTTTGTCAGGGATTCGCCATGGATAATGAGATTTGGGAATGGGATTAATACCAGAGTATGTATCCCCCTAAGTTTCTAAGAATTACTATTATTTAAATCCTGTTTTTCATTTCGTTAGAAAATGATGTTAAAGGGAGGGCAAATCACTTGTTGGCTTGTTAATTAAAACAATATGGAAGAGGAATTTCATCTTTGGTCAGCTCGAACAAAGCATTCTGTAGCCAATGGATGGACCCCTTAGGTTCCAGAGTGGAATTTCTGTCTGGTCTGAGCAAAAAAAAAAAAAAAAGTAAAAAGAGAAGGAAACTAAGCACATATTCATCCTCTCCATAAAGGGCAGCAAATAACCCCCATCTTAGTGACTTGATGCGAGACCATTTTATTTCTTACTCCTGCAAATAGCTCGACTGGCTATTGGGCAAGCAGCCTAGTGCAGCCACTGTCTTCTAGCTGAGCCTTACGGTTGTCACCAGACCCTCTGCACCCGGCCAGCAGACAAGGAAGGAGAGTCAGGACGCACAGGCAAGAGGATTTCGGGGCAGAAGTCTCTCTATGTGCAAATGAGACTGAGAAACGCAGCCCTGCTCTGTCCCCACAAGAGGAGGTGTGGGGTTCGGTGAGCTCTAGCCGACATGTTACCTCTGTTATGCATGACACTCAATGTCACTACAATGGCTGGCTGTCTCCCTCCATCTTCCACGTCTTCCTGGTCAAGAGCACGGTATTTGCATAACACTGCCCTGTATAAAGGCCCTTGCCTATGCATTCTTTCAGTTAATTGTCCCCAGCACTCCTGGAGCACAATCATTAATCTCCACCGGGTGTTGAACCCCCTGTCTTCTGGCTCCACCGCTCTATCCCCCAGGGACACAGTGCAGCCACAGGCTGAGGGACCTGGCTGAAACAGGCACTCTGGCGCTAGCTGGCCCGGGATCGGGACATGCTGTGGAACACGGGGCAATGGAGAAGTGTCTCCCTCACGGGACTCTGGTGGGGGGTCACGGGTGGTGACGGCCATGGGGTCAGCAAAGCACCCGGCTTCTAAGAAACGTCCACAATGATTTGCTGACGGCAGCCATGGGAAGGAGACTGAAAGCGTCCAGACACTTGCAGGGCCCCTGCTTACACCTTCAGGGTTTCCTACTGCAGAACGTTTTCTCAAATTTCATTTTAACATAGAGAAAAAGCATTCCTGGCTGCATTTTCATTTTTCGTGACCACAAAGGGGTGCCCTCTGTTGCTTGGTGAGGGATCCAAGGGCTAGGACCCTCTCCCCAGACCACCAGTCAAGTCAGTCCTTCCTCAATGCCCACAGTGTGCTTCCTCCTCTCCCCCCAGACAGGGAGGCTACAAAACTGGAAACTACTTCTAAGGGGTCAATGACAAGGACCCCTTTCTGGGGACCCAAGGGGGCCTTTGAACTTGGGGCGTACACACAGTTCAACTGTTTCAACACCACACATAACTAATTTCTTTTTTTTTTTTTAATATTTTTTATTTATTTCTAGGAGAGAGAGAGAGAGAGACAGCGTGAGCAGGGGAGGGTCAGAGAGAGAGGGAGATACAGACTCTGAAACAGGCTCCAGGCTCTGAGGTGGCAGTCAGCACAGAGCCCGACGCGGGGCTCGAACCCACGAACCGCGAGATCATGACCTAAGCGAAAGTCGGACGCCTAACCGACTAAGCCACCCAGGCGCCCCCAACTAATTTCTAATTATACCAAGGCTACACCAAGTTTCTGCGGACTCTGTTGCTTACAAAGGCATTTCTTGGGGCACCTGAGTGGCTCAGTCAGTTGAGTGTCCGACTTCGGCTCAGGTCATGATCTCACAGTCCATGGGTTCGAGCCCCGCATCAGGCTCTGTGCTGGCAGCTCAGAGCCTGGAGCCCACTTTGGATTCTGTGTCTCCCTCTCTCTCTGCCTCTTTCCCACTCATGCTCTGTCTCTTTCTCTCAAAAATAAACAAATGTTAAAAAAAAATTTTCTTAAGATGTCATCACTCCCCATTTCTAAAGCTAAGGAAACCGAACCTCACTTCAATCACTGTTTCCAAGGCTATATGGCTATTGAAGAGCCAGGTCAGTGCTGGAATATGCTAGAACATGAAGTGTTACTGCCTTTCTCAGTATGGAATCCCCAGAAGCAGATTCTGAGGTACAGGTATGAAAGCAAGCAGCTAATTGCAGAGGCGATCCCAGGAGGGGGAGAAATGGAGAGGAAAGGGAAGGAAGCCGGTAAGTGTCCTCCTGGGCAACTGAGGCTCCTCCTGCTGGGAGACAGTGTGAAACATGCCACTGAGGGGAGTTTCTCCTCTAAGCTCTGCCTGCTGTTGGCTGAGCACGCGAGCAAGGGCCTGACCCCCTGGCCTGTCCGGCCTCCCCCCGGCCCAGACTGAGAGCCAGCCTTTGTGCGGAGAATCCCGGGCTGACAGTAGGGCGCTGCCGCCGTGTGTCTGGATGGTAAGGGTGGAGGGGACACGGGTGGTGCACCAGCAGCATGTGCCAGGCTCCCGAGTGGGACCGGAGGCTCCCGTGGGCTCCCCTCCCTCACCCTAACCTATTGCCACCGACGCCTCACGGCGCAGCGCTGGGGAGGATGCGACTTTCCCAAGGGCAGCACGTGTTGCCTGACAGGGAGGGGATTCGACACAGCCTGTGATAGGGATGTAGGTTAAAGACTGGATCCAGTTCTGCCATTTCCTAAGGTAAAGGGCCCTAACCTATTAGGGCCTGTTTCCCTCCCCGGAAAGAACATATATTGCAGTGGATTGTTGGGAGAATTAAGTTTATAGAAACTAAAGGGTGAGCCCAATGGCAGCAGGGACTGTGCATGTCTTAACCATCAGCGCATTCCTGGGACTTAACACAGTGCTGGGTAATGAGTGGAAGGAGGGAAGGAAGGAAGGAAGGAAGGAGGAAGGAAGGAAGGAAGGAAGGAAGGAAGGAGGGAAGGAGGGAAGGAAGGAAGGAAGGAAGGAAGGAAGGAAGGAAGGAAGGAAGCAGGGGAGGGAGGGAGGGAGGGAGGGAAGGAAGGAAGGAAGGAAGGAAGGAAAGAAGGAAGGAAGGAAAGAAGGAAGGAAGGAAGGAGGGAAGGAGGGAAGGAGGGAGGGAGGGAGGGAGGGAGGGAAGGAAGGAAGGAAGGAAGGAAGGAAGGAAGGAAGGAAGGAGGGAGGGAGGGAGGGAAGGAAGGAAGGAAAGAAGGAAGGAAGGAAGGAAGGAAGGAAGGAATTAAGGAAAGGAGGGAGGGAAGGAAGGAATTAAGGAAAGGAGGGAGGGAAGGAAGGGAGGGAGCGAGGGAGGGAGGGAGGGAGGGAAGGGGAGAAAAGCAGACAGATGTCAGTAGCACAGAACCTGATCCACTACAGTTTCTTAAAAGTGTTGTTTCCCAACCTGCCTTGCGGGTTCTCGACCTGGTGATCTACTACAACATCCTAACAGCTGAATCAGGGAGAAAATGAAATGTATAAGCACTATTAAACATTGTTTCATTTTTTCAGGGGAACCACGATGCATCCAGTTAGAAAAGTGTTTCCCAAAAAGAGGTTCAATGTCTCTCTAGTCTGCAGTCTGTGAAGCATCCTGCGGATTTGCCCTCTCTCCCCCTCTGCCTCTATCCTGTCCATCCTTCTCCTATGGGACTGGTAGTTTATGTGCCCAGGACTGCCACTTGCAAAAGGCGGAGGCCGGACAAAAGCCCTGATTTTCCTGCTGCTTTCTGTATCTTTCCGCTTACATCCTGCTTGCCACACCCCACCTCTGCCCACCTGCCTTGCCCTCTCCCACGGCTGGTCCTCCACCTGCAGCGAGCCCCCCCCACCCCCCACCCCGGCCAACCCCAGAGCAGATAGAGTCTTCTACCCACAAGGCAACTCTCTCATTCCACAAACATTTACAGAACAAAGGCGGCGTGGCCGTCTCTGGGGATACAGTGGTAAGTATGGTAGAGCCTGTCTCTCCTCTTCTCGAACCTGATGCCTCGTGGGTAAGCAGATAGCAAACAAGTAATCAGCAAATAAATACGGACGGCCGACCTTTGAATAATGTCAGGGTCAGGGGCGTCCATCTACTATGCAGTCAAAAACCCACATATAACTCTCAACGTCCCCCAAATTTAACTACTAATAGCCTACTGTTGACCGGAAGGCTTAGCCATAACGTAAGTGGTCAGTTAACACAGATTTTGTATGCTGTATGTATTATAAACTGTATTCTTACAAGAGAGTAAGCTAGAGGAAAGGAAATGTTATTAAGAATATCATAAGGAAGAGGAGATACATCTACAGCACTGGACTGTGTTTATGATGAAAACATCTGCCCCTAAGGGGACCCACACAGTTCAAACCCAGGCTGTTCAAGGGTCAGCTATAAATACAGTCATGCTCGAGGTGAAGGAAATGTGTAAAGTCCTATGAGATTCTATCATAAGGAGAGGTCACGTTGCCTGGGAGGTGGCATTTGGTGTGTAGATGCTAAGAGAGGAGGAACGAGAAAGAGGTGGGAATTGCCTGGTAAACACTCTTCAGGAAGGAAGAAATGCAACGTACACAAAGATCCAAAAGGCTCTGTGTGGCTAAGGCATGGTGAGCAAAGGCAGAGCAGGACCCCGGAGGGAGCCTGAGAGTTTCAGTGGTTCTTTCCAAAGTCACACAGCCAGCACACGTGGGGACTGGTTAGATCCTAAGCTAGACTATGCAAAGCATTGTTTAAGTCATCCATCCCATGGACACTTATTGAGCACCTATTGCGGCCATGCACTGTTTTAGGCATTGAACTAGAGAAGAGAAGGAAACAGAGTCTCGGGGCTCCCATGTGGCTCAGTCGGTTAAGTGTCAGACTCTTGACTGCATCTCAGGTCATGATCTCACGGTTCGTGAGATTGATTGAGCCCCACAGTAGGCTCTCCGCTGACAGCTCAGAGCCTGTTTGGGATTCTCTCTCCCTCTTTCTCTCTGCTCACGTGTCGGCTCTCTCTCTTTTAAAATTCATTAAAAAAGAAGAAAAGAAAGCAAAGTCTCTTCTCTCAAGGAGTTTGATCTCTTGTCCAAAGAGCCCTGGATGCCTAGCAAGGAAGTTCAGGCAGGAGATCGTATAATCAGGCTTGCATAGTTAGGATACTGATTGTTTGTGGCACAGTGAATGGGTGTGCAAAGGGCATTTGCTGTCATGGTCAGGGTGGGAGTGAAAGGTGGCTTGGGCTAGAGGAATGGAAAGGAGTGGATACGGTCAAGAGGTATTTTGAAGGTAACATCTAAGGCACGTGTGATTGACTGGACGTCAGGGTGAATGTGATGGGGATATCACAGGTAACCTCCAGGCCTCTAAAAATATGCAGTGCCTTCTAGATCATCTAAGAATGAATAATTTATGTGCAATGTGGTTTAAATATTTGGATTCCTTAAATGCACGGATATTGGTGTGGGATGCCGCACGAACCAGAACCTGTCCTTTCCCCAGCTATGTTTAGTTTAGGACAAATGAAAGGTGAGTGTGTGAGGAAGGGCTATCATTTGTACTGGCAGGGGTGGACTATCTAGGTCTACACTGTATTTTTTTCAGTTTCTGATTTACAAATTTTCAGAAGAGTGTTCACATCGGCAGTGCGTGTACTAAAATGAAAAATTTTCAGAATTTTTTTTTATTACCATGAGGGTTATATTAGTTTCCCAGTGCTGCCCTGACAATTACCATAAAAGTGACAGTTTAAAACAAGAGAAACTTATTCTCTCACAGTTACAGAAGTTGGAAGTTGGAAATCAGAATGCTGGAGGAGTTGGTTCTTTCTGGAAGTTCTGAGAGAATCCATCCCCAGCCCCTCTGTAAGGTTCTGGAAATCCCTGATGTTCCCTAACTTGCAGACACATCACTCCAAGCTTTACCTCAGACTCTACTGTCTTTCCCTTTGTGTCTATGTCTTTTTTTCTGTCTCTTATAAGAACCAGACATTGGATTTAGAGCCCACCTTATATCCTAGATGATCTCATCTCTAGCTCTTGAGCTTAATCATATCTGCTAAGACCCTATTTCCAAATAAGTTCACATTCACAGGTACCAGAAGATTAGGACTCAGATACATCTTTGGGGGAGATACATTCAACCCACTACAAGAGAACAGATACGTATATTAGAAAATAGGATTGCAGGAAAAGACTCTCTGGATTTTAAGAATGTACATAGAAATACACCAGTTTTCTCTTTGAAGTTAAACATTAATTATGGTTGTCTTTTTTCCTTCTCGAAATGCCATAAAGAAGAGTAGAGGTTTCAGTAAGTTACAGCCCACAGTTTATGTATAAACAGAGGAAACAAAGGATTTGTTTCATTGTGCATGGCCTTGGAGATATATACAAATTCTTTCAAGCTAAGACTAATTGTTTAGTTTAAAGGTTGGTAATTTATTTGCCAAGAAGTCAGAAAATAACCAGAGATTAAAGAACAGCTGTGGATGAATTAATTTTATCCCCAGTCACATGAACAAGATCTGGAAATGTACCAGGAGGAAAAGCAAATAAATGAGTTGAAAATCCTAGCCATGTACATCAGACTTAAGCTGATCATTTTCAGTCTATTTCCCACTGCAAAGAGTAATAAGAGCTTAAAACATTGAATCTTCAGAGCATTCCCCAGCCCTAATGGTTTTCACCCCCATATTGCAGAAGAGAATATTAAGGCCCCAGGGAAGTAAGTAACTTGCCCAAGGTCACAAAGCTGCTAAGCAGTAGAGAGACCAGGACCAGAACTCAGGCACATATCAGAGCACCTACTTTTAATCAGTATGCAATTTTCACAGTCTTTTTTAATTTCAAAACTGTATGTATAATAATGTTATTTTTTTGCTAAAGGCAAAATGTAGGGTAAAACCCTGCTTGTCTCTACCAAGCACCCACACTTCTATTTCACCCTCATTTTCCTACCTTCCGAAACCATCACTGGATTGTATTTTATGTCTTTCTCCCAAAAATGATAGATGTAAAAATGTCTCTTAGGACAGGTTGTCTCTGTTTGCATAGCCGGTATACAAGGGACTCCAGGCACTGGGGCAAGGTAACGTCAAAGACACCCTCCACTACGAAAACCAAGAAAATCCAGATTGTGCGTTTTGTTGGGGAGGAAAAAAGGGGAAGAGGAAACCTTGGATTAAAAGAGACTGAAAAGGGGAGCCTGGGTGGCTTAGTCGGTTAAGCGTCCGACTTTCGCTTAGGTCATGATCTCACGGTTTGTGGGTTCGAGCCCTGCATCGTGCTCTGTGCTGACTGCCAGCTCAGGGCCTGGAGCCTGTTTCAGAGTCTGTGTCTCCCTCTCTCTCTGACTCTCCGCTGGTCACGCTGTCTCTCTCTCTCTCCTAGAAATAAATAAAACATTAAAAAAAATAAAAAATAAATAAAAGAGACTGAAAAGACATAACAATTTTTTAAATGATGAAAAATAAACAAATCTTAGTGTCCAAGGATGCACCCCGGGTAATAAAACTATTTGAAAAACACAAGAAAGTGATAGCAGGAAAAGTCAGCAGAGCGGCTACTTCTGGAAAACGAGGGGCAGCAGTAAGGCTGGGGCACACGGAGGGATGTCTGGGTGGGCTCCAGAGTCCTGTTTCGTGTCTCGGATGGTCGTTAGAAGGTGCTTGTCTCACTATATCCCATTAAACTATCCTTGGCTTTGTGTGGGGCTCTGGGTCTGTATTCTATTTTGCCTTAAACACAAATTTTAAATTTTAATAATAATGCAAACATATTATTTCCAAATCTAGACATTTGCAAAACCAGGAGAAATGTCTAGAACAGGTGAGGGTGGATTACTTTCTGCAGGGTTATGGCTTTTGGGTGATGCACTCCTCCGTTTCCTCGTAAATCTTTTGAAGCTGAGCTTTTCTGATTAAAAAATAAATTAATTTTTAGAATCAAATCAACCAGAGAGAGTAAAACCTTACTTTGGTAGGACTGCCGAAAGATTTAATCACGGATATAGGACACCCAGCACCCAATGTGTAGGTTGCCCCAGGCCCTCCATAAGTAGCTGTGATTGTATTTATTCTCCCATGCCAAACTGCAGGGTGAGGAAATGTGTTCTTGACTCCTGAGTGCCGCCTGGCATATAGGATGCACTCCATAAATATCTACTTATTAAATAAGTATGTGAATATAGAGGTCTCTTTACAAAATTAAAACTATTTCAATATAAACTTCCTGGCAAAACCTTGCTAGTTCTGGCCGTGAACCAGCTAGGAAATACCAAATCATATTAAGGCATTTGGAATTAACATTGGGGAGGTATTGAACCAGGGTCTGATTACAACACTTCAAACGATTATGGCCCCTCTGGCCCCAGAAGCAGTTGAAAAAAACATTTTTCATTCTAAATGGCAAAACTAGCATGTATGCTAAAAATATTAAAGCTGCCTTTGTCCGCATGTCCACCCCCAAATGTGAGATGGATTTGGTGACTTGTTTCCAAAGAATGGAGTACGGAATGGGAAAAATCATGTTAGAGTGGTGAGGTGTGCAGATACGACCTTGGCCAAGGGACCAAGATCAATACGACAGCGGTAAGTTCTGTTGGTAGCACATACCTGCTGACTGGATACAATGAGAAGACACCTCACCTCTGAGGTTTTCTTTCCAAAAACTCCTATCGTTGATCCCATGATGAGAAAAGCATCAGACTAACTGAAATCGAAGGACACTCTACACAATATCTGACCACTACTCCTCAAAACTGTCGAGATCATGAAAAATATGGGAATCAACTTGAGTGTCGTAATTATTTCACAATGTATACATATATTAAGTCCCCATGTGTACCCCTTAAAAAATATAAATAAAAGCTTGTTGAATGATTAAAAAAAAACATGAAAAACAAGGAATAAATGCAAAACTACTCCAGATTGGAGTAGGCTATGGACACATGTCAAGAGAATATGTGTGTCCTAGATTGGGTCTTAGGGCAGGAAGAGAACAGTAGTGGGAAACGTGGGGAAACCTGAATAAAGTCAGGAGGTTAGTTACTAATAATAAGCCAAGGGCGCCCAGGTAACTTAGTCAGTTGAGCATTGGACTTTGGCTCCGGTCGTGATCTCGCAGGTTGTGGGTTTGAACCCCACATTGGGCTTTCTGCTGTCTGCATGGAGCCTACTTCGTATCCTCTGTGTCCCTCTCTCTCTCTGCCCCTCCCCCACTCATGTTCTCCCACTCTCTCAAAAATAAACATTAAAAAAGTAAAAAATAAATAACAATATGTCAGTCTTGATTTCTTAGTTTTGACAAAGGTACCAAGGGAAGACGAGATGTTAACATCAGAGGGAAGGAGTGAGAGGATTTACAGGAACTTGAATACCTTCACAACCTTGTTGTAAATATAAAATAGCCTAAAAATAACAGTTGATTTTTTTTAATGCTGCCTTTTAGATTCTGTTGTCTTAAAAAGAAAAAAAAAAAAAAAAGACCTCCAAAACCTAAGCCTGTTACACGGAATTGGGGGTGTGCATCAGCGCGTGCCACGTCCTGGGTATAGCTCAGCCTGCTTTTGGACAACTGGCATTGAAAACTGAAGCAAAGAGAACAAAAGACAGGTATCCTCAGGGAGGTAAAATGTTTTTAATAAAATGCATCTTGCAGTGACTTCCATTTCAAAAAGGTGGCGATTCCTTACTCTCTCTCTGCTGCAGCTGGACTCCTGGAGTGGACAGACTGGCCAAATGCAGGTAGAACGGGGTGGGAAGAGCTTCCCAGGGACAAGGGTGAGCAGTTCAAGCAACTGGAAGAAGCCTGGTGCGGCCCAAGCGCAGGGAGAGGAAGGGGAGCAGAGGGGGTGCGAGGAGGGAAGGTGGAGAGAAGCCGCCATTAGGCCCTGCAGGGCTCTGTGGCCAGGGCGTGGAAAGGTTAACTGAGGGAGGCCACCGGAGGTGACTAACCCGGGGAAGCTCCAGCTCTCCTGTGGTCCGTGGGACCCCTGATGTGATGCTCTGGGAAGGAACCTACCCAAACGAATCCCCCACTTTTACTCGAGAGGAAAACTCAGACAAATCCAAAGGGAGGGGTGTTCTAGAAATGATTGGCCTGCACTCCTCAAAAATCCTAAGTTATGAAAGACAAAGTCTGAGGTTAAAAACAGCTAAAGGCATGACTGCTGAATGTATGTTGGGGACTGGATCCTCGAAGAAAAAATTATAAAGGCTATTTTGGGGACAACTGGTGAAATTTAATAATAGTTTATTAAAAATAGCACTAATAGTATTAATAGTATTATTAATAATAGTTTATTAATAAAGTGTCAGTATTTATGTAGTATTAAATAGTATTAATACTATTTATTAATATAGTCTTGATAATAGTTTGATACTATTAATTAATAGCATTCATATAGTATTAACAATAGTTTAATGATGCTATTAGTTAATAGTATAGTATTAAATAGTATTAATAATAGTGTTATTGATAGTTTATTAATAGTGTTAATAATAGTTTATTGATAACAGTATTGAATCAATGTCAAATTTCCCGAATTTGACCATTGTACTATAGTTAGTAGGTAAGAGGATGCCCTGTGCTTGGAGGATACAGATTGAAATATTTAGAGGTGAAGCACCACGATGTCACCTGCATACTCTAGGTGGATCAGAAATAAATAAATAAATAAATAAATAAATAAATAAATAATAAATAATCGTAACAGTAATAGTAATAAGATATACATATATAGGGGCACCTGGGTGGCTCCATCAGTTAAGCATCCAACTCTTGATTTTGGCTCTGGTCATGATCTCACGGTTCATGGGTTCAAGACCCACATCGAGCTCCATGCTGACAGCACAGAACCTGCTTGGGATTCTATTTCTCCTCCTCTCTATGCATCTCCCCCCTCTCAAAATAAATAAATAAACTTTTTTAAAAAAGATACACATATATAAAGTGATAAAGCAAATATAGTAAAATATTATGATCAGTAAATCTAGGTAAAGGTATACATGTGCTTATTACTCTATTCTTGCAAGTTTTCTGCAGGTTTGCAACTTTTCAAAATAAAAAGGTAAAGGAAATCCCTCAGGCTGCTGTGCCATGAATAGTTTGGAGGGAGCAATCCAGAAGGTTGGTCCAGGCAAACAGAAAAGTGGCTTGGGCTAGGCATTTGACAATGGACATGAAGGGACACCCATGTGGTTGACATTTGTCTTGGAGGTGAAGGAATGGGCCTACGGCATGAAAAGAGACAGAGCTATCAGATTTACACTTGTCACCATCACACAAGTCTACACATTGGTTCTTTCAGGTTGCTCTTTTAGCGTAATATTATCTTTCGATATGTTACGATAATCCTTAAAGTCACCATAAGCCTAAACGTAGTGTTATCATGAATGTAATTATTACTGACTACATACGAATAACTTGTTCCCATTGCTGTAACAAATGTTCATGGAGGAAGTGTAACCACGCCTGGAGTCTGTGATTCCTCACACGAGGGGTGCCTGCGGGTGAGACCCGGGACTCCATGTGGCTGGAAGCTTCCCACTGGCTCTGAGGCACCATCAGGTTGGACAGCCACTGCTCCACGTGTGGTCTTGGCTTTGCAGTTCAGTCTCTGACTCTTGTTCCATTCGCCTCCCTCAGTGTTTTGCAGCAAACCTCCACTCTGGCTCAAGGGGGTTTATTAATCACTGTCCCAGTGACTGTCTGACAGGCAAACAAACAAGATTATTCAAGACACTCCAAAGTCAAAGCAACGTGTGATGGCCTCACTTTCACGACAACTTTGAAACTGTAGCTTCTGAAATCCTACCTGCTCCCCTCCAAGTCCTGCTCTTCAAATTTCAGATCCCTCACATTTTGTCTCAAGAACAGCCGCATGAGAAAACATTCTGCGGCATTTACAATTTAAATCATGTGACTTTGGCAGCCTTAAAAAACACTCCCAAATCGAGGGAAAACATTTCAGCAAGAAGACAAGTCTCGCAATCGAACCAGTTGGAAATTCTAGACCCTGGTGAAAGGGTAACAGTGGAAAAACACACATTATCAACTTTCAAGCTTCTTTTGGCTCTAGGATACTTGAAAAAAATCACAAACACCAGATGAGGATAGATATCAAGCCCATTTTACACCGTCTTCCAGTAATCTTAAAATTATGTCTCCAGTTACTACCCTTAGATGATGGCTCCAAGGTCTGTGTGTATCAAACAAACATGAAACTAAAATATTTCTCTGGGCATTTGTAAGCCCAAGTCGTTCTGAAGTTCAGCGTTAGCTCTTGTCCAAAAGGGTTCACAAGGGACATCTGGCTGGCTTAGTCCATAGACCATGCCACCCTTGATCTCAGGGGTTGTGAGTTCAAGCCCCATGCGGGGGCATAGAGATTTCTTTAAAACAAAAACAAGTTTAATGAGTCCCTTGCAAAGATACTTACTACAATGTTGCTTATAATAGCAAGTAAGGAATCTATTCTTTAAATAAGTTATGATCTATCCATGTCTCTCCATGCTATAGAATTAGATGCAACGAGTTTTTAGATGAAGTAGCACTGGTATACAAAGATCTTCAAGACGATTGAGTTGGAGGAGAGGCAAGATGCAGAATAACATTTAACAACACTTAAGTTTTAAATATCAAAAGTAAGCACACGTACACATTTGCCTATCTACATGCATACATAAGTGTGTTAATGCAAGAAAAGATCTGGAAGACCTTCCACAACTTTTCATTACTAGTTACCTTTGGGGAAGGAAACGCAGTTGGAAGAAAAGAGAAGGGGATCTTCAGTTTTTATCTTATTTTACTGGGTAGTTTTGAATTTTTAACTAGAATCATGATTTGTGTGTCACTTCTACAATTTTCAAAAACTACGTATGTAATGTATGTATGTAATGTATGGAAGTAGGTATTGTACATATGTTAGGTATGTATGTTAGGTATGTTATGTATGTGCATATGTAAGGTATGCAGGTATGTAATGTACGTATGCATGTACATATGTAATGTGTGTGTATGTATGTAATGTATATATGGACAATGAGCATTTACTACTTTTATTTTAAAAATAAGGCAAAGTTTTAAAAAAAAATTTTTAATGTTTATTTTTGAGAGAGAGAGAGAGAGAGAGGGAGGGAGAATGAGTGAGGGAGGGACAGAGAGAGAGGGAGACACAGAATCGGAAGCAGGCTCTAGGCGCTGAGCTGTCAGGACAGAGCCCGACGCAGGGCTTGAACTCGTGAAAAGTAAGATCACGACGTGAGTCAAAGCCGGACACTGAACCAACTGAGCCACCCAGGCTCCCTATGGCAAAGTATTTTTTAAAAGAAAAGATAAACACATCTGACTGGAGCTAGGGAAAGCAAGGGTGTTTCTGAATTTTTTTAAAAAATAGCCCAGTAGAAGATCCCTAAATGGCTCAGAAAAGGGGCTGCAAAATCGCTACAGATTTGGAGCAGCTCGCTTGCCGGGCCAGTCTTCAAGGACGGACAGGAAGTGAAGCCATCACCATGGGCCCCTGTGACTGTCCCTTTAGGCCCAGGAGAGATCCTAGTATCTGTGAGTCGGGCCCGGGCAAGCCCCACCAAGGCCCATCTGCGTGCCCGACAGCGGCCGGCAACTGCCAGACCCCTTGTCCTTTCCCAAGTGCAGAAACCACACTTAGGCAGAAAATGCTCACTTGTTTAGACACCAGCATCATGAACAGCTCGTTGGGGTGGGGGGGTGGGGGTAGTGGGGGGGTGGAGGGAAGGGCAAAATCTGTACCAAAGCTGTTTACAGGCCAAGTTCCCCCAAAGTACAGGAATGATGAGCTGGTGATCTCAGCTCCTTCTGCCCTTTCTTTCACGGGTGGAGGGGGGTACCCAGAAGAGCCGGCACGTACGCCCAGGCCCTGAGCTGCTGACTTTGTTGCCCTAAAGGAAGAGAAGATGTAAAACACCAACCTTACGTTCTCTGCCCTTTAGGCTTAAAATGCACTGGGTCAGGGGAAGGGGCATGCATTCTTCTTGTAATAGTAGCTTCACTGTTAGTTAACCTGTTGGGGCCCACAAGGGTTCCTCATCTGCAAATGTGATTACCATCCCAGCTATGAGGAGCGCCTGGGTGGCTCAGCCAGTTAAGCATCTGTCTGACTTTGGGTCAGGTCATGATCTCACGGTCCATGAGTTCAAGCCCCATGTTGGACTCTGTGCTGACAGCTTGAAGCCTAGAGACTGCTTCAGATTCGGTGTCTCCCTCTTCTCTCTCTCTGCTCCTCTCTTGCTCACACTCTCTCTCTGTCTCAAAAATAATTATTTAAAAAATGAATAAATAAAATCTGAGCTATGAGTATGTTTTATTTATTAAAACAAAAGGTTTACATGGCAAATGCGGATGAGGGGGGAACAGTAACCTTAGAATTAAGCCACAGCAGGGGCACCTGGGTGGCTCGGTCGGGAAGTGTCCAACTTCGGCTCAGGTCATGTTCTTGCAGTTCATGGGTTCAAGCCCCGCATTGGTCCCTGTGCTGACAGCTCAGGGCCTGGAGCCTGCTTCAGACTCTGTGTCTCCCTCTCTCTCTCTGCCCCTCCTCTGCTCATGCTTTGTCTCTCCCTGCAAAAATAAATAAATGGTAAAAAAAAAAAATTATAAAAAATAAAAAGAACTAGCCACATCAGATACCAAACACAAGGTAGCATCTCTCAGGGAGACCATCATACCTCAAAAGAATAAAAGAGTTAATCTAAATGGTGTTAGCACAGTCTCACTTCTTCTCTGAAATTAATCCAGGCAACTTCATTTGTTCCTATTTTAAATATGTGCATAAGTGGGAGATTTGACTGGTACCATTGTGTTCAGCTAGTCCAGACCTATTCATGAGTTAATAATGACAAAATAGTCACTAATACTTTCTGAACACGTATAGCATCAAATGTATCGAATGCACTGAACTCAGAGGCAAGAGTTGTGTTATGTGCCGACATACTTCATTCAATCCTCATAACACTTAGACAGAAGTACTATTATTTTCCTCATCCCCATTTTACAGAGAAGGAAACTAAGATTGACCAAGAACACACCGCAGGTAAGTAGCAGAGCCTATATTCGAATTCATGGTAATTTGATTTCAAAGCCTGTACTCTTAACTGCTGTATTGCTGAAGGAAAATCTATTCTTCAGATGAACAAAAGCGTGGCTCTAAACCCCCTCATCATTTGTACCTGGAATTCAAACCAGAACAGCAAGTTTTAGAAGTGCCAACCTCAGTTTTCCCATCCCTAGATGGGAATGATAAGACTAGACTCCATCTCACAGGGTTGTTGTGGGAACCCAAGGTGGTAACTCACGTAACGTGCTTAGCTTAGTACCTTGCACATAGCAATTGCTCAATAAATATGTAAGACAAATAACTAGTACTTGCAAAAGAGGACCAGTAGACACAGCAGCCGAATGGGTTTACCAGGCTAGCCAGCAAACTCTGTGCAGAAATAGGTCCAAGTCAGGGGACACTGAACAGAGAGAAGTCTTGATGAAGGACTAAAGAAGCCATGAGACTCAAGTTCACCTACTTGATGATTTTACTTGATCCTGGAACCGCCCAGGCAGAACAGGCTGACAACTTTACCCTCCTTTCCATCCTCTGACCAACAGCGCTGTCTTAGGGAAATAGCTAAAATGAGCTCCACCTTATCTGAAAGTTGCTGAGAGAGCAGATCTGTAGTTCTCACAGCAGCAACAACAAAATCACACTGGTACTGTTTGAGGTGATGGATGTTAACGAAGGTAATGGCAGTAATCATTCTGCCACATACAAGTGTATCCTAGCATTACCTGGTGCACTTTATTTTTTTTAACATTTATTTTTGAGAGACACAGAGAGACAAACCATGAGTGGGGGAGGGGAAGAGAGAGGGAGACATAGACTCTGAGCGGTCAGCACAGTCTGACCCAGGGACGGGCTGTTAAGATCATGACCTGAGCCGAAGTCGGACACTTAACCGACTGAGCCAACCAGGCGCCCTTTACCTGGTACACTTTAAATGGATACACTGTTATGTGTCATTTACATTTCAGTAAAGTTAGGGGGGAAATCATCTCAGTGTGCTTGTCTAGTGGGGGTGAGGGCGGCAGGGAAGCCATCAAAGGACAGCATTAAAGCCTGAAAGATGTTTGGGTAAGGAAATAAAAGAAGCTTTACCTTTCGAAGACCAGATTGGTAGTTTTCAAACTGTGTTTCAAGGAACCCTGCTTTCAGGGGTTCTAGAGATGTTTTCATTAGAATTTTCCTTTTTTTTTTTGTTTTTTTGAGAGAGAGAGAGAGAAGACACAAGCGAGCAAGGAGCAGAGAGAGGGAGAGAGAGAAAGAGAGAGAATTTCATGAGGTGCAGAGAGAGGAGGAGAGGAAGAGAAAGAGTGTGGAGACTGGATCTGGGCCTGAGCTCACCCGGAGATCATGACCTAAGTCGAAGTCAGATACATCACTGACTGAGCTACCCAGCTGCCCCATTGGGATTTTACTCTTTAAATATAATGCATTTTAATAATCAACAGACATACTCAAGTGCATTATAAATCAAATTTAAATTCACTGGAGACATCCAACTAAATAAATTGGGAAGTTAACTTATTTTTTTAATTTATTTTCCATTATTATTTTTTAATGTTTTATTTATTTCTGAGAGAGAGAGAGAGTGACAGCGTGAGCAGGGGAAGTTCAGAGAGACAGGGAAATACAGAATCTGAAACAGGCTCCAGGCTCTGAACTAGCTGTTAGCACAGAGCCTGTGGCGGGGCTCGAACCCATGAACTGTGAGATCATGACCTGAGCCAATGTCGGATGCTTAACCAACTGAGCCACCCAGGCACCCCTGTTAACTTATTTTTATAAAGATTTCAAAAGTAAATCTCCCCCATTATCTTTCTTTACCAAAAAGAATCCTGGAATTAGCAAGACAGCTTTTTAAAAAACAAGAGAAGCAAAAGAAATTCTTATTTGTAATCGTACACCTGTGTGAACTTGGATTCTCCTAATCCTATGCAAGCAAAACAAAACTCAGAAAGCTGGGTGCTGGGACCATTAAAATACTGCCACTTTCAAAACACCAGGTACATCAAGTAGTCTCATTGTTCTCATCAACTTTGTAAAGCTAACTTGTAAAAGGAATGTAGACTAATAAAATGTGATATAAACTACTATATACACCCACAGTAAGGTTCTGCGTAAGATTATAGTTTTCAAAAAAGATCGGGCTACTAAATGGGGACGGAGAAGTCCCATGCACTAGACCCTCAGGTTTCAGCTCTACCCCGACTGCTAAGATCACCTGTTTCTCTTTCCCTGTGCAGACCCTGCAGCTCTGAGGTCCTGTCTGCAGGCAGAGGTGGGGACGAGATTTGGAGAGTGCAAGGGTCCACCTCACAACAGGGGCCCTGCTTCAACGCCCGAGCCTACCTCCGCCAGCCCCTCCTGCTTGACTCTGGATCACACCAGCTTGGAAAGCAAAACAAACAAGTTTTGCTAAGAGCTCAGAGCTTCCGGTTCCTGTTAACCTGGAACTTCTTTTCTGCCTTGGCATTCTTCAATTTACTCCATTTTTCAGTGAGATCCGTTCTTGACCTGACAGGAGGGAAAACACCAACAAGAAAGGATAGAGACAGACAGAAATTGTGGGGCTGGCCCCATCCCTCTGTAAAATTCCAGAAAGAGAACAGATATATGAAAAAGTGAAGACCTAGAAGAGAAGGCGTATGAGACAGATATGAGCCACAAAACTTTTCACTTTTGCATAAACATACACAAGACCATCTTCTAAAAGGCGCCTGGGTGGCTCAGTTGGTTAAGTGTCCGACTTCAGCTCAGGTCATGATCTCATGGTTCATGGGTTCGAGCCTCGTGTCAGACTCTGTGCTGACAGTCATTTCAGAGCCTGGAGCCTGCTTCAGATTCTTATCTCCCTCGCTCTCTGACCCTCCCCTGCTCATGCTGTCTCTCTCTCTCTCAGAAATAAAAACATTAAAAAAAAAATCTAGATTCATTTATAACTAAGAGAAGGGCCATTATTTTTATCACGATTTTCCAAATAAATGTGGTCACCCTCAAACCCTGCAACTTCAGGTTCATGATATTTCATATTATTTAGCCATTATACAAGTTAAGCCCACCTCCACCATAAAATCTCTGTATTGCAAAAGCGTTTCCTCACATATGGAGAAACATTGCAGGTTCGAGCAACAACACATCATTTTCATGTTAGAGAAATGACAAGATAGACAGGTAATCCCTTAGAGCAGGTTGTTCATCTGAACTGTACTACCACCTCATCTATTTATGCTTCATGTGTTTAGATATCCAGAAGAGTTGGAGGCTTGTGAGTTTGGGTAACTTTCCAGTTCGATCTGAAAATTCTATCAGTCTCACATAAGACCAGCCGTAACTGACTGTTGAAGACCAGTCGTGGGTTCGTGGAAGTTCATTATTCTGTCCTACTTTTATACTTATTTAGGTTTTCTTGTAATTGCATTTAAATATATGTGTGTATTTATTTATCTGTATAATCTTTCCTCCTTGAAATCTATTTTAGAATAGGTCCTATCAGTCACCTTCATCTGAGTCTTAGTGTGGCAGAAGCCACACGCTGACCAGCCATGCCTAAGAAGACTAATCGTTATTTCTCCCTGTTCCCTTTGGCTCTGCGATGCCATTTTTCTTCTTGGACGTTCTTCTCACACCTCATTCTCTCATTCACAGCTCCTGTCCCCAAATGTCACTATAGACTTTCCGTCCATACATCACTCCCTCATATGTCTAAATGGAGAAGAGAAAAATCCTGAGCCTGTTTGTAATTAAAGTTCTATCGTCTGTATCCAATAGTTGAGGGTCAGCAGACACGATTACAAATAAATGCCTCTAGAAAAATAATGTAAGACTGCCCCAAAATACAAAAGGGTTTCCCAGAAACTCTAAAACAAGAAATGAATCCCTACCCCCATATCACCTTTGCAGAGGTCTTACAGTCGCTGTGCACAAAAATCAATAGCTTGCAAAGAATGTTCACCAAAATGTGAATAGCAGAAAAAGAGAGAACGGTATTTTTTCCCCTGGGCAAAATCATAAGGATTAAAATTACGCCTTGTCGCCTTAGCTGGCTTGTTGTGGGGCACTCTCTTATTTTCCAAATATGAAAGGAGACGACAGACCTTTCACTTAACTCTTTATTATCAGCTCCTCGGTGATGCCATATTTTTTCCGTTCTTCTTTTCCTTTTCTTCCCTTCCTGCTTTGTAACATTAACAAGGTACACAGGACCAGGAGTCAACTGTCCTCTGCACTCCGGGCTTTGGTTCATCTCCTGTAGCTCCTGCCTGATATCAAGTGCTTGCTTTCACTCTACGGCCTCTCCTAGGCACAAAGCTTCAGACGTGAAAACAACACTCTTCTGTCTTCGAAGAGATGTTTTTCATCTCTCCTTTGACCCTGCCAATACCTTGTTTTCCATTGTATCATCTTGCAGAAGAGCGAGAGCCTGTTTAACTAAAGCCTCGATGTGGAGTCGACATAGCTGTTGTCAGGTTTAGGGTTTGTTTGTGATTAACAAAAACCCATGGACAAATAATGTATATAAAAGCAGACAAACAGTAATTATTTTGAGAAAATTCAGGGGTATTTGTAGGCCATTCCCAGTAGAGGGCACTAGACCCTGCACTATGGTCTCCACCACCTCTAGGACCCTGGGCCTTCCTCACCTCGCGGTGCCCCTCACCCCTCACTGCCCATAATTCTAAAAAGCTATTCTGCATACATAACAAGGTCCAGACGGAACTGAGACCTTCTCGGTTGGAGAAAACGGGAATTCCTCAAGTAGCGCTTGCACCCTCTCTACAGATGGAACTCAGGCCCATCTTGCGAGTTTTCAGACCCTGCCTCAAAATAGGAGTGCTGACGCCTGGGTGGACTCAAGGGCTCTGGAGAGAGTCATACCCGAGCCTGAGAAATTCTCAGTGTGGGTAAGTGTGGAGGTACCAGGGGTCCATAAACAATGAGCAATATATATCATATCCTGCTCATAATCCCCACGGTACATGCCTATCATACTTTCCAGCAGCTTTCTGCTCCTCAGGGTCCGGCTCTAACTTACAGGCTCGGGAAAACTGAGGTCTAGATTTATCTGAAGTCACTTGTAAGAAGCCTCTCTTGGCATCTAGACCAACACCACCATCCCTCCCGGGTAGGAGGAGATCCAGTAACGACAACCTTGAATGCGTGTGGCTCATTTTCTTCCAGCCAGAATAGCAGATGCAGGCCGACCCCGGGAAGTGGTTTATCTGTCAGCGTAGCACGTGCCTGCGTGGATGTCCTCCTGCCGGACCGCCAGGAACACAACTGTGGCTGAACGAATCGTGTTTAATGCCCACAGAGCAAGGCCACACATGGGGTGGAAGCATGGGGCACTCACTAACAGCGTGTAGAAAGACCTAGCGGGCTTGGAGCTTTGGTTGGTAATTTGGGGGAGGGCCCAAGGAATAGGGGTTTGCTCTGGAATGAGTGCTGGCAGGAAGTGAGGATCACTCTTTGATGGGGTTTATTACAGTAAATCTCACCTAGGACAGATGAGGGCAAAGCTGAAGTTGTCACTTGAGGGGCGCCTGGGTGGCTCAGTTGGTTAAGTGACCGACTTCAGCTCAGGTCATGATCTTGCGGTTCGTGGGTTCGAGCCCTGTGTCGGGTTCTGTGCTGGTAGCTCAGAGCCTGGAGCCTGCTTCTGATTCTGTGTCTCCCTCTCTCTCTGCCCCTCCCCCACTCATGCTCTGTCTCTGTCTCAAAGTTGAATAAAAACTATATTTAAAAAAGACAAAACTAAAGCTGCCACTTGTAAAGCAGTGGCAGTGACTCAGACTTTGGTGGCAGAAAAGAATGTTTGATAGGTTGTGGTTGGAATGGCCTTGTTTTTGCCTGTGCTTAGATGAAATTGTGATGTGGTCTTATTTTGTGTGTCACTTCATCATGGTCTGAGGTTGGTGTTTTGTGACATTGTGCATGTCCAACCAGAAAACACGGTGGCCCAGCTGGAGAGCCAGGTCAGCTCCTAGCAACATCCAAGATGCAGCTGCCGCAAGCCAGCTCCTGCCTGTCAGGGCTGTTTTTCTTGTTCTCAGCTCTGTTCAGTCTTGTCTTTGATGTCTGCAAGATGTGGTTAGATAAAACGAAGTAGTACAACATGGTACCCGGGAACTTCTTACTTAAACTAACACGGGCTCCTGGGTGGCTCAGTCGGTTAAGCATCTGACTTCAGCTCAGATCATGATCTCACAGTTCATGGGTTCAAGCCCCATGTTGGGCTCTGTGCTGGCAGCTCAGAGCCTGGAGCCTGCTTCCCAATCTGTGTTTCCCCCTCTCTCTGCTCCTCTCCCACTCTGTTCTCTCTCTCTCAAAAATAAACATTAAAAAAGAATTTATACTAGCAATGATCTGCTTTCCATTGTTTTCAGCAGTTGCGTTTTTATCTGCCCTAGAGACCTGTGGAGAAGGGCTCCTTTGCAAGTATCATTCATTAGCTTCCTAACCCCAACATTATGGCCAACATCTCAGGTGGCAGATCTCTAGTACCATCCAACTGGGATGGCACAGTAGGGACTTGAACTCAGATTTTGTGGCGTTTGATCCCCAGCTTCTCCCACATGTTCTGCCGAGGGCACCAACTAGTGACCAACCCACATGAGAGCGTGGAGCGGACTGCAAGCCCAGTAGGGCTCTCCACACTACCACTGAATCAAGCCTAACATTCTCGTGTCAGAGATCAGGACAATAACAAGGATGGCAAAGCATCTGTAGGCTGTACGTGGGCCAGGGGCACCCGTGAGGTTCCCTGGGGCTCATCTAACCCTGGAGGGCAAATGCAGCGTGGGGCAGGTGCACAGTGAGACGCAGGCTAGAAGCTAAGCCGTGATGTTGGGTCTTAACCTTACCCCCATCCTCTATCTCCTGAGAGCCACACCCCCTATTCTACAGTCTGTGCACATTCCCACTTGAAGGCGGATCCTGAAGTCAGTTTGTTCCTCATAAACTTTTAGACTCTTCAGAGGACATAATTGAGGGAACAGGTCAATCAACGGACCCCCAGGAGGAGGGGTCCCCTCCACAGCCTTCACCCCTACTTCTGCTCAAAGTCCAGATCGGCACAGATGACCGATTTAGGCTGGCAACGCATACTTATTTTTATTCTCTGGGCTGTGGGGTTGCAGAGATGGGAAAATATGCAGAAGCAACTTCTTTTCAGAGTTTTCCCAAACCATTTATTCTGGGGGTGGGGATGAATGAGTCTTCACACAGCTTTTATAACCCATTAAAAATATTTTTCGGTGTGCCTGGGTGGGTCAGTCAGTTGAGCGTCCGGCTCCACACTGACAGAGCAGAGCCAGCTTGGAATTCTCCCTCTCTCTCTCTCTGTTTCTGCCCCTTCCCTGCCCAGGCTCTCTTTCTCTCTTAAAATAAATCAACTTTAAAAAAAGATATTTTTCTACCCCTTGGCATGGGAAACTGGGAATTCTCACCTGGAGATGAGCTCCTTAGTTAAGAGACTCCTCTTGCTGTGGGCGGGAAGAAGGGCTCCTCTTAAATTGTTTGTGTGCTTATTTTCGGTTATCCCAGCACAGAATGTTCCCTCGGATAAGGTGGATTAAAAGCCTCTTTCATGCAAAATACAGTTGAGTTGGATCACAGGAGGCCTTGGTTAAATACATAGAGATGGTGGTTTCCACTACTAAATAATTTTGCCTCTTGCCAAGTCAAATCTACATCTGTTTTCTTCTCCAAGCTCCCTGCTATAAGATTTCAACCCACAACACAAGCGTCCCAGTTTCTCACGGAGCTTCTGTGGAATTCCACACTGCTTTTGTAGAACCTGTATGCTCACTTGTGAAGGTGCGGCCAGGTAACTTACAACACGGATATGCTACGCCAGGGTTGTTAATAAAAACTTCATCACGAATGACCATGTGAGAAATGAGCACAAAATTGAGAATCCTTTTTACAACATTTAATGTCGTTTCTGACTCTGGGATCTCACAACCAAAATGGAGATTTTAATTTGTTTATAAGCTCCTAATGTGCTTTGTTCAAAGCACTTTTAAAACAGAAGGGAGCTCGGGGTGCATGGGTGGTTCAGTCGGTCTAGCATCCAACTCTTGATGTCGGCTCATGTCATGATCTTGGAGTCATGGGATCGAGCCCCATGTCGGGCTCCACACTGAACACGAAGCCCTGCTTGGAATTTTCTCTCTTCCCCTCTCTCTGCCCTTCCCCTGCTTGTGCTTGCTGACTCTCAAAATAAATAAACATTAAAAAAAATAATAAAACATAAACTCAAAAAAGGGAACACAGGTTGATAAGTCAGTAAAGTCATTGGTCACATAGCTTAGAAACTCTCCTGCCCTGACGGGTTTTGCTAAGTGGGGACAGGCTCCAATTATTTGGTAATGACATAAAGGGACAGCTTTTCTTATTCATAAAATCCTGTTAAGACTTTTGAAATTCTGGCTCTTTTGACATGAAATTAAGAGGCAAAATGCTGAAGTCCATTGCTGCAACATAACAGATTTACATGCTGCTTTTAAAAGGTGTTGTCCCTCCCTCGAAGTAGCGGGCAGAGAGGAACGTGGGACTCCCAGAAGGGGACCCTGGGGAGAGAGGAACGAGCCTGCCTCATCTAACCGCCCATCTGCTCCCGGAGACCGAGGCTCACAGCCAAATGGTGCTCAGTTGTGAATTCCCCTCACACGCAATACTTCCACAATTTAAATCTCTTGTCCACAAATTTTTTTTTTCTGAGGTTAAGAAATGAGAAAGGAGATCCTCTGTTTCCCCCTCCCCTCCCCCCGCCCAACACATGTAACAGGTGCTAAATGATGGCTTCATTAGAAATCGGTCCACTGGGGGCATCTCTAGGACAGGTCTAAGTGGCTTGATTTTAGCACTGTCCCCACAATCACCATCTTCCCTAGGGGGTGGGGGGAGGGGTGGAGAATGACTTAGCAAGTATTTTTCTCTTCATGTAAATAGAAGGTAAAGGAAGACTTCTTTCTCTGTTAAAGGTGATTTAGGTCTCGAAGTACAGAAATGGAGGATAATTGAGAACACTCCTCCCCCTGCAGAAACTGGGTCCCGCTGGCAGTGACCGCCTACCCTAGAGACGCCATCTAACAGATGGCCAAAACCAGGCCTAGAAAAGAAAAAGCCTTTCCTGAGGTCTTCCCTTCCCACAGCCTCCATGGAGGATCTAGGTGGCCTTCCCACAAGCCGCTGTTCCACCTCAGTCACATTCAGCTGACATGACCCGAGAGAAGATGGGTGGGACTGAGGACTCAACGGCACGTGTCCCACTCGTGGTCTGTGGGTTTGTATTTCCCGCAACTGGGGCCCAGGCAAATGTACGCAGATGACAAGCTGCCGCCCACACACGGCCCCCTGAAGCGACTGGGGGGTGGGGGGATGATGACAAAGCCTTGAGCTTTTTAACAGCAACCTTGAGCCTGGGCTGGAGGCCACATGCTGCCCCACCTCTGGCAGGCCAGTGTAGGGAGTGGTGTGCACCCCATGGTGGGCCGGGGGATGGGGGGCAGCTCAGAAACTACCTAGAGGTCCAGGGCTGGCTGTCAATACAACATGGAGGCAGGGCCACACTCCCCACTCCTGCCTAGAAGCCAGATGCTGGGAACTACTCCCTTACACCCGGAATGGATCTTTCCTTTCCTAACCGGGAAAGGACGTGTTTAGATGCAGAGTCCCAGCTAAGGAATTCACTGTGATGCCTAATACACCTAAGGTACCTGCCCCTACTTCTCTGCACCCACTGATATCCTCAATTTGCTAGTCCCCAAATACAGGCTTCTGGATTAGTTCTGTTGATCTTTTTTACTCGGCGAAAGGGGTGAGTTACCTCCAGAACCTTGACAGTAGCACTGCCTTTGTATGTCACTGGGACCGGAATGTTCTATACATTGCCACCGCTTCAAAATGAAGTTTGGAATGATTAGCCAGACAGGAGACTTGCCAATAACTCACATTTTATAAAAAGGATTTTAAGTACCATGTGTGTAACATTACCAAGATATAATTCTCTAGGGAGGGAGTTCCTATTTTATTTATTTATTTTTTTGCAAACAATTTTAGAGGCAGGGTGTTAAACTGATTGAAATTTCACAAGATTGACATTATTGCTTAAAGTGCTTGACTTGGTTACAAAAAAAAATTAAGGTACGGATCATTTTAAATAAAAACTAAACTGGTTTCTTTAGCAACAAAGTGAAATGAATGCCACACAAATACAGTAACTGTTTTGGTTACAAAGAAATGGAAGCCCAAAATAAATTAATGTAATACTGGAAAACAGAAATTTAATTAGGCAGAAAAGTAGGAAATAATTTTCCCTGACCCATGCCATTTACATGAGTTAATCACAATAGTGCCGATAAATGCCTTGACCATATAATAGCAAATGAGGGCAAAACATTTAGTGCACAATATTTTAATACACGTGAATATACAAAGTTGGTCAAAATGCAATGTTTAAAGATAAAATCCATCTGTAATAAAGCTACACTCCAATATCTAAAATAAGCCCTAAGCTCCAGTTAGAACACAGTTCATTGTTAGGCATGCCCATGAAATTAAGCCTATCCATGAAAATAAATGCATAGGGACCACTCTCCTGTCATTTTCCCCTCCATTTCATCTGAAATCCAAAATATACCAGGCTGTAAACCCCAAGAGGACTGGCTTCCGAGTCAAACCGACACCCTCTTCCGTTGTTCCTTGGCTCTCTCAGAACCAGCCCACTTCGTGCCGCCCTGGAAGGAAAATCGCATCCAGGTAACAGGGCTGGATGTCAGCATTCTGCCAAAAAGGGACTTTTAAACAGATGCCTTTTGAGCAAACTGTACCATAATCTAAATGCTCGGCCAGTAAGTAGCCAATAAGGCAAATATGTCTTCTCTTCTCTAGGTCTAAACCACTGGCACTTACTTTAAAAACCCGGCAGCGGTTAAAAGAAATATAGCACGCCTGCTCACTGCTGCCGGAGAAGGAGCCACCAAAACTCTGCCACTTGAGGGAATATCGCTGAGCCTTTGTGCTCGCACTGACCTCAGAATGGTCTCACAGACCTCACACTGTTCCCTGCTTTGCACAACGAACAAAGGGCGGAAGATAAAGTGTTCACACGCCACTGTCTTTACATAAAGTGAAATGACTCCGGGGAAAGGTAGCTGCCTTGTGTTTGTTTCATTTACTGAAGAGGAAAGAAATTACCAGATAGCTCTAAGTTTAAAAAGCTGATGGAGTGCCGGTGGGTAAGTGTGTTTTGGTCTTTCTCCAAGCTTCTTTTCCTGCATCACACAACCATTTTCTTGCCTTTGCATTTCATCTTCCATACTTGTTCTTATTCCTAAACGCTATCCATGAATTCAGAATTTTAACTGTGACCCTTTAGGCTACTTCTGTTAAGTCATTGGGAAAAACTCTTTACACATACAGACAAAAAATAAAAAGAAAAAAACCCAAAATAAAACAAAACAAACCAGTACTGAATCTATGACAGCATTTAGATATTACCTCTGCAGGCTTCCAACTGAAACTTTCTTTTTCGAATAAATTAGCTTCAAGAGTCATTCCAAAGATAATTTTAATAGTTTTTCTTATGAATCAGTTCCAAATATATTAGATATGAGCTTTTTTTTTTTTTTTTTAACTTTGCAACCTGCAGTCAAATATATGGGTGATATATAGTAAACAGTTCCTCGCATCAGTTGCCTTCAACTGCAAAGTGTCTCTCCTTAAAAACGGAATAAATACTCACCTTCCAGGCAGGTGATTACTGCATATGTTTCATGGAGGAAAAAAAAGACAAAATATTTATAAATATGAATTTGCCTCTAAATAAGGCAAGGTATATTTTCATCACTTGTATAAAATAACGTGAAGATCACCCTGTTTTTGTCTTCTCCAGTGAAAAGTAAAACGTTTCACTTCATAAACGAATGAAGTGTTGGCATGCTTATCTAAATTCTGAGCAAGAAACAGTTCAAGATATCTTAAAGACAGAGATCCAGTTTTCATCTAGATAAAGTGCTATGCTCTTAATTGTTACAAAATGGCAGCTAACATGTCCGATTTCAATTTTAGTTCACATTATGCCAAACATTTGCATGTTCATTCGCTGATTTATTAGGTAACAAAATAATATGTTCACAGTATCTTATAGTGTATGGAAGTCAACTGACCTCTCAAAGGAAGCCAAGATCTAGGACTCATAGTATCTGTAAGAATCCAAAAACCAGCTCAACAGCAAAACACCAAATTGACCCTTTTAATAAAAGGTACCAATACTCAAGTGATCTAATAAATACATACATAACAAAGTGAAAAAAGTACAAGTAACTATAGTGAGATGAGGTTCTTCCAAAAAACTGTCTTGTCAAGCTTTCTAGGAGTCTGCGCCAAAGAAACGTCACCATCTTGTTCATTCCTCCGCCCACCCACGACCACTTCCTTTGACCCACCTTCACACCCAGCTGACTCCAGTAATCCCTCAAGGGAAGGTTCCATATTAGTCCTGGAACTCGCCAGCGCCTCAGTAAACAGACTGAAATGTTAAAAGGTGAACGGCTATACAATGCGGCCAATGGTGGTGAAGGTGCGGTATCTGGGTCCTTCCTGATAGAGGAGGAAGTGGGTACTGACTGGCTAAGGAGAGCTGTGCCGGAAGCAGTCGCCTCGGCGCCTCGGCCCTGCAGCCACAGACTGCAGAACGCCAGCAGGGCTGGAAAGGTACCTTGGAAAGCTTAGCAGTGCCAGATAAAGGACAGATACAACTCACAGGACCTTACGGAAGTAGAGCATCACTAAAAACAAATGGAGTGGAGTTATTTTCCTGAAACTTGGTTTTGGTAGAAAGATAAGAAAGGTAACTTTTCACTGTCCACAAAAGCTTCCTCCTCTGGGTTCTGCCAGCCCTGAGCTCTGTGTCTTCTTGGCCTCTGGGATCCTACCGGCTTGGCGAGCACAGCCCCAGGCGGGCGCTAGCCACGTCAGCAGCTTCTCTCCACCCCGTTCCGCCTGGAGGATGATCTTAGTATTGAGGTTACTCACTTTTAAACGTTTTCACTTACACAGACTTAAAGCTATAGCTGCAGCCCTAACAGGTGAACTTCTGCCCAATTCTGTCCTTGTGTCAGAAAAGAGACAGAGAAGCTACAAATGGGTAGCTGTGCTTCCGGGGACAAGTTAAAGGAATGCATTGACATGAGATCCCGGAAGCCACTTAGGACATTTACCAGAGACCCAAAACAGACTGTGGACATTCTCGTAGGAAATGTCACTCTAATTCAGCCAGACAGCGCTGGTGGCGTAGCGTTTACCCAATCCTAAAATTAGCAACTGTTACTCATATAAATCTTACTACAATCTGATTGCAGTTAACTCTACCTCAGACTAAAATAAAACCACAAGTAGTGCTGCATGTAAAAAACCAAAGGGAGAGAAAGTCTAACACAGCCAGACCATTAGACTCGGCGTAGTGCCACGGGCGGGCCACGGGGGAGGCAAGTCTGCAGAGAAACCAGGGAATAGTGCTGTGAGCGTGTCCCCCCGTGGGACTTAGTCCCACAGTTCTTCAAGTCATTCTCTTGACTGATAGAATAAAATATATCCAGATTCCGAATTTTTTGATATATCTGATGTCAGGCCATAGAATTCTTCAATAGCTTGGGCATCTATTTTCTGCAATATAAGAGAAAGAACACAATGCAACTGCTTAATGTGAGGACTGAGAGAAGGGAAGAAAAACAAATGGAATGAACAAGAAGACTTAAGCAGTGTGGTTACCAAATCAAACTGGGAACTTGAGGCAAATGGGTAACTCCATAGACCTGACAAGGGGGCATGATTACATATGCTGCAAATCATCGAGAAGGAAGCCATCCTTCACTCTATCAGGCAGACACATATGGGAAAGCTCTGAAGCGGTCAGGACTTCTTTCTTTCAAACTGGGGGGTCTGGGGAATAACCTTAATTCTTTCAGGTCATGAGATTTCATTCCCGTTACTACCACCCTCTGAGCTAAAATGGACCTTGTCTGAGTGTGGAACTGTCTCCAACTAGTATTCCTTTACAAGAAAATCAATATATGGAACACTTGAGTGTAATATCAAGATTTCCATCACACAGGAAGAATTTAGTATAATGAAAGAGTGCTAACAGAGCTTTTTATTAAGTTTATTATTTGGATCTGTGCTGACAGCTCAGAGCCTAGAGCCTGCTTCGGATTCTGTGTCTCCCTCTCTCTCTGCCCCTCCCTTGCTTACACCCTGTCTGTATTTCTCTCAAAAATAGACATTAAAAAAATTTTTTAAACTAAAATAAAAAGTTTATTTGGTCTGTATCAGAGAGGGCTTTAGTCACAGTGGAAAACGGAACTTACATATACATACGATTTTTAGAGGACAAAGCGATAGATCCCATATCTATAGCTGATCAGTTAGCAAAAACGCAGTACTAATGAGTCCCCACTCACACCTCTTTCTCCCTTTCTATAGAGAATAAAGAACTTAGTATTGAGAGAAATGTAAATGGTTTTGAAGCCAGGTTATGGGAAAACAAGCCTATTTTAGGAAATGTCCATACCTACACATTCCCCCCAAACACAGCTGCAACCCCATTATAGAGTAATCTGCATACCAACCTCTACAATGTCATCATCAAACAAAAGCCAGAAGCCATGACTCTTCACAATGGTAATATAATGCCCACGATTAGGACCACTGGAAAAGAACAAACACAAGTTAACAAGTTAACACTTACTTCTTTAAAAAAACTAGGTAGTTCTTCCTAAGCAGTGATCTAGCAGAACCACCTCTCTCATCAGGAGACAGAACTGGTATAGGTCACATCTATATCCACATTTGTTCAGCCACAGTTTATGGGGAAAGACCATGTGGTGCTGCTGTGCTGGGCATAAAGGAATCTTTGGCAAAGATGCAAAAATGCTGGGCTTCTAAAGACCCACGGTCCAGTGGGCAAAGCAGATATTCAGATTCAACAAATATAAATGAATAATTACGGTGTACTTACCACGTGCCAGACTGTCTTCTGGCTGTCAGACAAAAAAAGCAGTGAAGAAAACAAAGTCCCCACTTTCTTGGGGTAAGGACTGGAGAGGCACTGAACACACTAAAATAGGTTTCTAGGTATAATAAGTGCCTCGAAGGGGTGCTGGGTGGCTCAGTCAGGTAAGCGTCTGACTCCTGATTTCGGCTCAGGTCATGATCTCACAGTTCATGAGTGTGAGCTCCGCATCGGGCTCTGCACTGACAATCAACGCAGAGCCTGCTTGGGATTCTCTCTCTCCTTCTGTCTCTGCCCCTACCTCCTCCCTCCTCCCTCTTACTTGCTCTCTCTCAAATTAAATAAATAACCTTAAAAAAAAAAAAAAAAGTGCCATGAAGAATACAGCAGAGTAATAGCATGGGAAGTGGCAGAGGGAAGTACTATTTGATATAAAGGGGTGATAGAGCAGAAGGAACTTTCCTTGAAAGCCGTGGGTGATGGCAACAAGCCATGTGACCATGTGATGGAAGTTCAGAACGAGTGCAAAGGTACTGGGCATGGGAGGGAAGGGCTGCAGTGTTCACTGAAGAGCAAGGAAGCCACAGCCCGGTGAGCCAGGGGGAGGGGGGCAGGGCGGCCACAGAGGCGGGCATGGGGGATCTTGCTTCAGATTTTGGACTCTGCTGTGAGTCCGCCAGAAGACACTGGGAACTCTGCGGAGTGACATCATCTAAGTTTTAGACCTATGTTAAAGTATAGTGTAGAATAACAAGTGCTAAAATGAAAAGGTACGTATCATGTAATACGGAAAAAAATGGAACTACACAGCGGTTACTACTAGTTAGATTTGCACAACTGAGGGAATTTAACCCTAAATCTAGAGTTCTGTTTCATTTTTTCAGTGCACCATTAAAATTTAAACCCCAGGGGCGCCTGGGTGGCTTAGTCGGTTAAGCGTCCGACTTTTGCTTGGGTCATGATCTCGCGGTTCGTGGGTTCGAGCCCGTCGGGGCTCTGTGCTGACTGCCAGCTCAGAGCCTGGAGCCTGTTTCAGTCTGTGACTCCCTCTCTCTCTGACCCTCCCTGCTCACACTGTCTCTGTCTCTCCTAGAATTAAAAAAAAAAAAAAAAAATTTAAACCCCAAATTTACTTTTTAAAAAAAATGCTATTAAGGAACCTCTGTGCCCAACGTGGGGCTTGAACTCACAACCCACAGATCAAGAGTCACATGCTGTACAGACTGAACCAGCCGGATGCCCCTATTTGCTTTCTTTAGATACAAGATGACCCACACGAAGTGCTCCTGCCTTTCTTCAATGCCATCCAGCCACTCTCTCCCCCTCCCTGAGCTCCGGCCCACTGGTTTCTGGTTTTTGCACACCACTTCTTCACATGGAGCGCATGTGCCCTTGCGAGACTCTGTCTGAAATGATCCTCCCCCAACGTGGGCCTTCCTGGCTCAGTTCATCCCTTAGGCCTCAGCCCCAAATGTCCCCTCGATAGCTACTCTTCACCGATCACCCTCCCTGAAGAGGAACCTCCCACTGCTCTCTCTCAGCGCCCTGTCTGTTCCTCACAGCACCCATCAAACTCGTAAGTTACCTCCTAGTGGTTTTGTTTATGTGCTGGAGGGTGGTATGCTTACTTGTTAATTATCTATGTTTCCCACTAGAGGCTCAGCCTCATGAGAACAGGGCCCACGTGTCCTTGTCACTAGTGTACCTTCAGCCTCTGCTACAAACCCAAGAAACAAGGGTTCGAGGAATATCTGCAGTAGAAACGAGTGAATGAGACCGCACCGGCTGGGTCTCTGGCCTAGCAGGTCCTGGTGTGGATGAGGAAGAGCTCAGCTCCCTGACCTCTGAGCTCCCCAGTGCCCACAGCCCAAAGCCACCCGGTCCCCATGCGCAAGGCCAGCCCTGCTCCATGTATGAGGACAGTGCTATCTCTAGTCGGGAAGAATTTAATGAATGCTAGTGAGTAGCACGTGTTCGCCCTTGCTGCCCGGGCCGCTCTGACCTTGCACCTTCATTACAGAAAGTCACTATTCCAGAACCCAGCCTCCACCTGTCCTTCAGGTCCCCTACGTGGGCCGCTGCCTTACCCTCACCAGTGCTCCGGAGACTAGTCACCACCCACAGAGATCCATACTGGAAATGTGTATGTGCTTCTGAGCACTTCTGTCTCTCCATCACCTGCCCACATCAGCCCGCTGCCCACCTCGGCCGCAATGCCCTCTGGGTACCAGGCTCTGCCGGCTCTAAGACCTTCCAATTCCTGCCATGGGGTCCCACCCAGCATTCACAGCTAGTTTCTGGATCACCAGCCTCTGTGTTCTTTAGGAGAATAACTGGTAGTACTCCTCTTCAGGAAAACCACAGAGCTGGCTTATAACCAAGCAATCCACAGAACACTGAGGACGTAACCAAGTATCCTGTGACTTCAAGTCCGCTCTGCAGGGGACAAATAAGGTGGCTCGGAGGCAAAGCATCCGCCGCAGTGCAGGGGGGAAGTAAATCGGTCCACTCCTCTGCGTGGACCACGCAACCTCCACTGGTGTGTGCACCAAAATCCAATCCACGCAGATGGAGAAGAAAATACGCCCACTTGGTGACACACCCCCATCTAAAATCCAGAAGGGCAGGGGAACGACAGGACACAAAGCCGTCCCAGCTGTGAGCAAAGGATAACAAACAGATGTATTTTCAATGGACTTTTTCCACGCATGTATCGACAGCTATGGAATAAAAGAATATCTGCTCAAAGGACTTTCAGCAAACACTTTTCTTCTCCACATCTAGGAGCCTTCGCTCTTATTCATTTTTCCGGTTGGGGAAGGACTCAAAACTGCATAGAGAATATTTTCAGGAGTCCGTTTTGGATTTATTCTGAGATGACAAATAAGAGCTTGGAAGCCACTCTCAGAAGTCCCATCACTCCGGAGTCTCGCAGCCCAGGAAAGGCACGGCCGGCTGTACCTCGGCACCCTTCTCGCGTGCGCACCCCGCCTTTCCGCCTGCCCTCACCTGCCACAGTGAACCACCACGGCGACCAGGTCGTACATGCGGTCCAGGTTCACAGCGTCGCTGGAGGTGTTGAAGAGCCGCAGCTCCAGTGGGAAGACCACCCGGTAAGACAGCTTGGTGTACCTGTGCAGCTGCTCCATGTACTTGAAGCGCTTTAGGTGCAGAGCCAAAATCATGGGCAGCTTTTTTACTCGCATCCTAAGAAACCACGAAATAGAAAAGAAGTTGTACCCGCCGAGAGCTGTCAGGGGGACAGAACACACTGTTGGCATACAAGTGGAGAGCAGAAGGGGTCCAACGGACTTCAACCCAGCAAGTAACCACACCGGCCGCAAGAATAAAAGGGTGCTTGCGCCCGTACAGCTGGCTTCACCCGCTCGCTCGGCTAACCGGGCATGGCCAGCAGAAGGGGGCAGGAGCAGCTCCCTGTTTCTCTGTAGCCAAAGGAGACAGTCCTGGAGTTTTGCACCAATACAAAGACAGTGTGCAATTGCTCTCCATTACTGCCCCCTGCCTTCCAGGAAGGACCACTATTTGGGCAACGACGCCCCCTGCACCCCGCCTGGAGATTATGGAGAGGAGGGGTGATGACTTTCGAGAAAAAGGAAGCTGGGAAGAGGACAAGCAGGTGGCTGTGCTGTGGACTTGCAGGGTCTGAGGGCCACGGGGCGCCGCAGACACCGCACCGCGGGCCATCAGGAAACCTAGCACGCTGGGTTCCTGCTCGCTCACTCCGTGTCGGTCCTTCCCCTTGTCGAGCTCTTGGCTTCCCCATCTATGAAATGTAGGGGCTGGTTTATGGGTTACGCTTCCCAAACTGGGCTTGTGGAACACCGCAGATGTTAGCAGAGGCGGGGTCCCTGGCGCCAAGTTTGGACAGCACTACTTCCTATTTCCAAGTTCCTCCCTGCGCACTGGCAGGTAGGCTTTGAGACATCCTGCGATGAAGGAACTGCTCTCTTTTGTTTGATGCCGCATTTCTCAAGTGCCCATGAACACAGAAATCTGTTTTTCCCTAGCTGACTGTTAATATTGCTTGGTAAAAAAAAAAAAAAACACTCATAAAAACAATAATTTATGGAGACAACTCTGCTAGATGGAGGATCTCTGGTCCCCTTCCCTTCCAGGACCCCCTTTCTAGGAATGCCTGAGTCAGGGTCAATGCCATGGAGCATGCCTACACTTTCAATGCATATTATTTGAAAAGGACAAATTTGAAGAGATTATCGCTCAGGAATCAACTGAGTTAAACCCTGTTCATAAAAATGAGCAAAATAACATCTGCAGAAATGTAAGAATCATGGGAAGCCCCATATTTTACAGGAACACACAATATTTTAATGAGCACGCCTTCATGCCACCTAGGAAAGCCTGGGCTGGCCTTGGGCAGAGATTGTAAGGACAGGGAGATATGAGTTCCCCTGAACTCGCAGAGGTTAACCGGCTAGCACTCGACCCCCATCTGCCACAATAAAAAACCTTTTGTAAGTTGTGATGGAGCAAGGAAAGATGTGCACAACTAGGGGGAAGGGCAGAGGAGGCTGGGCAGAGAAACGACTTCGACCTCAGGTTGAGACCCCTGAAGGTTTTAGGTGGCGGTAATGAGCTTCTGTGAGTTATTCAGAATATTCACAACCGTGGGCGAGGTAAATTTAACTCACAGTAAGGCTTCACAGGATAATTAAAATGTCAAGTTTCTTGACTTCGGGGGGGCAGATAACAGAGAATCACTGATTATCACACATTGTCCAGGGGCTGTAACTGGCTGGTGCTGGTAAAAAAAAAAAAAAAAAAAAGGCAGTTCAATGGATCCTGGATCCTGTATCAATTCAGAATGTGATACTTCTTATCACCTATCCATGCAATTGATGTGTTATTGATTTCCTCATGTTTCCATATTAAACGATTAACTTTTTAAACCTCTTGTGCCTCTAAAGAAGTTCCAATAAGAAGTAAAAATATTAATAGATATCTACTATGTGTTACTACGCTAAACCTTTTTATAGTTTGTCTTTAATCCCAAGAAAATATTAATTACATCTGACCACAACTCATTTACCCAGCACAGTATCTGATACACAGCACACGATAAACATCTGTGGAACGAATGAACAAACCAATGATCGGACAGTCAGACAAATGGACAAGTTTCCAAGCAGGCATTCTTATTCTTGTTTAGCCAGAGAGGAAGGCAACTGACTTCTTCAAAGATACTTGGCCACGAGTCCACAGAACGGGGATTTAAAATCAGGTATGGGTCCTCCCCTCAGTACAAAGTCACACTCTGGGCTGAATCCTTTACACACCTTTTCTGGGCCTCCTGTTTGCTGCAGCAGGTTTCACAATAATATTTCTGTTCACTGCACAGGGTTTCTGTGTTGCTGAAGTCTCTGCAGAGAAAAATATTTTCAACTCAAAACACAGTCCAAAATGTACTTGGTATATATATACCATTTTTCACCTGTAGGGTGATTTTTAAGTGAATGCAAGGATAGAAGTAATGAGGAAAGATTTTTCTTAGGAGTAAGGTGCTATGATTGCCATTAGAGCAGGTCTGCTGGACTGGGCTATGGTTTCACCTTTGGAGATTCTCAAGGACAGCTTTATTGAATGGCACACAAATAGATAGAAGTTAAAGTTTCCAATGGAGTAAAAAAAATCTCAGGGTTTAACAAGACTACCTGTAAATTGAAGATTAAAACTTATTAACAGAAAAATGCTAACTATTATAAATGTCCATCATTACACTGTAAGTCAGGTCCAAAAACCTCAATCACATAAAATGCAAGATGACATTATTGCAGAGTTAATGAAGAACAGGATATCTCAGTAGCCTCTATTTTCAAAGATCATGAAAGTAAAGATAATGAAATTTAAATCACATACAACTGCCCTTATATGGAACTAAGAAAATCCCAAAATACCAGGAGATGCCAGCTTTCCACATCCCTTGCTCCCCGCCCCCCACCCTGGGCTCCTTTTGAGAACAAATACCACTGTGATGTTATATCTGTATTCGCCCCTATCATGAGACTTACTGCTCTACTTATAGTTTTCATTTCTTAAATGTCATGGCTTTTCATTCTTTCCTGGTCATTGAGATTCTGCTTAGCATTCCTGTGGTACCGCTTCAGAGAAGAGCATCCAGAATATAATACCCTAGAGTCTTGAGAAAGAAGCTTGTGATATTTCTTTATTCATAGGGAGTATCCTGGCGCCAGAATGATCAGATTTTTTTAAACAGAAAATGTTATTTACATGGTGTTATTGACTCACACACTTAAACAGAGCTTACCAAAAGAAAACATGGATGGCTCATTCACGCACTACTCAAATGTTTACCCGACAGCACTCTGGGTTTGGTGCAGGGGTTCGCACAAGCACCTACCCTCACACGGCTCACAGTCTAACACACGCATGTGCGAGTGGGCCACGTAAAGTGTTCAGTGCAGGTTAAAAAGTCATGTCAGGGGCGCTTGAGTGGCTCAGTCGGGTTACATGTCTGACTTCAGCTCATGTGATGATCCCAAGGTTTATGAGTTCGAGGCTCATGTCAGGCTCTCTGTAGTCAGCGAGGATTCTGCTTCAGATCCTCTCTTCTCTCTCTGTCCCTCCCCTGCTCATTCATTCTCTCTCTCTTCTCTCGCTCTCTCAAAAATAAGTAAACACTTAAAACAAAAATCATCTCAGGGGCGCCTGGTGAAGTGTCAGTCTCTTGATTTCAGCTCAGATCATGATTTCATGGCTTGTGAGATCAAGCCCCAAGTCGGGATCCACACTTGTGGTATCTCTCTCTCCCGACTCCCTTCAAAAAAAAAAAAAAAAAAGAAAGAAAAAGAAAAAGAAAATCATTTCACACACTTCCCCTGCCTAAAATGCTTCGACAGTTCCTTAGTGCACTTCAGAATGAATCTAGACTTCCTTGCCATGGCCAGTAGGTGCTCAGCCCCCATGGCCTTGGCTGTTCTTCCCACCTCATCTCTTACCCTGCCCCACCTCCTTCACCCTGCTTGGGCCACAGGGAGGCTTTCTCCTATCCCTCCAGAATGCCACATCCTTTCTGCCTTGGGCTTCTGCAGGTGCTGCTTCCCCTGTGCTAACAGCGTCTTTCCAGATGCTTCCATGGCTGCTTCCACTCATTGCTCAGAGCTCAGCACAAATGCCACCACGTAGGAGACTTCCTGGTCCACCCTTTCCAAACCCCTCCAGCCTCTACCTTGTTGGTGGTCTTGTTTCCTTCTGAGCACTTACCCTTAGCCGAAACCACCCTATTTTTCAGATTACCTGCCTTCTGTCTATGTGGGGGATGACTGTCTCCCTCACTGCCACAGGCCCAGCCCTACCAAGAGGCCCAACGCCACCCGGCAGTCCACAGTAACTGTTGGCTGAGTGAAAACAGAAGCATGTGTATGAAGTCCAGAGAAAAGCAAAGAGGAAGGAGAAAGGTACTTGGAGTAATGTGAGTCGTTTCCAAGGGGTGATGTGGAAGTCAGGTTCTCAAAGAAGCAAAGTGTGCCAGGTGGGTGGGAGGCAAGCCTTCCAGACCGAGGGAATGCCCAGCACAGGGAGATGGAGGTGAGTGACGGGCGTGTCTTAGAAGCCAGCTCCGACCCTGGGACTCTGGAATTCCACTGGCGGGTCTCAGCAAGGAAAAGACATAACCAGACAGTGCTTTCTAGAGATGCCATTTCTGGCAGCATTACAGAGGAGGGATAGGAGGGGCTGAGAGGCAAGTAGAAGAAAATTATAATCAACTCTCAGATCTCAGCTGCTCGGTGTGTAATACGGACTCAGACTTAGCTGAAGGTATACAGGCTAACTCTTTTTTATTTTTATTTTTTCAAGTTTATTTATTTTGAGAGAGCGAGCGAGCATGAGCAGGGGAGAGGCAGAGAGAGGGAGAGAGGATCCCAAGCAGGTTCTACACTGTCAGCGCAGAGCCCGCATGGGGCTCAAATTCACAAACCGTAAGGTCATGACCTGAGCCAAAGTCAAGTGTCTGATGCTCAAGGAAAGGAGCCACCGCAGCACCCCAGACTAACTCTTTAATGAATTAACTGATGTGAAATCCGTTCTTGGCCTGCATAGGATTGGGGCGCAACGGGGCCCGGGGAGGCCGGGGAGCAGGGAGGAGGGTCGGGTGGGTGATGGTGCAGATTCACGTCCCTGGGACGTCTACCACAGATACAGCTCTTTATCCAGCTCAAGAACCAGAGTAACCAAGGCAAGCACAGCAGTGAGTAAGGAATGAAACACCCTCTACTCTTCTTTTTCAAAGTTTTCTGAGGTAACTGCAGACCCACGTAGCTGGAAATGTAGCAGAAGTTAGTACTGAACTGAAAGACCTGATTTAAGGTTCACCACCACCCCGCCCCGGCTGGGGCTCCCGGCCGCGAGACAGGGGAGTGCCTGCAGAGCACCTGCAAGCTGAGAACAGGAGAACGAGGCTAGGGCAGGGAAAAGGGCTGGCCCCAGCAGCAACTGCGGTAGAGCAGGTCTGGCACTAGAGGCTGTACAGTTGTTGGAATAAAAGCAGGTAGCAAAGGTTGAGGAAAGCTTTCAAGGAGAAAGTCAAAGAGGAGGGAGAGAGTAGAGAGGCCTTTCTGATGCTCAGGAAAATGACCAAAGCACAGAGGTGAGGTTAGGAGAAAGCACAAAATTCTGTGCTTTTTTTTTTTTAATGTTTATTTATTATTCAGATAGAGAGAAACAGAGCATGAATGGGGGGGTGGGGGAGTGGGGAGTAGAGAGAGAGGGAGACAAAGAATCAGAAGCAGGCTCCAGGCTCCGAGCTGTCAGCACAGACCCCGACGTAGGGCTCAAACCCACAGACCGTGAGATCATGACCTGAGCCGAAGTCGGACGCTTAACTGACTGAGCCACCCAGGCGCCCCTGTATTTCTTTAAAAAGAGTTACAACAGCAATAAAACAGCATTCAGAAATACACTTTGGAAATGAATCCAGTAAGAAATGGAAGTCTTTATAAAGAACACTATAAAACTCTACAAAAATGTGTACGAGGAAACTTGAAAAACTGAAGAAAGACTATGTTTCTGGGTGAAAAGACTGTTGGAAAGGCAGCCATTGAGTCCAAGGTAATGTCCATGTTTGACACATTTTTTAGTACAGTCTTAACTTTTCCACTCCACGCAATAGGTCAGAAATAGATTTTTTTTTTTTTAAATTCTCAAGCGACACTTCTGACCAGTGTCCTGTCGTGACCCACACAGAGGTTACCCTGTGGAAGAGTAAACCCGTGTGGCTCCAGGATCTGTCCGACCTCCCAGGAGCCAAGGGGATCGAGTCACACCTGGAACCTATTTCCTGGGGCACGGCAGCCTGGAGACTTCGTTCTAGGGTGGACAGCAGCAGCCTCAGCAGTTCTCCTGGCTGCCCATGAGCATCACCTGGGGAGCTTTCAAAACACTCTCAATGCCTAATCCCTCCCCCAGTCCCCACCCAATTACATCAGAATCTCTCCTGATAGAAGCCAGGCATTATTATTCTTAAAGTTTCCCTTGAAGAATATGCTTCAAAGTCTGGGAGCCATTGTTCTCAGTGCTTTGTATACCTCAACGTACATGTGAATCACATGGCAATCCTGTCAAAATGCAGATTCTGGTTCATTCATTCATTCTTGGGGGAGACCTGAGATGCTGTTCTAATGAGATCCCAGGTGAGGTCAATGGTGCTAGCCCACAGACCACTACTTGAGTAGCATATCTAGAGCAGCGGATCTCAAACTCTGGTGGTATTAGAATCACCTAGAAAATTAATTAAAAATAGTGGCCCAGGGCACCTGGGTGGCTCAGTCGGTTGAGCATCCAGCTTCAGCTCAGGTCAGAATATCGTGGTCCATGAGTTTGAGCTCCAAGAGCTCCATGTCTGACTCTGTGCTGACAGCTCAGAAGCCTGGAACCTGCTTCGAATCCTGTGTCTCCCTCACTCTCTCTGCCCCTCCCCTGTTCATGCTCCGTCTCTCTCTCAAAAATAAACAAACAAAATAGTGGCCCAGGCTCACTGAAGTTGAATACAGCCAGGGCCAAACTATGGAAGCCAGAAAACTGTCCTATGCTGGATGGATAAAGAAGATGCGTGGGTGTGGGTGTGGGTGTGGGTGTGGGTGTGTATTTCTACCATAAATATTTTTCAGCCATAAAAAAGAATGAAATTTCGCCATTTGCAACAACATGGATGGAGCTAGAGAGTATAATGCTAAGCAAAATAAGGCAGAAAAAGACAAACATCATGATTTCACTCAAACAAAACAAATCATATGATTTCACCCAAACAAAACAAACAAAGGAAGAAAAAACAGAGACAGACATTTAACTACAGAGAACAAACTGCGGAGGTGAGTGGGGGATGGGTGAAATAGGTGATGGGGATTAAGGAGGGCGCATGTTATGATAAGCCCTGGGTGTTGTATAATTGCTGAATCACTACATTGTACACCTAAAACTGATATAATACTGCATGTGAGCTATACTGGAATAAAAAATTAAGAACTTAAAAAAAAAAAGAATATGGTGCCCAAAACAAATAAATCATTGTTGGGCTCTGGCTCTGAAAAGGAGGAGGAAAAACAAAAAAGAAGAGGGAGAGAGGCCTGGGTTCACTGAAGTTGAATATTGGCTAGACCCCTAGTTCTCCCAACTCTCCCCAAGGTGGTTGTCATACATGCCGAAGTCTGAGAACCACTGAAAAGAGTATTAAAGACTGAGAAAATAAATCCACAAGAAACACCCTGAGGTCAAATATGAGAAAACACTTTATATCAATAAAAACCCCACAGGTCAGAGAAACAAAGCAGAGAAACAAATAAAAAAGCACGTGGCAATGGATGTGCAGTACGGATGTATATGAGCTCAGTACATTAAAGAAGTTTTTCAAAAGAAGTAGAAAAGGAATTCGTTTTAGAGAGGATACATTTAAAAAAATTTTTTTAAATGTTTTATTTATTTTTGAGAGAGAGAGAGAGACAGCGTGAACAGGGGAAGGTCAGAGAGAGAGGGAGTTACAGAATCTGAAACATGCTCCAGGTTCTGAGCTGTCAGTACAGAGCCTGATGTGGGGCTCAAACCCACAAACTGTGAGATCGTGACCTGAGCCGAAGTCGGACGCTTAACCGACTGAGCCACCCAGGCGCCCCTAGAGAGGACACATTTTTATAGAGCTGCGGGAGTATGAAAAGCTGCTTTCCTCCCAGCTGACCTGGGCAGTGCCAGAAGAACGGACATTTAATAGGAGAGGAGGCCAGGGGACGGGAAAAGTTGTTTCAGACAGAGGACTGCTTAAAGAGAAGGTTTCTGTGAAGGAGCCACAGGGAGAAACTAGGGCACTGAAGTGAAAGGCAAAAAAGACCCAAAAGGCCATAGAAGGGCAATTAAGATAAACTTCACTTTTTGAAGCTCTTGCCTGAGGCCATCCCTGAACTTTTCAAAAGAAGAAAAAATTTTCTTGGTATTCACTTAGGATACCGATGGTTAGGCCTGGCTAAGACATGGAACAGACATTTGAAATATTCGGATTATAGGTCAGTTACAGTAAGGATTTAATGGCTTCTGTAGGCCTGTACCCTGAATAGAACCACTATTTATTTCATCATTTCTCTGTGACAAAAGCAGTGAAAACACACTAATTGGTCACCTAATGTCCCTCCAGAAGAAGGTGGCAAAGGCATTACATTCAAATCCTACAACTTCAGGAGCACGTGGGTGGTTTAGTCGGTTAAGAGTCGGGCTTTGGATCAGGTCATGATCTTGCTCCTCCTGGGTTCAAGCCCTGTGTGGAGTTCGTCGCTGTCAGCACAGAGCCTGTTTCAGATCCTTGGTCCTCTCGCTCTCTGCCCCTCCCCCACTCACGCTCGCTCTTTCTCTCAAAAATAAATAAACTTTAAAAGAGAATCCTACAATTTTACCTTGATTTTCAACTTTCTTCTTTGGCCATCAAAATGAAGGAAAGATAAAACATCAGAAGACATGCAGACATAAAAAGAAAATTCATAGTTCTAATTTTAAAAACAAATCTTTAAGAATGCAAACCAAATTAAACCAAGAAAGGGGCCCAAAAGATCAAGATGGTAATTGTTCCTTCCCTGTGGTCTCAGGTAGGAAATGCTAATAGATCTGTTCACATCATTTATTCCCCAGGGCCTCTTCTCTGGCACTTCAGGCCTCTGGATGGGTTAGAAAGCTGCCACTCTCACCACAGAACTCTAGCGAGAGTGAGGGTGGGCGCAACGCCACCTGCTGCCTGCAAGGGGCTTGTCTTCCCATTGGAGAGGGGAGATGTCAGGCCTATGTGAGGGCAGGTATGGGTAAGTCAGTCAAGGTCTAGTTTAGGGATGAGGTAAAATGGCGGCAGGGCAGGCGATTCAGAAATATCAGCCCAGAAAGTCCAATGTTTAATGGGTGTGAATCTAGTGTTTAAAAAGGTGTTCTGAAGCTATTTCATACCCGTGCATCCCAGCTTTAACATCTCCAAATACCTCTACTTCAGGGATGCATGACTAATATATATGTTTCTCAAAATAATGATAATAATAACAATAACAATAAAATAATAATAATAGAAACATAAATCTGGGTTACATTTCTTTATAACAAGGTTCCCCAAAGACTAAAGTTATAACCGACAAGTTAGCCCTCCTCTACCTGGTTGACTGAGATCTCAAAGCTACAGCCAACGCCATCTGCCCTTCTGAATGGCCCAGGAATTTCCGAGAAGGGGGAGGAAGCAGTCAACCTAACTTCAAATTCTCCCTAATGCCCACTTGTTAAAAAAAAAAAAAAAAAAAAATGGGCAAGTGATATCTTTCCTCCCATTCCTTCATCCGCAACTGAAGTTGGAAAAATCATAATTTTTCCCACTCCCTGTGAGCAGAAGACTGTGAGGAAATAAAAAGTGGCTTCTTGTCACAGGAATATTAGGAACCCATGCTCTAAACAGAACCATTTGGAAGAAAGAAGCCACCCTGGCCTACAAGACACTTTGCAAACATAAGAGTTAACACACTTGTCCTAGACATCTGGGCCTAAGGCACTTAGACACAGGGCCGGTGTGCCACCAACAGGAAGTGCTGGGTGACCGGAAAGCAGTCAGCTCCCCACCCACTCACACAACACATAAAACCCAGATGAACCAAGAAGTTCCTCCACATTGATGCTGTTGCCTTCGCCCTGAGAGATGACTTTCTAACAGCCAACCACCACAGCTGGTCCCCTCAAACTATCCTTCTAAAAAGGTTCCAGGTAAAGTGAACCGAAATCATGCTTCTGTCACCCAATCACCATTGGTAACAATCAACAGTACCTTGTTTGACACTATAAAATGTCTCAGAGCTCTGGGCTCCTAAGCAACGGGGAGGCCTGCCCGGACCACGAGGTCTATCTACACTGGCACCACCATGACCACGCACTCTCTGGACCTGTTCAATTTGCCACAAAGCACCAATCATGGCCTGCGGTTTCCCCCCAGGATGTAAGGGCTGGGAGGGCCAAGAACGTGTCTGCGGCTCGCTCTACCGTGTCCAGTGTCTACAGCAGGGCTGAGCTGCTGCTAAGTCCTCACAACTTCACGAAATCAGGTTAGGGAGGAAGGGATGGAGGAGGGAAAAGGGAGCTGTGTCTCCATATCAACTCTGGGCACACTTCCAACATTCAAGTCAACACACAGTACGCATGGAATCCTGGACAGGAGTTGCTCCTGCGTTCCAGATTCGTACCTGCTCTCATCCCTAGTAAGGAAGAACTCCTTTCCCTTAATGATCTCCACAGAATGCCGAAAGATGGAGGGAGAGGCAGTTCCCTCACTGGGTCTCCGCTCAAAAGTACATGATTTTTAATATTAGCTTACAAAAAAAAAAAAAAAAAGAAAAGAGTAATGGTAGGCGTGTGTAGCATTTATTAATTGTGTGATTGCGTGCGCCAAGGAGACAAAGATGAGGGAGAGAGAAAAACTGATGAAAGCCAAAAGCCCACATCTGTATTAAAGATGAAAACTTATTTTTAAACCTAATGACTAATGACTTCTACTTGATCCTCTTTCTTCTCAGCAGGATCCTTCTCTAGACCACATATACTTATTTTTAATCTCTCTTGGGAAAGAAGAAACAGAAAATAATAGGATTATATGGGTTTAACAGAAAGGAAGATTACCTCTTGAGGAAATACAGGGATTCCCCCCCTCCCCGACTTATTTACCAGCCGAATCCAAAGCTCAGATCACACTCAGAATTCATGAGGTTACCTCAGACAGTGAGTAATAGATGTATTCTGCTCCACGTCAACAGAGAGGTCAAGAAAATCTTCATCTTTGCTACTAACCTGAAGCAAAATAAAGACAAAGAAAAAAGAATAAAAGTATTAAAATACATAATAGATACAGTAATAAAGTTTTGAACACTCCTACGTAACCAAAACCCGTGACTGCAGAAATAGTCACATGTGGTTTTCTATACTCGCTGGCAACCAGCTACCCTGAAGACAACCTACAGAAAAATCCTCAATTCTCAATTTAACCATATTCCTGTTCCAGCTCTGGTCTAGAACTTTTAATAACTAACACTCAACCAGATGTCTCTTCCTCTATATTGATTTTCCCCATCATTTCAAAGTAGGGAGTTATCAAATAAACACCCACGTAGCCCAGATTGGCACAATGATAAACACGGAAATGGTAAAAGGACAGGAGACTTTGGAAACCCACCGCTCAGATAGTCACCTCTTCGTGAAGCTGTCTACACTTACTGCCAATCCCTTGAAATCATTTGCTCCTGTACCTCATCATCCAAACTGTGTCCAGGGCCAGGGAGCCAAATGTGTGCCGGGCTGGAGAGTCCCACTAACCGGCACCGGCACCTGTCCCTTAGCTTGGGACGTGGCCATCGTTTGCAGAGCCCTGTGCCGTGTGTGCTAACAGTTGAGCCTGGAGCTGGCCAGGGGCCCTGGCTCACACAGGCTCCCCGCTGTGGACTGCTCAAAGGAGCGGGCTCCCTGGCCCACCCCTCAGCCCCAGCAGTTCACACCACTGGAATCCTGGCGCTCGAACCTATACTAGTTCACGGAGCAAGTGCTTGCAGTCCAGCAGTTCACTGGCAAGCCTGGCGTTTCCCTCTCTTGCGGTGAGAGGCACAAACTAGTTCAGCAACAACCTTGAAGTGTTCAGTCAACTGGCAGCAAAATGAGAAAACACACCTTTAAGTATGACAACTACCCTATGGCCCAAAATTCTACTGCTAGGCCATTATCTAAAGAAATACTCAAAATGTGGACCCAATCTTTTATACTTTCATTAGTATATACAAGGAAGGGTATTGAGACAGGCTATGGAACTGGAAAGTTCCACTGTGCCATGCCACTATGCAGTGGATGACTTATGGCCACTCAGCCTTGGTGTACCTCAGTCCTCATCTGTAAAGTGGGGACAGTAAGAGCATTAACTTAATAAGGCTGTTGTAAGGATAAAATAATACATGTTAAGTGCTTTCCAAAGTAAAACAGTCGGGGCACCTGGGTAGCTTAGTTGGTTAAGTGTCAAACTCCTGATTTCAGCTCAGGTCATGATCTCACATTCAGGAGTTCAAACCCCACGTCAGGCTCTACACTGACAGCACAGAACCTGCTTAGGATTCTCTGTCTCTCTCTCTATGTCTCTCTCTCTCTCTCTTTCTCTCTGCCCCTCCCTGGCTTATGCTCCTTCTCTCTCAAAATAAATAAATAAACTTAAAAAAAAGTAAACAGTCGCTACATCAGAGAGGGGTATAAAAACTATAATTGGCCTAACATGGTCTAAGAGCTGGAAAAGGTTTCTGCATGGTGGGCACCACATTCAATGAATAAGTAGACTGTACTACCATATATATAAGCTAATTCCAATTTTGTATAAAAAAGGCACATATCCATTTACACACATACACATGCTCTTCTACATATACACATACTACATCATTCTGCCTCTTTTGTAGTGGCACTAACTGTTACTGCTATGGTGGGATGCATGAAAAGCCCCAGATCTCCACCACTGCCTATACTGGCTTCTTTACCACATGGCTTTACAGATCCTCCCATCAAGAGATAAGATCCCCTATCCTTGATTCTGAGCTCAGCCACATGACCTGCTTTGGCCAGTGGGATGTTAGAGGATGTGTTATAAACAGAAGCTTCAAGTACTTATGACATTTGCTCTCTTGCATTTCTGTCAACACCATAAGAAAGATAAGCCCAGGCTAGCCCACCAGGCTAGCCCACCATTCCTAGGAAGACGAGAGGCCCATGGGAGAAAGCTGTTCTCACTAAGATGCCCCAGACAAGAGCCGTCTAGAACAAAATGCATATGGCCTGTAGGTACACAAGTGAGTCAGCTGAAGCAGAAACACACAAGTACACCCAGGTCTAGCCTAGATCAGGTGACCCTCCGCCAACCCAAAGTTGAATGATTTTTATAAACAATAGCTGATTTAAGTTTCAGTTTGGGGGTGGTTTGTAACAAAGCAATAGATAATCGATATGACTCCTTCACATTTATATATGCTTTATTTGTTTTTTTTTTAATTTTTTTATTGTCTGACTCTCCTTTACTCAAATGGAAGTTCAAGACTGGCTCTAGTAATGACTAAAATCTTACCATTTCAACACTCCTCCAGAAAACTATAAAATTCAGATAACTATAAATAAAAGAAGATACCAGAAAGTGTTAAGAGAATAAACACAAACAGGCAGATGGGGAGTCCACACCTGGAGGACAGTTGTACAGAATAACTTTATGGTTCCACAGCTTCTTTCTGGGGAACATAATGCAGTCTGTTTGGTTTTGGAACCAGAAAATCAATTTGGGAAGCCACATCTACTAGCAAGAAGGGAAGAAGTCTGAGAGGTTATCCCCGCCTCTGTCTGCCCTCAACTCTGGCTGACTGCTGAGCCACACATGCACAAGGTACACTCACAGCAACTCGGCTACAGACAAAAGGGTTGATCCAAGATTCACGCTGCCATCTATGAGACAGATCTGTGGTTGGACTCCAACCAAGTTACACTGACTGCTGATGTTCAAGAAACACAATAATCACTGAAGAAGGTAACAGAATCCAGAGACTCTCAAATTTTACATCCGCAATGTCCTAGATATTATTCAAACCTACAATGGGTGTGAAGACCCAGGAAAATGGGAGACCTTCTTAAGACAACTAACACCAATCCTTAGATGACGCAGATATTAAAATTAACAGATGAGAATTTTTTTTAAGCAGATAAGAATTTTTAAGAAGCTCTTATAACTATCCTCAGTAAAGTAAAATATACTCACAATGAACCAAAAAACAAGAAATCTCAGCAGAGAAATAAAAAAAAAAAAAAAAAGAATCAAATGGAAATTCCAGAAATGAAAAAGTAATATGCCAGATCGACCTAACAATGAACTGGAGATGACCGCAGAAAAGAAAAAGTGGACTTGAAGACAGATCAGTAGAAAATTGTACAATGAGAAGAATAAAGAAAAAAAAAGAATGAAATAAAAATGAACACTCAGAGAACTGTCAGAAAATAGCATACATATAATTGGAGTCCCCGAAGGAAGGAAGAGAGAATAGGGCATAAAAGCTATTTAAAAAATAATGGCTGAATATTTCCTAATTTGTTAAAAGACATACATTTATAGAATCAAGATGCTCAACAAAGACCAAGTAGGATAAATGCAAAGAAGGCCAGCCCAGGCACATCACAATCAAACTGGTACAAGCCAAAGGTAAAAAGCAAATCTTAAAAACATCTAGAGAAAAATGACACATTACGAAAGAATGATGCAATTGGAAGCTGATGTCTTATCAGAAATTATGGAGGCCAGAGAGAGCGGAACAACATCTTTAACGTGCTAAAAGAAAAAAACTGTCAATGCAGACCTCTTAAAGTCCAAAAACAGATCCTTTAAGAATGAAGGCAAAATAAAGAGAATCATTAACAGACCTGCACTGCAAAAAAAAAAAAAGGTTAAAGGAAGTTCTTCAAGATGAAAGGAAATGATACCAGATGGAAAACCAGATCCTCAAGAAAAGAATGAAGAGCATCAAGAATAGTAATTTTGGGAGTGCTGGGTGGCTCATTCAGTGAAGCTCAGGTCGTGATCTCATAGTTCATGAGTTCAAGCCCCATATCGGGCTCTCTGCTCTCAGCGCAGAGCCCGCTTCGGATCTTCTGTCTCCTTCTCTCTGCCCCTCCCCCGCTTCCTCTCTCTCTTCCTTTCTCTCTCTCAAAAATAAACATTAAAAAAAAATAGTAATTTTGACATTGCCCTGTGGGGTGTATAATGTTCATAAATGTAAAACATACAACAACTACGGCATAAGGACAAGGTAAGGTGGGGGCAGGCAGAAGGATACGCACCTGCACATTATAAGCTTTCTATGTTTTATGTGCACAGTGACATGAGGAACTGTAAGTGGACTGTGAAAAGTAAAGAATATATACCGTCACGTCTAAAGAAACAACCAATACACACACAAGTACATACTGAGAGGAAGACTAAAATGGAATTGTTCATATAAGCGTATGTACATGTACATCTATTCAACATATACGTAGATTAAAATAATTTTTAAAAAAGCAGAGGAGGAACAAAAAAATAATAAACTGAAGGGAAATAAATGGAAAATAAATAATAAAGTGGGAGCCCCAAACCCACCCATTCCAATAATTTGCATTAGACATTAGTGGTGGCCTGGGGCTTGCAACAGAGATTAATTGCTGGGAACACAAGGGATCTTACTGGCGTGACAGAAATGTTTTAAAGCTGGATTACGGTGGGGCACCTGGGTGGCTCAGTCAGTTAAGTGTCCGACTTCAGCTCAGGTCATGATCTCACGGTTCATGGGTTCCAGCCCTGAATAGGGCTCTGTGCTGACAGCCAGCTCAGAGCCTGGGGCCTGTTTCAGATTCTGTGTCTCCCTCTCTCTCTCTCTGACCCTCCCTGTTCATGCTGTCTCTCTCTCTCTCTCAGAAATAAATAAAACATTAAAAAAATTAAAAAAAAAAAAGCTGGATTATGGTGATAGCTGCACAACTTACCAAATTACTTTAAAAATTACTGAAAGGACAAACTTTATGGGATACAAGTTATACCTCAATAAAGTTGTTTTTTAAAAAGTAAAAGATTTATGAAGGAAAAACTGACAGAATTAGAGGAAGACATAAAATAACCCCATCATCATAGGTATTTTAAACTTCTCCATCATCATAGGTATTTTAAACTTCTTTCTCAGCAACTGATAGAAAGACTAGGGGGAAAAAATCAAGAAAAACATAGAAAATCTGAAGAAGTCTATTGTTCGAATAATGTATCCAATAACTGCAAAATGTATATTCTGTTCAACCCAGTGGTTCTCAGCAAGGGAAACTTTTCTTTCCAAGGGACATGTGGCAACGTCTGGACACATTTCCACTGTCACATATTGGGGAATGCTACTGGCATCTGGCAGGTGGAAGCCAGAGATGCTGTTAACCATCCATGATACACAGCGTAGCACCCAAACATTCACCTGACTTTAAATATTAACAGTTCCAGGTTGAGAGACCTAGTTTTTTAGTACATTTACCAGGGTAGACCATGTGTTAGGCTACAAACATGTCACACTAAATTTTAAAAGACTGCAATAATCCAGGCTATCTTCCTGTTAACCATAGAGATTTAATTTGAAATCAATAAAATTAAGGTGTCTAGGAAAATCCTAAATAACTGCAAGTTAATCAGCATACTTCTAAGTAATAAATGGATCAAAGGGAAAAAAGCACAAGAGAAACGAGAAAATATTTTGAATAACAAAGAAAAATCCCAATTTGTGGGATATAGCTAAAGCAATACTTAAAGAGACATGTATAGGTTTAAATGTGCATCTAAGTAAACAAAAGAGCAAGGACTACCTTTTATGTGTGTTTTAAATGCTATATCCCTTGCACTTAAAATACTTTCCAGCGTTTAGTAGGTACTCAATAAACATTTACTAAATGAATGAATATTTGACTGAACAAATGGAAAGATACCTAAATGCTGACAGTGGCATCTGGAAAACAGAATTACAAATGATTTTCATTTTATATGTTCAGGTGTCTGATTTGTGAAGAAATAATCCATAGGCATTGCATTTTTTCTAACTAGTAAAACTTTTTAAACCTAAATGGTCCTTGTCTGGGAGAAAATAAAAGGATTATAGCCAACTGAAAACATACATAATTGACAGAGGGAGGATCAGGTTCTAAGAAAGCTTCTACTTGAAGGGAGCAAAAACAAAGAAACATGATCTCCTACTGGATGCAGATCTTTACTTAATTATTTTAGGGAGGGGATAGAGGTACAAACTTAAATAATGAAATTTAAAAAGTTACTGTAACTTTCCCAATTCCCAGTGTAAACTGCTTCCAGAATTTATAGTGTGAGAAAGCAGTGCTCAGGTAGATTGACCCCGCCGGGGTAGTATGAAAAATGCCTCTAAACCCTTCCATCAGGATTCTTCCCCGATCAGACTGATACAGTCAAAAGCAATGGGTGATCAAGCAATTTTGTTTTTCCTTTCTATCTTCCCAGAAAGCTGCCAGATAATGAAACCATTTTCTTCCCACACACAAGGATCTCATTCTGGTCTAAGTGAAAATACAGCTTGTCACCAAGGAAACATGTATGTCACGAAGACTCCAATACTCTCAGCAAGCACAGGCTACATCTTATTCTCCTTTCTTCTCCCCCAGTTCTGGGCATGGAGTTCCCCAAAGACTAGTTGAAAAGGTATCTGGGAACATTAAGTGACCCTGCCTGCTCTTCTTTTTAGTAGGTTACAAATCAATTCATAGAACAAATTAATATATAAGGTATACATATAAACCAGGAGCTTTCCAAGGGCCCTAAGTAATGGACATCCTATTCAAATGTGCTTAAATCCCCAGACTCCTTTCCTTGGCTTGCTTGAAAAGGTGACCAGGTGGTTATTCGACGCTGATCAGCCAGGAACTGAAAATGTGCTAGCTGAGAGCAGTGCCAAAGCCCCTGGGCTTAGGAAAAGTGGTAACAACAGCCCCCCCGAGGGGCTCAGAATCACCACTGAGTGATCTCACCTGGCTGCATCACCCATTTCCCCCCTCCTCTTCTTACAGAAGAGCTCAGAAGCTCTACTGAATCAGTTTTAACCTCTGTAAATGAAGCAAGAAGGAGCCATACAACTGGTACTTAATAAAGCAGTTCTTCAGACACCCTTTTGGCTCCAGTGACAGATACAAATGTGCCTTAAAACCCCCGAGAAGCACTAAAAACCACAAGTTTGCAAAGCAAAAACTCAGCTTAAATGGAAAGGGGGGAAATTAACAACAACAAAATTAAGCTCCAAATGGCCCAGCAAATCTTATAAACCAAGCAAAGGACAACCAAAGGAGCCCGGAGACTGGGCTGGAAAATCCCCATGCAGCAATTCTGAAGTGCCTCGATCAAGGTTATCTGGGCAAGTCTGCACTGAATTACCCCCTTAAAATAGTTTCTCCACAACTATCCAGAGTGAAACCATTTGTCTCCATAAATCTCTCAGTTGACATTTGCACTGCAATCACAAGCAACATTTACAAAGGGTAAGACCAAGGGGGAAAAAAGCATTGTTTTCTGAAAGCATGAAAGCCGCACAAAGAATTTTGCACAATTGGCTGAGGTGGCTACAAAGGCAAGGCTCCTAGCCCTCCCCCCCCCCGCCCCCCCCTTCCCCAGGGGCTAATTTGCTGCTCTGGCTCCAGTGCAGTTTAATCCCTCTGTGAGATATCACCAATGCGACTAAAACACCATTTAAAAGGGCTGCTTGCCTTGGGCAGAGGACCTTACTCAAAGGGGCCCCATATTTCTCATCCAGCTAAGGAAAACTTAAATGTTACTTCTTTTACACTAAGTCCTCGACATCTTACAGCAACAACAACCAAAAAAGCCCGCAGGCTATGTATTTTCTTAGAAAGTAGAGGGCTTTTCTAACAATTAGAGCTTTCTAAAAATGGAGTGCATTGCCTGGGGAGATTGAGTTCCCCATCTCTGGACAGAGGCCAAACAGATGCTGGTGACCAACTGGCTAGGATGTCACAGAAGGGACCCGGGCCCTGGTAGGGAAGGATTAGATGACTCTTAGGATCCCATCCAGTTAACCAATCTATGAAACGAAGGTGATTACGTAAGGAACTCCAGAGAAAACTCTTGCCTCAAAATCGAATCACTTTAGGAAATAAAAAACACAGGTTTTTCAGAGTGCCATCCTCCATAAGGACACACTCACACAAAAACAAAACGAAAGGATACACTCACACATTCACTTCCACAATCCAAGTATAATGACTGCATAATGATTAGAATCCCATTATAACAAACTAGGGTCTCACCCAAAAGTTTTGAAGGGAATCTCTGGGCACAGTAACCCCCAGGAAGTAACAGGCTAGGTGACAGGTACTGATACACAAATATCTGAGGGGGCGATATCTGCATTTGCTGGGATCGAATAACCTGCTCATAGACAAAAAAAGAAACTACAAATGTGACTAAGCCTATCGTCTGAGCCTTCCTGAAAACTCTGACTTAGTTTTCCACAAGATAGATTTAGTAACCGTGTTAATTTCAAAGATAACCCAAAGGACCAGACCAGCTGCATCGTCTGCAGCAGGTTTCTTGGCTAAATGGAGAAGTGTGATGCCCCACTGTTCTGGTTCACCTGTCATATATTCACAGTACTCTGGTGCTTCTCCTTCACAGCATTTTAAACTCTTAACTACAAAACTAATTAATTACTTATTTACTAATGCCCATCTTCCCTGCTGAAAGTTCCAGAAAGGCAAGGCTCTCACTGTATCCTAAGGATCTGTGCCTTTACGTAGCAGACAGGAGGCGGGGTGGGGGTAATTTACTGAATAAAAGAATATTCGGCTACATAGCCACATATTATCCAAAGTGAAGGCATCTAAGGATAGTAGGTATAGACAAGAATGTGGAAAAAGGAGAATGGTCATATACTGGATATGTAAAACATACAACCTCTTTGGGGATTTCATATTTTCTGATAGGCATACCATATTTAGAGAGAGAGAGAGAGAGAGAGGGGGAGGGAGGGAGGGAGGGGAGGGAGAGAGAGAGAGAGACATGGGGGGGGTGAGAGATTTACCTATATTAGATTATAGGTACTGCAAGGTTCATAGCAGCATTGCTCAGAGTTGCTCCAAATTGGAAACAACCAAATGTCCATCACAGTGAAAGAAATGAATTTGTAAAGTATGTGTGTGGTATATTCATGCAATGGAATGAATACTATGGTGATGAAAATGAATGAACTAAAGAATCCTGCAATAACACAAAAGAACCTTACTAGGGATACTGAACAAAAGAGAAAAACCAAAAAATAGTCCAAAAAGAATACATATTATATGATTTCAATCATATCAAGATAAAAAAAAAAAAAAGCCAAATGGAATGATACATTTCAGGGTTGCAAAAATAAATTGCAAGTTGTACCAAACACTCAAGGAACTGATACACTGCTATACACTGGCAGGACATTAACATGCAGGAGGCAAGAGAAAAGGCAGAAAATCCCAATAGGAAGTTACTGCAATTTAACGGATACCTCCTGTCACCTGTCAAGACCTGAAGGGGACCTGAGCCAGGGTGTGACTGTGGGGGCTGAGAAAAGTAGAGAATTAAAAAGGGGGGTGCCTGGTGGTACAGGCCTGGTCTGACTTTGCCTCAGGCCATGATCTCACAGTGTCTGGATTTGAGCCTTGTGTCGGGCTCTGTGCTGACAGCTCAGAGCCTGGAGCCTGCTTCGGATTCTGTGTCTCCCTCTCTTTCTACCCCTCCCGGGCTCGCTTGCTCTCTCTCACTCTCTCTCTCAAAAATAAATACACATTTTGGGGCTCCTGGGTGGCTCAGTCAGTTAAGTGTCTCATTTGACACAGGGCATGGTCTCAGAGTTCGTGAGTTCGAGTCCCGCACCGGGCTCTCTACTGTCAGCACAGAGACTGCTGTCCTGCTTTCTTTCTCTTTCAAAAATAAACATTAAAAAAATAATGATAAATAAACATTTTTAAAAAATTAACAAAAATAAAAAATAAAAAGAGATACAACAGGGATATCTGGCTGGCTCAGTGGTATGCATCTGACTCTTGATTTGGGTGCACGTCATGATCATGCAGTTTGAGATTGAGCACGTCAGGCTCTGTGCTGACAGTACAGAGCCTGCTTGGGATTCTCTCTCCCTCTCTCTCTGCCCCTCCCCTGCTCACGTGCACGCTCTCTCTCTCAGAATAAACAAACTTAAAAAAATTTTAAGAAAAAAAAGAGAGATACGACAGACAATCTGATGACAGAACAGATACACAAGATAAGGTGAGGATGGTGCCAAGGGATACTCCCTTATGAAAAAGAGGGAAGAAAGGGAAAAAACGACTATACATCTGCAAATTATAATATTTACAATATATCTCTAATTTTGATGCTTAAAAGTACAGGAAGGTATTCTAAAAATACATTCACTATCAAGAAGAATAAAAAACTGCAATGGATTAAAATACGTAAAATGTTAAAATTCATGAGTTCATCCAAAAACAGTAACACAAAAGAAGGAAAAGGAGATGAAGTATTCCAAAGGTTACAGCCATGTTGCGAAAGTGATAAAAAATTAAGACAAAGATGTATATTGCAGAGCCTAGAGTAACCTCTAAGAGAATTTGAAGCTAACAATACAATAGACTCAGAAGGAGGAGGTGGAGGGGGGTAAATAATGAATTGATATAAAAGAAGGGAAGAAAGAAAAAGGAATCTAAAATAGGAGGGTTAAATAAGAAAAAAGAATAGAATGGTAGAAACATACTGCAGTTTTTCCGTACCTGTTAACACCCCAGGATGCTTCCAGAATGTGGGAAATTCTACAAGACAAACCTGATTTATTCAACAATGAAATTGCAAGGAAAAGAGGAAGGAAGGGGAGCAATGAGTAGTAATTCATAGATGGAGACACATACTGGCTAAATGCAGTGTGTGGACGTTTGGATCCTGATGTGAATTAACCAACCGCTTAAAAAAAAAAAAAAAGACAAAAAAACGACATAGTCTGAGAAACCTGAACACTAATAATGATTTAAAGAAATTATTTTTAGGTGTATTAATAGTATTGTACTTTTGTTTAAAAAAAGTTTTTTCTTGCCTTTTAGAGATCTGTAACAAAGTGATAAAGGAGCTTCAAAGGAAATGCTATGTTATCTGAGATTTGCCTTAAGATGACCAGTTTGGCAAGGGTCGGGAGAAGGGGAGGCATGAAACAAGAAATGATCAAGACGGGCTGATGTGTTAACAATCATAGTAATACCCATATGGGATTTACTCTACTATTCTACTTCCGTATTCATTTAGATTGTACTGGAATATAAAATATAAAGGGACAGAAGGAGAAAGGGAGGGAGGAAAGATCTCTAGATAGAAAAGTATGTGTAGAAAATGTTTTGGCAGGATAGATCTCAAAATGTTCAAGTGGCTCTCTCTGGGCAAATGTGATCACAATTTTTAGAAAATGTTGCAAATTTATCATCTCTGGGTGGGGAGATCACTGGTACCTTTTAGTCTCTCTTCTCTTTTAGCTTAGCTAGGCTTATCTAGTTGTTTCTACAATGAACAGATCAGAATGTTGATTCAAAAGTTGTTTAAAAGGACAGAAGAAATACTGCCAAAAAAACAAAGAACCTCCCACTTAAATCTACATTTCTTAACCATTTCTGGGTCCTAGTCTCTTTGCAAAAACTGATGGAACTCTCTCCAGAAAATGCACAATCCCATTCTTCATATGATGTGAAGAAACTCCTAATGAACTCAGAGGCTTTCTACGTTGTTGGTAGTTACAGTAAATAATAACAGCTGACATTTGTTACATATTTGCTATATGCCAAGCACAGCCCTATGTGCTTTCCAACTGTTAACTCACTTCATCCTCCCAAGCAATTCCATGACACAGGTGCTCTCATTGTCCCCAATTTACAGATGAGGAGAGTGAACACAGAGAAGTTGAATAATAGGCCCAGGGTCCCATAACTAAGGAATGGTGGAACCAGTATACAAACTCAGCAGCCCGGCTCTGTAGCTGGGCCTTTTGCTTCCAAACTACGAGGCCATTCATATGTGATGTCCTGCGTCCTACTCCAGAGACCATGTCTGCAAATTCAACTAACAGGAAGTACCCACCATGTACCAGACTCATCTGGACAGATGAGCCCACCCGGCCCTTGCAACAGCACCCTAAAAACACGCAGCTAACTGCGGCAGGATCGGAAGCCAAGCCCGACTTCCAACAAGTTCACCATCCCACAGCTGATCCCCTTTAAGTGGGAGGGATGGTCTGTTCTAAGTCTCACATGATCTCCGCTTGAGCAAAATCTTTTCAAGGTAACTGGCAGAGGGCTAGTTTAACAGTTCAATATGTGCACCCTAAATTCTGCCCATGATCCAAAGAAATCCGATTTTTGAGATTTTTCCCTCATCAGTCTACTTTAGCCAGCTGCGACATCTTGGATGGAGACATGCTTCCAAAAGTTTGCTCATATACACAAATAGAACTGTCTGCGTGTATCAAAGACAACCACCAGGCGCTGTATACCACAATGCACTCACGCACAACACAGCCTGTACAGATACGCACGAGCAAATCATATGAAAAGCCCCCGCAATGCTCACAGTTTCACAGTTCAAGCATCGAGTTTCATTGGTGAGTGTTCCCTGAAAAATCTCATGGACCCAGGTGAGTTCTGGTTTATTATTCTCTGCAGGCTCGTTCATGTTGCCATTTTTTAATTTCCCGTTTTGTTTCTCCTGTTTCTTCTCTTCCTGCAGGATGTCCGCAATAGTGTTTAGCAAATAATTTAAAAATTCGTGAGCATCCTGCTGCATGTAGTTATCAAAGAGATCTGGAAAAGAGAAGGTCATTATTTCAATCTCTGGTTCTTGAAAAGCAAACAAAATGCTCAACTTTACATGCCACACTTCAATTTCTACATTGAAATGTCAAGTGGACAGGTATCACGTATATTCATCTCTACCGTGCAACTTTAATGGGTAAATTTTAAAAGAATTTTTGTTCATTTTCATTTTCTTGCCACCCCCCAAGAACTAAATTTCCCCTATCTCCCTAAAGTCATCCTGTATATAAAAAGCTACCGAAGTTTTTATTTGTTCTACAAAAAAAAAAAAAACCCAAGAAATTATTTGAGAAGTTCCCTGATAAAATATCAATGTTTAATATGATGTGACCACCAACGATCAATTATTCATTTTGCAATTTATCTAGAGCAACAGGGGTCTCTCCCCAAAGATCATATTACACCCTGGAACAGACTGGAAGCAGCTTAAATGAAACACATATGGCAGATGAGGGATATATGTATCTATCTGATAGTGTTCTGAAACCAAAGACAAATGATTCCAGAAGCCTACCACTGCTCCCTGTCACAGGGACAACCAAGAGACGAATGCAGCTGTGACACTTCATTATTAATCACATTCACGATGAGACTTGGGAGCGCTCTGCTTCCTGCTCAGATTATTTTTATTCTGGTACATATAAACTACAACAACTTTAAAAGACAGCAATCAAATTAAATGAGACTTCCTAAAACAAACATCTGATTAACTGTGCAAGTCTGCTGGAATAAGGCTGAAATCTGGGATAAACACAAGTTGCCATATCTACTCTTTCTAGTTGTAGAAATTACCAACGCCAATTATTCTTCTTGAATAAATTAGTCCCCACCACTACCTCTCCCGCAAAAAAAAAAAAAAAAAAAAGGTGACAGCAGGGCATTTTTATAGTATAACGATATCAATTTAATATCCTTCAATTGTTTTAGGCAAATAAAAGTCAGAGGTATTTTTAAAAGAGCAGAGTCTCTGGTTAGATAATACACATCTACTTTAATCACTTGGGGCAAGCATATAAGAGTACTATTTTCTTCAATTATTCCATCAACCCATTTATTCCAATCAGTGTCCCAGCCTAGAAGGCTGCCTTGGGCAATTTTTCTCTTACCTCGATGATAACCCAGAATAAGCCCTTCCTGATGCACGCAAGGCAAATAAAAAGACCACTCCAAAATGAAGTGATAAATCTGAATTTGTAAGCATATATTTTATCCAGTTTTGTTTGATGTTCATGTGGTGGAAAAGGAGAATTATATCTGCCTTTACGTTAGCTGGCCAGACCATTTTCCCATGAAAAAAAGGAAGAGGGCAGATGCATTTTGAGGATACACAGAACTGTGGATTCTCCTTATTCTGGACCTTCAAACACATCACTCACCATTCTCTTTTCTCAACCTCGAAATGAACTTCTTTGGTGGGATCACGCCAACCTTCTTCTTCTGCGTGGCAATGCTGTGGAAAAGGTCTGCCAGACACGTCAGCAAGTTTTCCTTCTTTTTTTGCTGGGCCTTGTATGCCAACACATTCTCCCGGAATGGCCGGCAGAAGTACAATGCCTGGAGCACGGAGTTACAGTAGCACGTGTTTCCGAACTGCCAACGGACAACAGGGATGGGTCAGTTCACGGTCTGGAGACGTGCCACCTCCAGTGGGAAGACGAACTCCAGCCTCTGCGGCCAGCCCAGATTTCCCAGGTTGGAGGCCTGCCCGCCATGTTAGAAAACTGGCAAACCAGTCTACACACACCAGTCTACACACACCAGTGATCTGAGCAACAGGGAAATGAATACAGGTTTCCATCAGCCTGGTGCCTCTCAGAGCCCATTAAAGTCCTTAAAGTAGATAGGAAGCTCTCAGCCTTAATTAAAAAAAAAAAAATCTAAGGAGACCTTCTGGTGCTTAAAAAGAAAGAAGAAAAATCGACATAATATGGTGATGAAGGAAAGCAGCCGATTAATAAGAGAGGCCATGTGACATGGGGCACCTCAGTGGCTCAGTCGGTTGAATGACCAGCTTCGGTTCAGGTCATAATCTCATGGTTCGTGGGCTCGAGCCCTGCGTCAGGCTCTGTGCTGACAGCTCAGAGCCTGGAGCCTGATCTGGATTCTGTGTCTCCCTTTCTCTCTCTCCCCATCCCCCACCTCTCTTTCTCCAAATAAATAAACATTAAAAAGCAATAATAAATAAATAAATAAGGCCACATTACAACATATCTAAATTCGTAGGACAGGAAATAAAAGTCCAAATCAGGGGGCGCCTGGGTGGCTTAGTCGGTTAGGCGTCTGACTTTCGCTCAGGTCATGATCTCGCGGTTCGTGGGTTCGAGCCCCATGTCAGGCTCTGTGCTGACTGCCAGCTCAGAGCCCAGAGCCTGTTTCAGAGTCTGTCACTCCCTCTCTCTCTGACCCTCCCCTGCTCACTCTCTCTCTCAATCCTAGAAGAAAAAAAAAAAAAGTCCAAATCAGAAAGAAATCCAGGAAAAGGAACTACCGGCACAGCTGAAACAGCCTCACCCACATGGGGACCTGTTTTAGTTTTACTCTAGCGCCGCTGCACTTTGCTTCAGACCCATGTCCTCATGGACTCCAGAGCAACGGGGAGAAGAGGTACCTCCCAAGGTCATCCCACCAGCTCCTTCGCCTCAAACTCCTGAGTCACCCTCAGTCTTTTTTCTGCCATGACGGCGAGTGTCCGAACGCCATGGCACTCAGGTCCTGGTCTCCCACAATCACATGAGGACTCACGCCTAATAGTCTGCTCCTCTCAAAACCCACGGAGACTCAGATTATGATTCAAGAGGGGAACAGTCACCACCTCACTGGCTTTCAATGGACTGTGACACCAACTCTGTGGAAGAACACAGCCCAGGCTATCACTTCAGAAACCTTCACACAGAGGAAAAGGAAAAAGGAAAAATCTAAAGAAACCACGAGATTAATTACATAGATTTCAAAATCCTTTGTACGATTAAAATAGAACACGAACATCTTCTCAAGATTGGTTGTTGGCTTGTGTGTCATTTTCCCAAGAGTGAGACAGATGCTCCACCATACTTAATGTGACATTTCTACGTATGCTGAGAGAGAACATTTCCTATTTTTACATATTTTAATCTACTTTGACATAATTATGTAATAGGAGACAAACCTCTTTTTAAAGAGAAGCTGGAACTTTCATGAATTACCATTTGAAGTGAACATAAATGAAGCTATTAATAAATGTAATCTCACAATGCTTCCACAAACTAGGAAACGGCCTTAATTCTTTTTTTCCCCATTTGTATTTTCCTTAGCTAGGACAGAATTTTCCACAACTTGAACAACTATCTTCATAGAGCTCAGCAGAGGCCTGTGTATAATGACTAAAAAAAACTGTATTGAAATTAGAGGTCCAAGGGCACCTGGGTGGCTCAGTCAGTCGAGCATCTGCCTTTGGCTCAGGTCATGATCTCGTGGTTTGTGAGTTCGAGCCCCGTGTTGGGCTCTGTGCTGACGGCTCAGAGCCTGGAGCCTGCTTCCGATTCTGTGCCTCCTTTTCTCATGCTCTCTCTGTCTCTCAAAAATAAATAAATGCTCAAAAAAATTTTTTTAATTGGAAATTCATATTTTGCCAACAGAATGCCCTATATTCTAGTACTTGAGCCTTCCTTCTTCCATCCTTTTCTCTTTGAATCAGTGTATCCACCTTTACCTAGACACCCTTTAGTAATGCTTAGCCCTGATCCAGTGGACGACTCCTGGGAAAGAAAAGGAACTAATGTCTATGAGTGTCCACAATGTGCCTCAGCCTCACGTCAGGGTCCTCAGTAGGAGCTCTCTCACTGATCCTTCACTATAACCCAAGAGAAAGATATTGTTATGGTGTCCATTTTACAGATGGAGAAATGGAGGATCAAAGAGGCCAAGTGGCTTGCTCAGGATCACACAGCTAGTGAGTAGCATGGGCAGAAATCAGGTCTGCATTACCTCAAAGCCAATGTTCTTTCCACTGTGCCACAAGTGGCATTCGCTCACTGAGAATACATCTAGCTTCCCCTGTGACAATTACTACCTGTTACACCTGGGTCCTGACACATTCTGCTCAGAGCAGTTGTACCAGAAAACCAGGTGTTGGTGAGGTGCTTATGAGGTGGAAAACCTTTACCCCAGAGAGAGCGGATCAGGTGAGGAAGAAAGTTCACAAGGGTATTGGGTAATACTGCCTTACTACTTAGTCATAACCAACTTATCAAGGAAGCAGAGCCTGGCTGAGTGTGGCCACATGCAAGAGAGTATTGCTGAGCACAGATAAGAGAAGGCCACAGAACTGTGAGATAAATTGGTCCCAGTTGTTCCCCCATGATCCACCCCTGCTTTAAGTACCACCATCAAGTTATATTGTTAAGCAGGTACTGGTGATGAGCCGGTAACACTTTTAAAACTCTGTACTGATGCATACTGAAACCGAGAGTGGCTTGTCCGTATGTGTCATCCACACGACACAGGCAGATTTGGCCCTAAAGGCTAAGGAAACTGTTCCAAAGGTTACAAAGGAAATCTCATAAGCACAAGGGAAAGAAGTGAGAATCGGACCCAACAATACACTAATTAAACCGTTTTTTGGGGGGTACTACTGACACTTTGAAAAATGGAACCAAAGTTCTCCTCCCCAACATCTGCCATTTCTAAGAATGAAGGTGCATGAACAATTATTTAAAAATTGGTAATAAGAGAAAGTGCCATGCAGTTGCTTCAAGTACCCTAAAACATTTGATAAAAATAATACATCTTTAAATACTTACGTTGACCAATCCAAAGTAGTGTTCATTGATTGGAAACTGCTCTGGACCAATGTCTTTTTCCAGAGCAGAGGCATTGGTGCCCTGAAAGAGAAAAATAACAAAGTTTCTATTGTACGTAAAAGGAACAATAGACTCTTAAGAGAGTTCGCTGTTGAGACCAGCATCTCCTCGTCCTCACAGTGGCGGGGGTTGTTCATGCTGGGGGAAAAGTGTCAGAAGTAAATGGGTAAAAGAATTAATAATGTCAGCCTTATTCTCTTTTCATTCAATGTAATCATCCCTTCCAACCTGTTCTACTTGGCTTCGATGATCTTCTACAGGAAAGCTGGTTTGAGATAAGCAAATAAGCAAATTATCATTAAGAACTTGTGAATAATGGGGCGCCTGGGTGGCTTAGTCGGTTAAGCGTCCGACTTTCGCTTAGGTCATGATCTCACGGTTTGTGGGTTCGGGCCCCGCGTCGGGCTCTGTGCTGACTGCCAGCTCAGAGCCTGGAGCCTGTTTCAATCTGTGACTCCCTCTCTCTCTGACCCTCTCCTGCTCACACTGTCTCTCTCTCTCTCTCCTAGAAATAAAAATTAAAATTAAAAAAAAAAAAAAAGAAAAAAAAGAACTTGTGAATAAAACATCGTAAGCCCAGCAGCTTTTATAATATTTGGTGGTGTAGAGAATCATATCACCGCTCTTGAAGTCCACTTCTTCATTCCAATAAAGATATACTGTGTGCCCACTATGCACCAGGCACTATTCTAGGCAGTGACAATATAACAGTGAACAAAGCAGGCGAGGAAGCCCACACGCAGGGAGCTCACATTTTAGTGAAGACAGCCAGAAAGAAAAAGCAAATACAATGGACAGTGTACTGGAAGGAGGTAAGTGGCATGACAAACAATGAAGTAGGAAATGAGGGTGTGGGCCTCAGGGAGGAGGTGGGGGGGAGGGCATGGCGTGTACATGGGGGAGTGTACGCAGCTGAAGCTTTGAATGAGGCACAGAGAAAGGCCTTAACTGGAAAAGTGAAGCGTCCGAGGAATACTGCGAATAATGGAGCAATAGACTGTAAAATGAACACTTCCCAAATGCATCAAATTGGTAAGCCGTATGAACCCGAGTTGGAAGCTCCAACGTGATGATGAGAGGTTACTGAGTACTCATACTAAGTACCAGGGACCGCACTACTTATTCTCACAACAATCCTGGAGGTAAGGACCTTTATAACGCCCATTTAACAGACAGGAGCAGAAGTTTTCAATGGTTAAAAATCTGCCCCAGGACCACAGGCAGGAAGTGGCAGAGCTAGGACTTGAACCCAGGAGTCAGGCTTGGGAGCCCTTGACCTTAACCAGATGCTATGTTGAGCAATGGATCACAGGGCTAAGAGCCAAGTGGCCGCCAGCGATACCACACCCTTTTCTCCCCAAGGCCCAGATGAGTGCGCTGGGATTAGGAAAAGTGACCAAAGTTGAGTCCAACAGGTAAGGAGTTTGGGGAGAATCAGGCCCCACATGTACCGGTGGCTCCATCATCATCCTACAGCCTTCTCACGCTCTCAGGCTATCTGAGAGCAACTCAGTTCAGAGAATCTCAAAGATCTGGGAGAGAGGAAGAGACACCGTTATGTTTTATTAAAAAATGAATCTGCCGCTACTTATTCTTGATTCATATAATTAGCACCTCCTGTCATAGGAAGAAATGGCCAAAGGTGGACTGAGAACCAGTCAAGAAGGTCACTTGTCAGCAAGAAAACGTTAAATGTAAAAGAATCCAATTTTGAGCAAACAGAACTGCAGCAGAAATGGCAATTCTATTCCCTTCTTGTAATATCCTGTTTTCCCGTGTTTTTAGGTCTGTTATACATCCCACCAATCTAAATTCCCTTTCCCAACAGGTAAGACCTTGAGCTTGGTGGTCATCTGTGCATTTGATAGTTTCACTGTCTTCTCACGTACCCACGTGTGGTTTTCATCACCTTTCACACCATACACAAGCAACATCATGTACAAGGCTGAGTCTCTTAAGTAACAGTTATCATATGACAGCAGGATTTTATGGTTTCGACAAAAACCACTATAAGTTTTCAAAGAAGCTACATCCCAATCATAAATCAATATAAATAATGTATATTAAATGCACCCACAGCCGTATCTGAAGCAACACTAGACTATATGGCTTAGAGCCCAGGAGGAATGTCAGATATAAAAGTATAGCACATGGAGACAGAGCTCATTAAGTCTCTCTTTATGAGGTAGCCGTATATTCAAGTTAATCCATGATTTTTGCTATTTAGGAATTCTTGGATCGAGTCTGCTTTTTTCTACCTATCTTAATATTTTCCCACTGGAGGGAGAGTTAGGGAGATGATGACTCATACGGAGGGCAATGTTTACGAGGAATAACTGTTCAAAACACCTGCCCTTCTGAGGCCCACATCTCCCAGTTCTGTGCAAGGCCCTTTCCGTCTCCGCTTCTTGGCTGACCTCCGTTCACAGCCAACCTTACCCTCCTCCCCCCCATCTCCTGCCGTCATCTGGGGTCTGTCTCAATACCTACGTGGAGGAGCACTCCCACAGCCTGCCCTCTCAGTAACTGTCTGAGATGTCTTTTATTCCACTCTGCTCCAGCTCCTCACGCCCAAAGACGTCCTCTGGACCTGGTCACCACCCTATCATCGATCCAGGCTCCGCTCTGCCAGCCAGCTTCCTCGAGCATCCTGGCACCACGGCTACAGTCACCTCACCCAAACCTGTCACTCCTTTGCTTTCTTATTCGGCTTAGGGTCCAGGGATCATCATTTCAGTTGGTCTTACAAACCCTGCCCCCTGACCACACCACCTGGCAAAGAACTAACCCAGTAAGAGCCAAATGGTCCACCGTCTCTGAATGTACACCCCTACAGATGTGCAATGCTAGCGGAAGAAGAAGTCCCACAACCACGCTGGCCCAACTCACTTGAATTCACCAAGCCGGCCCTGAACAGGCCCCACCTCCAATAATGTCTCTTCAGTGCACTCATTCTCTCCACGGCAACTATTCCCAATTCCCTGGAGCTCTTCAAAAGGTCCGCATCCCCTAGTTCCCTTCTGCCCCTCTCACTGGCCTCCTCCTCAATAGGGGGAGATTTTTTTAAAAAATTGGATTAAATTAAACCAGCAGAGAGGAACTCCCTTAATTTCATTCCCAAACCTTCGAACCTACGTGCCTCCCTCTGGTAATGACGGACATCTCTGTTGTCCAAGCCAGTCTTCCTCCACGGTTAGATCCTTCCCATCAGAACTTAACATGCCTATCGCAGGGCCCCGTGGAGGGCGCTGACATGATGTGATTTCTGCCCCGTGCTGCGAATGCCAAAGTGAAGGATTCAGCACGTCTAAGTGCCTTTCCCACTAAAAAGGCACAGGTGCACATTCTCCCACACGTCTCCCCAGTGACCTCCCCTTTATCACTGTCCCATGAGAGCTCAACTTCTTTAAAGAACTCTATTCTGAAACATCTACAGAGGAGTCAGCTAACTTCTAAGATTGGTTTTAAAAACCCCAGTGGTGAGGTGGGGAGAAGTGGGGACACGCTGTGTCATTGAAGCTGAGTGCTGGGTATGTGGGGCTCATCATACTCTCTGTTTCTACTTTAACATATATGTATATAAGCAGAGTCATGATCCCCTAAAGTTGTCCATGTCCTAATCCCCAGAACTTGTGAATACATTGGCTTACATGGCAAAGGAAAATTAGCTTGTAGATGGGATTGATTTACCTATCCGTTGACCTCAAAATAAGATGACTGTCCCAGAGTATCTTGGTGGGCCCAATGTTGTCACAAGCATCTTTAAGAGTGGGAGACAGAAGCAGAACGACAGATCAGAGTGATGCCATGTGTGAAGGACTCAACGGGCCCTTGCTAATTTTGAAGATGAAGGAAGGGAGCCAGGAGCCAAGGAAGACAGGCAACCTCTAGAAGCTGGAAAGGGCAAGAAACAGTCTCTGTTGGAGCCTCCAGGAAGAATGAGGCCCTGCACATCCCACATGTTACCTCAGGGAGGCCGATTTCAGGGCTTTGGCCTCCGGAACCAGAAGACGGTAAATTTGTATTGCTTAAGGCACTAAGTCAATCGTAACTTCTTAATAGCAGCAATCGGAAGCTAATAAAATTTTGGAAATTTTCCATAATAATCTTTAAATTCTTCTCTGTTTCTTCACCTCCACATCTCTTCGTCTGGATTCTACCCCCACTTCATCCCTGATGAGCTCGAAACACTGCCAACTCCAGGGGGCGCTTTTAGCTACCTACCGGCTCTCTACAGGCACTGAAGCCCTCTTCTGTCTTCTCTATGCCTCTCTGTAGGGTCCAAGCGATAACCACTCATGTGGCATCAATCAGCAGCTATCATGTCCAATTTCATCTTCATTCCAGAAAACTCCTGAGCTCATTCAGACTGGGTGAAGATTGACATTTCCACTGGACTGTCTCACAGGCCCTCAAAATCAACCTACTCCAAATGAGAGCATTCCCTTCTCCTTCCCCCCAGTTCCAACCCTTTCCTGGTATTTCCCCACAGATGACAATGCTACCACCTTCTCGACCGACGCGAGATCTAGCCTGAGCGTCTTGCTTGACCCACCCACCACCATGTCTGTGGGTTCAATCCGCTTCTCTTTAGTCTTTAGCCATCAGAAAGGCCAGGCCCCCAGCATCTCTCTCACCTGGATGATGACAGCCTCCTATGTGGCTTCTGACATCCTCCATACCCACCTCTAACCCCACTGTCAAAATGGCAGCACAAGAGTTCTTTGTAAATCCACATCTACTCTAACACCCTCCAGGGACTTCCCCCACTGTCTCCAGAGTCACCTCTCATCACCCTCTCCATTGTAACCTAGTCTGTCACAACAGCCTTTCATTCCATTCCTCATGCAGCTCAGGACACCTCAAATTCCATACCAGCCACCCGCTGAAGGTCCTTCCTCAACTTCGTCACCTGGCTGTACCGCAGCACCCTTCTCGGCATTCCTGACTGCCCCCAGGCTCTGGTAGTCCCTGCTACAGAAGGAACAATGGCCCCCCCACACCCTGACCCCTGGAACCTGTGACTCTGTGACCTTACATGGCAAAAGGGACTGCGAAGGTACAGTTAGTGTAAGGAGTTGATTTGGGGAGATTATGCTGGATTACCTGGGTGGGCCCGGCGTAACCACAGGGGTGCTCAGGAGAGGGAGGCGAGAGGCAAGAGTCAGCGAGGAGACGTGACGACAGAAGCAGAGTTCCGAGGGGATGTGAAGGAGGAGGGCCCTGGGCTGTGGGATGGAGGCAGCCTCTAGAACCTGGAAGAGGCAGGAAACGCATTCTCTGCTACAGCCTCTGGGGGCTCTGCTGCCTACCTGGCACCTTGATTTTAGGACTTTGGTTTGACCTCAGTAGCTTCAAATGAAGCTACTAAGTCTGTGGTAATTTTTTACAGCAGCAAGAGGGAAACTTCACCCACACAATCTCCACCCTCAACCCGGGGCTCCTGTATGGTGCCCATACCTACTGTAAGGGGCTTGGCAAGTACGGTCTTCACCTGAGCAGCCATGACCAGCTAACATCAGAAATGGAAAATGGGCTCCTGGATGGCTCAGTCCATTGACCACCTGACTTCAGCTCAGGTCATGATCTCACAGTGCATGAGTTCGAGTCCCTCATCAGGCTGTCTGCTATCAGTGCAGAGGCCGCTTTGGATCCTCTGTCCCCTTCTCGTTCTCTATACCTCCTCTGCTTGGTCTCTCTCGCTTTCATTTCCTCTCTCTTAAAAATAAATAAACATTAAAAAAAAAAAAAAAAAAAAGAACCAGAAAATGGATGTTGGGGGAACAACCAACAGTCAAGGTCTCAGAGGATCCTCAGAGCAATGCATGTGACAGAAGAAACAGCTTGAACTGGTTAAAAAGTTACAGTAATCCATATGATGGACTACCATGCAGCTATTTAAAAAAGTAAAGTTACCCTACAGGCCCCGCTATGAAAATCTATCCAAGATAGAGTGATAAGAGGAAACATGCTGGAGAGTGACAATGTGCAGGACAATACTGGAAATGTCATTCGTTTAATCAACAGACACCAAGCCCTGCTTTGTGCCCAGCACTTATATCTGAGGCACTCGCCACAGGCAGAGCAGGCCTGTGTTTAATGCCTACACATTTTTTCTAATCAGAGAGGAGAGAGAGAGCGAGAGAGAGAGCACGTGCGCGTGCCTGAGTGGGGGAGGGACAGAGAGAGGATCAGAAGCAGGCTCATGTTGTCAGTGCAAAACCCAATGTGAAGCTCAGACCCCCAAACAGTGAGACTGTGATGTGAGCAGAAATCAAAAGTCAGAAGCTCAACCAACCGAGCCACCCAGGCGCCCCTCCGTGCCTACATTCGAATGGAAACCCCTTCGAGAATACTTGGGAAAATGATGAACACTAGTCACCAGGGCCTAGGAGCGGGATCGGGGCCTGAGGAGGCCACTGAGGGGATTTTCATGCTCTCTTCCCAACTATTCACATTTTTTACTCTGGGCATTATGTTATTTTTGTCATTAAAGAAAGTTAATGAAAATTAGCAAGCCAATATCCTGCAGACCAGTTATCTCAAGCCCACGGCACATGATTCAGACTGTATTTGGCCATTTTTTCCTCCCAGTATGAATTTGCCATTAGTTTTGGTCACTCCCCTCACTTGGCCTTGGTTTCCTGGCTGAGGATGGGGTGGGGTGGGGGGAGGCGCTGGAATCCAGCCAACCTATGCTCAGGGTGACAGGAAGAGTCGAGCAAAACTGGGAATGTCATCAGCACTCTGCAAATTGCAAGGTAGGCTACAAATCCCAGCGCCTGCACTTCCCCTGCCAGCACCCAGCGCAGAGGCACAAAAGGCAAGTGGGAGGCACTGAGAATAATTACTCCATGACCAGATGCTGAACAAAAGAACTTATCAATGGTGGTAAATCACAGGGTCTGGAGGTATAGAAACATAAAGATCTTATTTCCATCAGTAAAAAATTTGGTAACCTTTGAAAAACAATGTGCCACATTTATTAAAAATAGAATCTGAGCTGGGACAAGTTCCAGCACGAGACTGTAATGCTGGCTCTTCAAAGCACTTCTGAGAGCAGTCCTGTGGCTGCCGAGGGGGCTACCGAAGCACCAAATAAACAACCACCGCCACTGGGAAGGATGAAGCGTAAATGCATAAAACGGATATCGAAAAGCATTTCTTTTTAAAGCGATTTTAAAGGCAGTTCATAAGGAAAGCATATCAGAATTTCTTCCGGGGCAGGGGGGAATTAAAAGGAGACAGAATCTTGCTCAGGAGGATGATATTATCAGAACAACAGCACTGCAAGGTCTATAAAAGCCAATGAGAATACTGCCGTACTATGCGAGCGCCCGAACTAAAGTGGCAGAGACCTGGGAAGGCCCTTGGAGATCAGCTAGACCCATTACACAGATGAAAAAACTCAAGGCCCAGAGAAGTAAGCCTGCTTGGCCAAGATAACCCCAGGACAGCCCATGTACCGGCATCCTGGGTTAGGCGACCTCTCTTTCAAATGTGTACAGGGTAAAGAAGGACCACACACAAAAAAGGCCAAAGAGAACATGTAAAAATTGCCAAGTATACAGAGACTAAGTCATTCATTATAAACCCAGAATTAAAATATTTGACAGGAGAAGAGAATGTTGCTGCTGGAGACGTACGTTTAGGTCCACGTTCAAAAGGCTATTCTACTTATCAAGTAGGTTTTCAAAGTACAGAGGTACATAAAGAACTAGTTCAAAAGGACTACTATTCCCTGACTTCTGTTGATTAAAGTCACTCCTACAGCCTCACAGAGAGAGTGAAAAAGAAATGAAGTGATATCGCCCAAGATCTCAGGAGGAGTGGGGCCAGTGGCTCCCCCGCTGTAATTAGTAATAACAACAACGGATAACACAAATCACTCTCACTGCTGCAGGCGCTGCTCCAAGGGCTTGAGGTGTGTTTTACTCATTTTACTCCTTTAATCCTCTAAATTTAACTCCATGAGGTGAATGCCATGATTGTTCCCATTTTAAAGAGAAGAAAACTGGGACCCAGAGAGGGTAAGTAACTTGATCCAAGTTCACACAGCCAAGTAACAGAACTGGGTATGGACTCACACCAGTGTGCTCCCAACCGCTGCACCACACTGACCCTCACGGAGGTAGAGTCCCCTCGGAACCCCAGAACAGCAGAATGAGAAAACCTGAAGAGGTCACACAGTGGTACAGACAAACCCCCAAACTCCGAAACACCCCTTCAAATAGTCTATAGTGTGCAACACACGTGCCCTTTTCTGTAAAATCTCTACAGAATACTGCAGGATGCTACAACCTGATTAAAGGAAATCTACAATTGAGGTTGGAAGTCAGGAAAATCTCAGGATGTAGTCAATAAGAAAACGGGTCTTTTTTTCCCCAAATGGCTTTAAGGTTTGTGAATCTTTAGCCAAATAGGAAAAGAAAATAATCTTAAGTCTAACAATGCAAAAGAGAAAACATCAAAAAATAAAAATGAGTTCTAAGGGGTAAAACATTTTATACCTATGAATGAAATAATGTACAATCTTATTAGTCTAACTTCTAAATTTTTAGATACTGACAATATAATGAAAACACCTTAATAGAGAAAGACCCTACCAAAAGAATGCGTAACAAAATGTATTTATGTGTATATACATATACTTTTTTTAGATTTTTAAAACTCATTTCTACACCCAATGAGGGCCTTGAACTCACAAGCCTGAGATCAAGAGTCACATGCTCCAGGTACCCCAAAATGTGTCAATATATTAATACAGCTCATCTCTCAGTGTTAAGATTATATAACAGGAGTTGGGGGTGTGGGAAGGGGGAAGCAATTGGCATAAATTATATATCGGGAAGTTTTCCATTTTTGTTTAACATTTTTTTAGTATGTTTATTTATTTTTGAGAAAGAGCTCAAGTGGGGCAGGGGCAGAGAGAGAGGGAGACACAGAATCCAAAGCAGGCTCCGAGCTGTCAGCACAGAGCCTGATGCAGAGCTCGAACTCAAGAACCATGAGATCAGGACTGGAGCAGAAGTCAAACACCCCTTTTTGTCTTGATTCAAAGAAGGCTGCAAAATATCCAATGTACCTCCACAGGACAGAAGTGCAGGCTGTAATTCTGAGCCTCTTAGCTAACAGCTAGTGTGGCCAGTTCACTGGCCCCTGGAGCTATGCTCCCTGCAGCTGCCCTTTCTTCCTTCTGCTACCTTCTTACCATTTTGCTTCAATGTCACTTCTTCAAAGTTGCCTTTCTTGACCTTTTTCTCTTCTATAATCTTGTGAGATTTCACAGTTTTATAACACCTAGCACGACTTCTAATAACACATTTGTGATTATTTACCATGTTTTCCCACCGAACCACAGGTTGACACGGGGTGATCCGTGGACCAAATCTGGCACAACTGCTTTTGTAAATAAAGTTTTATTGGAACACGGCCACAGTCATCCATTTACTTATTGTAGCTACTTTCACAAGAGTAGTTGCGACAAGACCCTAGAGTCCGGAAAGCCCAAGATATTCACCATAGAGCCTTTTGCCAAAAAGCTTGCTAATGTCTACACAGGACCATAAACTCTATGAGAACAGCCTCTATTACATCTGATTGGTTTGCCAGCACCTACCAGAGCATCTGGCATATAAAAGGCACTGAAATAAATTTGCTAACTGAATAAATTCAGCAAATGGGGAAGAGTAAGTGGTATGTGCCACTCATTCAGAAACTTCCTGTCTATATATTCACTTAATTTTGTCCACCAGCCCAAGCCAGATTACGTTTATTATCCCTGTTCTACTTATGAAGAAGTGGAGGGAACCTGCCCACATTCACTCGTTTGTCAAGGAGACAGAACTCAAGAACTCCACCAGGCCATTCGGATTCAGAGCCAGAACTCCTGACCCCCAGTCAGGGGCGATGATCTTCTCATGTGGACTTTTAGTAATTCCATAGCTACAGTTTATAGGGAGTAGACAGGGAGCCAGAGCCGTTTCTGAGCGTGTGCTCTCTGGCCCTTGGTCACACGTCACCTAACCACCAAATCCGCAACACCGCAGCATGGCCATCAGTGACCATCCTGCTCAGGCAGCAGACAGGTCACCCAGGCCCAATGAGCAAACCTAAACCAGGGAAACCACTCCTGGGGACCCACTGGCCCCATTTCATAAGCAAGGGAAATGAGGTTAGCGAGGGGTTAAGGAACTGGCCAAGGTCAGGTGCTGGTATGAAGCAGAGGCCCTTTGTGAACCCACAATCTACATGCTGCAGCCCAGACTCCTGGTGCATGCGCTAACCCACCCCCCAGACGCCCACAGGCTTTCCCCGGGAGGCGTCATCCACAGACGGCAGTGAGAACGCATCTGCATCCTGCACCGCGACAGCACAGCACTTCCACGCCTTGTGTGATACTGGGTAGGGATAGACACGCAGAAAAACAGCTCAACAGGATTTCATTTAACAATCACAAGGCAGAAACAGAAATGCCTGCTACTGAAGAAACATGAGAATGGGATACATAATGATCCCAAGTCATCACAGGAAGGGACATTAAAGAGCAGCTAGAGACTCTGGTTTGTAAAATAGCTCTCTGCATGCCTAGAGGCACCGTAACAAAGCCCTCGTGCAAAGGTAAAATCTCAGCTCAAAGGCATAACAAAAGATACTGGTCTGTGTCTATCTTCTGGCTGAAGGTGGAGAAAAAGGAAATTTCACCCACAGTCACTGAACTCGGTGCGCTAGAAAGAGAAACTCATTCCCATTCCAACGTTCTGCAAAGCCACCAAGGTGCCACCTTGATTATGAGGTCTCTTAAGCTCTTACCTTACTTACCCAGGAACCCCTCCCATCACTTCCCAGAGAAGCAGCATAAGTGGCATGGGATGCTGGCAAAGCCCCAGGGCATAGAGGTCAACTCTGCCAATTGGACTAAGTGATTTTGAGCATTCTCCACCAAACCCCATCTACTAGTTCAAGCTCAAGGTCTTCATCAAGGAAAAACCAGGACACCAGTATTCCGTGTCATAGCCTGGGAGAACTGAAGGGGTTAACGTGCCCAGATGGGTTTGCAGGGCACCCTGCCCTTCTGGATCAGTACTGCACCATCAGAGATATTCTCCTCTAACGGAGCAAAAGCATCTAGTACTGATTGTGAAACAGAAAATACAGAATTCTGTGCTGTCTTCTCTCATCCCCAAACAGGGCTGTAATGGAAAAAAAGAAACGAGTAAGGAGTTCTTTACAACAAGATCACTCAAAGTGTTAACACTGCCATGAGGTAAGGTCAGAAACTAAAGACAGGTATAATGAATGGATAGAGTAATTCTGTATCTGTCAAGTTGATCATAAAAAATAGGGGTTTGTGGGGTGACTGGATGGCTCAGTCAGTTAAGTGTCTGATTTCGGCTCAGGTCACGATCTCACGGTTCAGTTTGTGAGTTCGAGCCCTGCGTCAGGCTCTGTGCTGACAGCTCAGGGCTTGAAACCTGCTTTGGATTCTGTGTCTCCCCAGCTCTGGCTCCATTTCTCAAAAATAAACGTTAAAAAAAATATAGGTGTTTTTGTGTTTATGTATCTTTGGAGTTTTTAATTCTATTTTGCTAATAATTCTTTTTTATTTGTATTTTATAAAAATATCAGTCTGCGACAGATTGAAAATAAAAATAAAACTGGTCCTTCCCTACAGACTTGGAAAATAATTGCCAACAAGACAGCTAAGTGAAATTGAGCTGGTTTTCTTGAACATGTGAATAGCTGCTCAAGCTCACTTCTAACAAGAGAGACGCAAACTAAAAATATACTAAGACTCCATTTTTCCCCTGACTGGCAAGGATCAAAAGGTTTCTGGACAGCACACTGCTTTGGCAAGGCTGCGCGTAACGAGAGTTTGCTGGTGGAGGACAATTTGGCAGAATCCATCAAAGTTACAAATGCAAATCCATTTCTAAGAAGTAAGCCGACAGCTATATTCCCGTACATGTAAAATAATATATGGACATATGGATCTAGGTTCCCTATAGCCTTGTTTGTAAAAACCAGAGAGTAGAAAACTACCTTTATGCCCATTCGTGGTGAAATGAATCTAATACATTCAAGCAACTGAATACTCTGCAGCCATTAAAAAAGAACGAGGATGCTCTTCACACACTACGAGCACAGACCTAACTTCAAGGCACAAACAGCTAGCAGCAGATCAGGATAGAACAGTATATGCCAGAAGTACTATCTGTGTTTTTAAAAACAATGAGAGAAATATAGAGGCTCCTGGGTGGCTCAGTCGGTCCGACAGGTCATTAACTCCAGGTCATGGGATGGAGCCCCGCATCTACTCCACACTGAGCATGGAGTCTGCTTGAGATTCTCTCTCTTCCTCTCTCTCTGTCCCTCCCTTGCCCCTTCTCTCTCTCTCTCAATAAATAAACATTTTTAAAAAATAAAAATAGGGGTGCATGGATAGCTCAGTTGGTTAAGTATGAGACTTTGGCTCAGGTCATGATCTCATGGTTCCTGATTTCAAGCACCACATCCAGCTGTGTGCTGACAGCTCAGAGCCTGGAGCCTGCTTCGGATTCTGTGTCTTCCTTTCTCTGCCCCTCTCCTGCTCACACTCTGTCTCTGTCTCTCAAAAATAAACATAAAAAAAACCTTAAAAATAAAAACTATGACAGAAATATAAACATATTTGTGTATGCATAAGGAACCTCTGAATGGAAGCAGAAGAAATTGCAAATATTAATCATGCCAGATATAAGAACTGGGTGATGGGTATATTTTCAATATATATCCTTTTGTACAATTTGAAATTTCTACCATAGGAGCTCATATTACCTTTTTAAAAACTTAAAATTTTTTTTTCTTTTAAAAGCACTGAGCTCAGTTACTTCTGTATTTCTCAGGCTGGAGCACCTGAGGACTCCAGGTAATACAAGAGGGTATGTTATCCACTTATTAGATGATGAGAAGTCTTTGACTATATTACATGCCCTCATTATGAGGAAAGGGAGAAACATTGTATCCTGACCGATGATTACAAAAGTTTTGTGACAGGCCATCTGCACTGTGTCTCCTATGAACCTTTCCGTCAGAAATCACAGCTTCTTCCTCCTTCTGCCCTCCCAGCTTTCCCCACCTGAAAGCCATGCTAGATTGCAGCATGCTGCTCATCTTCTAGACCCAAAGAGGTCTAAGTCACATGGCCCATGTCGGGAAAGCTACAAAGCGGCAGGATCAAGATTGGAGCCCGAGACTTCAGATCCCAGGACAATTTCCACTCCGTCCCCTGGACTCCAGTGCTAGTGGGAAAAACAGGGGCACTAGAAGACAACAGTAGTCAAATGGTCAGGCTCTGGGCTAAGCGCTAGACATTAATGAGTCCATTTCAGCCCCACAGTACCACTGGGAGGGAAGTTCTCTTGCCACTGCCATCATGCATGACCTTGACAATTAGGGTCTCTGAGGAGGGGAGCATTGGCAACTCTCACACCCAACCAACAACAGTGTGGAAGCCCCATCCAGAGCCCCTCCACACGCTAAGCTGCCTCCCAAGGAAACCCGCCAAGCTGTAATCTACAAACCACCATAACAGTACTGCTCCAGGGGCGCCTGGCTGGCTCAGTCGGTGCGGCCTGTGACTCTTGATCTTGCAGAAGTTGGAGACCCACACTGGGCATGGAGATTACTCAAAACAAAACAAAAACACAAGTGTTCCTCCTATAGTCAGTTATTTGAATGACCATAAAGAACCTCTTATCTGAGCCAAGGCCTCCCTGAACTAGGAACCATTAATCCCAGAGGGAGGTGAGATAATCTTAGGGGTGGCACCACTGTGAACACTTTTAATTCCAGCAATTACGCATTTTTTACTGAGGTATAATCGACATACAGCATTAAATTAGTTTCAGGTGTACAACATAATGACCCGATATTTGTATCTATAGCGATTATGTTTCTGATATGCATTAGAAAAGCACATAACTAGCTCACCAAACCCATTACTTCACAGATGTCTTAGCACAGAATGAGGCCAAATTAAAAGAGGTTGGACAGATTTAAGGAAAACAGCTACTAAAGTCAAGTGGTTGAAAGACACAGTGAAAACTTGGGAATAAAAAGATAAAGTGAAGCCAGGGAGGAAAAAAATATAAAACAACAACTGCAGCATAAAATACACGCTAGTTCTGAATGTCCCTTTTATTTTATTTCTATTTGCCCTCCTCTCTCTATACCACATTGCCTCGCTCAGGTGGACGAGGCAGTATCCCCAATAGATAAAGCACCCTGAAATGTTGCATTTAAACGGCACCCTGAAATGTAGCTTAACCTTGGGTTGACCCGCAAGGCCTGGCTTGCCCTGAATAGCTCTGACTACACCTATAGTAGATCAATTCACACCTAATAACTATTTGGAGCATCCTTCTCTCACTGTAAGAAGTGTCTGACTTGGGGAAATAAACTAGAGGGACTCCCTACTGTCATATCACCTGCCACAGTACAGAGCTGAGTAGGAGAGAGCACTGGGCCTCTCTCTAGTCCTGTTCCTCCCCCCACCACAAACCAGTGAGAAGGGAACCCCACTTCCCAGCACCTGCAATCGGAACCATACAAGGTGGTTTTTGCCTCTGCTCTTGCCTGACCTCCTCCCCTGACCCCACTCCTCCCAGAATGCCCACTAAATGTAGACAGCAGGTCAAAATGAAAGCAGAATTCCATTAAACCAGAAACCAGTGATTCTCAGATGTCAGTGTGTTATCCTCTGTGGTTTTCAGTGCATCCGTGTACTACCTGAACTTATTAGTAGCTTTCCCCTAAATCTGATCAACTTCTTTGACCAACAGCTTTGTGCTCTGACTAACCTGAGGGAAAACATTAATGCTCTAGAAGAACGAGGATAATTATGAAAAGTAGTATGTGTGAGGGCATCACAGTTCACAAAATGCTTCCATAGGCAGCACGGTTTTCTTTGATTCTTCCCAAGAATGCTGTGAGAAAGGCATTTTATCATCTGCCTTTTTGTGTTATCAAGAGATGAAAAGACAGGCTCTGAAATCTACTAAGCAGGATTCCGAATCCCCAACTCCTCCACTTTAGGGGGAAAAAAAAAAATAATTTTCTTTTTTTCCTCCCTGGGGACTTGCTATTCTAAGTGTGCTTCTCCAACCAGGATGACCTGGCCATCCCAAAACGCACAATCTTGGCCCAAAGGCCTCCAGAGTCAGAATCTGCATTTTAACAGGCTCACCAGGTAATTCCTGCGGACAATGAAATTGGAGGGACACTGCCTTCCTACGAGGCAATTCTCCCTTCCCCCAGGCTCCAGCTCTTCATTCAATGATCCAGGACTCACTGGTTGAGCCTCTAGCATGGACGTGCCAGGCACTATGCTGAATGCTGACAAATCAACGGTGAAGACACACATGGCTCCGTCCTGGAGGAGGTGCCGATCTAACACGATGGTGTTCTAAGCTTTGGACGCTCCTCAGAATCAGCTGTGGCACTTAAAAAACTCGCTGATGATTAAAGCCCACCGCAGACCTACCTACACCTCTGTATAGTCAGAAACTCTGAGACTAGGGCCACAGCAGCTACACATCCAAAAAGCTCCATTTCCTGCAACCACCTTGGGGAGCAATCTGGCAGCACCCAGCAGAGCCCCATATGGGCATGCCCTGAGAGCAGCACTTCCCTTCTGAGGCCCGTGTCCTGGGAAAATGAAGGCACGTGTGCAAAGAAGACAGGCGAGAACACATTCACAGAGGCACTGTTTCCAGAGAAACATACCGCCTTTCTAAAAGAACTTCAGAAAGGGCGCCTGGATGGCTCAGTGGGTTGAGTGTCTGGTTACTGTTTACGTCATGATCTCACGGTCAGTGGGTTCGAGCCCCATGTCGGGCTCTATGCTGACAGCTCAGAGCCTGGAGCCTGCTTCAGATTCTGTGTCTCCTTCTCTCTCTGCCCCTCCCCCGCTCACATTCTGTCTCACTCTCTCTCAAAAATTAAATTTTAAAAAATGTAAAAAAAATTAAAAGAACTTTAGAAAGCAACTGGGCAAACAGGAAACTCCATAAGTCCCAGCCTCGCTGTCCTCACCAGAAGAAGCCCCAGACACCAAAGCCAATTTCAATTAAACAAAGCATAAACGACATTACTTGAACTGAGAGGCCTGGCCTGCCTGGCAATGTATCCAGAATTTACTCTCATCACTCAATGTACCTTCTCACTTCTAGTCTGTAGTCTTTCCACAGCAGGTTTTCAGCCCCTTGTTATCACTCCATGGGCCTCTACCTTCCATTCCATCCCTCCCGTTATCAATTTGCTCTTTGGTCTCCCCAGTTTGCCCCTAGGTACTCCTTTTCTCTATTTTCAGACAAAACCAATGCAAGCCTGACTTTCAAGTGCTGGAGAACCGCCCTAGGGGTCCCTGGATTAAAAACAACCCAGCACAATAAACACATGAAAAATGTCCAGCCTCATTAGTAAACAGGAACGTGCACATTTTAAACCACAAAGATACCATTTCACACCCATCAGACTGGCAAAACATCGAGTCTGAAAACATCGGGTCTGAAAACATCAGGGGCCTGGATGCACGTGGAACAGCTGGAACTCCCCAGCGCTGCTGGGAGGAATGCAAATTGGCACAACCGCTCTGGAGAGCAATCAGGCAGTATATTAAGAGTTGAAGATGCCCATTTCCTCTCATCCAGCAATCTCTCTCTTAGGTATAGGCCACAGAGAAACCTCAAACATATGCATAGGGAGACAAATTCAAAACCGTCATGACAAACACAAAAAAGTGTAAACCAAGTGCCTACCAACAATAAAGTGAATATATTATAGCATACGCATGTATAGCTGTCAATAATCTAGAATTACACACACTTTAATGGCTAAATCTGGAAATCATAGTTTAAACAAAAGCAAACTCAGTATCAGAGAGCAGGTTTAAAACATGAGAAAATGATACTACATGTGGTTGATAGATAGCCACATGTCTAGTGAAAGGATACAAACACCAGATAAACACAAATACAGAAGAGCAGTCACTGTCTGGAGGGAGGAGGAAGTGAGATGAGGAAGGGTTCGCTTGTATTTACATGTCATATTTTATTTCTTCACTGGGTGGTGGATGGAAACATATGAGCATTCACTCTATTACTCTCCGCATGTTCCTGTGTGCCTGAAATTTACCACCACTCCAGAAAAGAGTGGTATTTTCAGGCTCTGAAAGTGGCATCGAAACTGGACGGGCAGGAGAAGACTGGACTGACATGTGCAATGTGAAGCTTTGTGAACCAACACAGGGTTTTCTTCCACACGCTCTTAAAAATATCCACCACAAATAACCACTCTTAAAATTGTAGTAAAACCTCACGTACAGGACTTATGACATAGCCCAAATTCTTGGCAACAATCTCAGAACACAAACATTCCAAAAAGCCTTTAATGCCAGTTTTGATTGTTGATACGGAATTTATTTGTCTCAAAAAGGTATCTGCTTGTTCATTTTGTAGTGGCTTTTTCTCTTAAAAGATCAGCAAGGCCTTTCAAACCCTTAGATTAGCATTGGTTTCACCACAATTGAAGGTGTAAGAATTTGCATTAAAATATTTAGTCCAGAGCACTGACTAGACTAAAATACACCAAACTCTTCCAGTGCATTTGCTTTGGGCTGGCTCCATGAGAAGGCTGGAGATAAAACCATCAGGAGATGCCTTTTTGATGATACCACAGAATTAAACACTATTATAAAGCCTGAAGTCGTTCAAACAAACTAGACAGATCAGGGGGAGTGGGGGCGGAGACATGTGACTGTAGATTTCTATTAATTGCTAAGAGAATCAAAATTGAAAATTACTTTCAGTTACAGCCCAAAAGACCAAAATTTCACATTAGTTAAAAAAAAATAGGTTTGAAGGTGGCTGGGTGGCTCAGTCAGTTATTCGACCAACTCTTGATTTCAGCTCAGGTCATGATCTCAAGTTTGTGGGTTCGGGCCCCACACTGGGATCTGTGCTGTCAGTACAGAACCTGCTTGGGATTCTCTCTCTGTCCTTCTCTCTCCCTCTCTCCCCCTCATGCTGTCTCTCCCAAAATAAATATTTTAAAAAAAAACAGGTTTTATTCTGTGGGTGAACTGAATATCAGTTGATATCTAGAAAATAATATTATAATCTATAACATAAAGTTGATATCTAGAAAATAATATTGTAATCCATAATGCTAACTAAATATTGGCATTCAACTTTGTTTTTGTCTAGGAATCCAAGAAAAAAAAAAAAAACAGAGAAAAATCTATAGGCCTAATTGTCAGGTCCTGACCCAACACAAACATCTACGTATTAGACCAAGAGGCCAGAGGAAGAGAATTTTTCTTTAAACATCAGCCCACCCCAGGCTGCAATTTCTAAAATCTGACTCTTGGAGTAGACCCTCACACATGACTTTCACCACCCCCAGCTGATACATGAACCTAAACTGAATCTCCAATTCCTTTTGGGAAGGGGAAACAACAGTAACAGAACTAGAGGAAGAAAGAAGTTGTCTTCTCCCATATTATAAGATGTACATACTTTTTGAATAGTTTAAAAAATTTTTTCCAACGAGTCTCAAAATACTCATGCCTCAGGCAATTGCCTCAGGCAATTGACTTAGCAAGACAAAATGGTCTCTATAAAATCCTCTGGCTTTGTTCCAAGTGTTTACTAAATTTACTTTCCCTTCATATCAAGGTGACTTCATTTATTTAAAACAATTCAAAGGTAGCACTCACTAGGGTTCCAATAATATCCTGGGACTGTTCAGTGAAATAAAAAATGCTAATATCTGGTAAATTTCACACAGTTTTAAATAAGCTGGTCAGGTCCTCAATGGTTGCTAACCAGTTAAGAGACGCAAATGTTTTTATAAAGACTCTAAGAAATACCGTTCACTAAGAAGTTTTGGACAACCCCAAAAAATGTATGAGTTTTTACAAGACGAGAAAGACAAAAGTCCCAAGAAATACAACTTGTCCAAAGGCACCACTAGACTCATGCTTCAAAGAAGAGACAGCCATTGAAACAGATGCCTGTTCAAAGTTTCACTGACTCTTCTAAAATTAAAAAAAATCCAATTTTGGCGAAATGCAAATTACATTAAAGAAACATTCCTGCTGGGTTCATCAGTCTTTCCTTTGTATAGCTTCTGAGAATCTGTTCAACGTTCATCTGTACAAATACCGCACCACATACAATGAAATTGTTTCCTCTTTACTAATGTTATGCTCACAAAATAAGAAACTGCTGAACTCCAACGGGGTAGGGCCTCCCCTCATTCATAAAGCACCAACACATAGTTCATGCCAACCCAAACATAGCAGGTCCTCAACAAATGGCTGCTTATGGGAACGAAAATGTAGTCTATCTGACACATAGCATTTTCTCTATGGTACATCTTAGAGTGCTACTAGCAAATGAAGATTCAATGATTCAGGCCAATTTGCATTGGTACAAATCACATTTCTAGAGGGCACATTTGGTTTCTCCTAACCAATGCTTCGTCTTCAGAAAATTTCTCAAGCACTTCAAACTGAAAATGGGGCGGGGGAGGGGGAACCTTTTCATTTGCAGGGCTATAAAAATACAGAGGAAGTTAAATCCATTGATCTGGATAAAAATCAGAGGATTATCAGAGGAGGGACATTTCCTCATGCTTGGCAGCAGGCAGTACATTTTAAAAATTACAACACACTAACCAAACAAGCTTTACTCTCTCTGAACCAGAAGCGCCGTGTGGCTAAGCCGACACAAGCAAGCTGAGCAAGAATCACTACGGCAGTTCACATGGAAGTAAAATGAAAACAAATAGGAACGAGCATGAAACTTGCAAGAGACAATAAAATTTCTGGGCAAGGAGACAGGTGGAGGGGTATGGAAATTTTCCAAGATGCCTGTACCTAAAACCAGCATGAGGAGTGGGGGGGAACAAGGTGATCATTTCTCAATCACATAAAGGATTTGCTCCAAGTTTAGTTTCTGCTCTGGTGGGTCCTTTCTTGTCTGGTAGAGGAAACAAATCTACTTGTCAACACTAGGTCTTGGCTTGTTCACATCTTACCTGGATAGATGGTACCTTCTAACACCCTTCCCAGACACATCATCCTGTTTAAAATATGTCAAACGGCCAGCTTTAAAAAAAAAAATGCAACTGCCACTTGCTCCTTCTACAACTCCTCAAACCAGCTACGACCTACTCACATTTGGAGTGGAAAAGACCAGTCAGAGCCCCAGAAAGAAGCTAAACAGTGAAGAGAGATTCAGACAAGACCTACCTGGAAACAATTCATGATCAAGTGAAGAATCTAAAGGGGGATCCGGTGAAAAGGTACGTGTGGCCAGGTGAAAAGACAGCAGTTGCCTCATCAGCAAGGCTTTTCGCGTGGGAAGGAAGACTGGGAGGGACGGGGTGTCTGAGCAGACTTTTATAAGGGGCGGGGTAAAGGATTCCCATCCCAGCCTTCCTATACAGTCTTTCAGCTTGGTTTACATAAATGATCAAGCTGGGCTCATTTACAATAGTGGCTGCCTCCACCAGGTCCAAAAACGTATCATCTTCATTGTTCTTTAAACCATTGGAAGGCAACATAGTAACAAAAAAGATGTTAATAATAACAGCTACCCCTCACCAAGTGCTTGCTAGGTACTAGGCCATGTAGTGCAAGAGCTCATTTAATACAAAAGCCTGATGCGGCGGAAGCCACTGTCATCCCCTTTTTCTAGATAAGGAAAGTAAGACAGCAACTTGTTCAAGGACAAAAAGCGGGTACGTGTTGGAACCAGGACTTGCACTCGCTCAAGACAGTGTCCAAACAGGAATGGAAAAATCCTTATTAGGAATTACTGGCTCCTCACTTCACTTGGGTGATGATCCTCACCTTTGATGCCGTTACAGACTCCACGTAAGGCATCGACTCTCCAGACAGTACTGGCCTGCGCCTCTCATGTCCTCCCTGCAGTCCGCCTCCCTGAGTTTTAGTGGAAACTGCTTGTGACACATCGCCCAGGTGTGCCAAGAAGCCCCAGCTGCACTGGGGTGGGGGGGCACTGGGGGAGGCGGAGGCTGGCTTCTCTTGGGACATGCAGGCTCTCACGTTCCCAGCCTACTTCAGTACAGAGAGGGGTCACCCCGCATGCAAGCAGGAGGGCAACAGCGCCACGGGCAGGGACCATGCCTCACCGCCCTGGAAGCCCGAGGCCACCCAGCAAGCTCTGGCTGCACGGCTCCCCTCAGGAGCGGTCTTCGCAGAGAGAGAAACGGAGAAGTAAGGCTTCACCTTTTCACTGCACCAAGCAACCGTTAACGCCACTCCACAGAAGGAGCAGGAGACCCGTCTCTGCGTGGAGGAGGAAGGAAAAGCAAGGCAATGGGACGGCTAGGCGAGCCACCCACCACATCTAACTGGCCCTGCGCCAACACCTTTGCAGCTATCCCTCTGGGAAGCCCCAGCATTTGCTCTGCTGACCACAGCAGCAGCGATGTCCGAAGGTGCTGAAAATCGAAGCCAGCGCCAGTGGGTCCTGATGCCACCCCTGAGCTAACAACACAGGACTCCTTAATGCTCCTCTGCCATGTGTTAACCTAGTAGGAGAATGTGGGGCAGAAGATTTAAAAAGCTGTGTAGCCAGATCACCTTACCCCAAGGCTTCTCAATCAAGCCTTCTCAGATTCCCCTTAGGAGCCTGTATTATTAGCTTCAAGGGAGGTTTTCCCCAAACTGGCATTAACAGAACACACGTTCCAGCTGGGGGAGGAGGGACGCTCTGATGGAAGGGAAGGGGACCCTGGAGAGTGGAGGCAAAGCACACTCTGTCTGCCTGCACAGGAGGGCAATGCCTTATGCCAGGGGGCACGCTGAGCCTCCCAAAGCTCTGACAAGTGGGGGGTGCCAGCAGGATGCACCCGGGAACCCAAAGGGCTGGAGGCTGTTCCCACAGAAACTGAAAAGGAAGGGAGAACCAGGAGAGAAACCCAGGTTAAAGTCAGTACCACATGGGGACCCAGACCAGCCAGAGCCCAATGACGTCCCCTTTTGCTGCATCCATGCTCACCACCCTCTACTGGGTCTCCAGTGCATCAGGCAGGATAACCCTGGAGACCTCCTCCAGGCCCAAAGACGGCCCCACCCTCGGGGCCTCCACACAGTACCACCAAATAACCTTGACCTTCCTTCGCAGGTGGGGAAATTGAGGCATCCGCAATAAATCACCGTGCTTTCCCAAACCAGGTAGAAGTTCACTTCTGTACCTACGAGCTTGCACTTCTTTACAGCTTTATTGCATTTCAAATGTCTCCAGATACACCGACTGCCTTTGCAAAGTGAATTTTAAATACAGTTTAAGGAGTGAACTCAAAATGAGACGAGGGCGGACAGGGAGACAGGCAGGGCTTTATCTACCGCAAGGGCAGGATGCGTGCCTCGGATCCCCACAAATCCCCCAACCTCCCCCCCCCCACCCCCTCCAAGACTCCTCCACCGCAACCCGAGGGCGAGGCACGGCTGCGCAGCCCGGCACCCGCGGGCGAGCTCCCGGGTCCGCGGGCAGGGAGGGGGGCGGGGGACCGGGCCCCTCCCCGGCCGCCCCGGGGGCTGCGGCCCGCCCGCCGAGCGCGGGGACCGGGAACTTCTGGCCGCGCCGCACGGACCCCGCCGCCCCCTCCCCACGGCCCGTCCCCGCCCCCACCCCGGCGCCCCGCGGGTGTGCGGCTCGGGCTTCCCTTTCTTCGCCTCGCCGCGCCTCGGGCGCGACCCCTGAGGCGGCGGCGGCCGCCACTCACCATATTACAGATGGAGGCGATGTTTCGGACAGTCATTAGTCTAAAGGTTGCAGCGATCCCGCACCGCCATCTTTATAAGGTGAAAACAGGACTGTCCATGGTGGAGCGCTCGCGGGGTGGCCGGGCGGCGGCGCGCGGCGGCGGGAGGCGGCGGCGCGGCGGCCTGGGGTCCGGCTCGCAGTTTGGCTGGGAGAGGGAGGCCGGGAGGGAGGGGGAGGAGGAGGAGGTGGAGGAGGAGGCGGGGAGGGCGGAGAAGGCGGGGAGGCGGGAGGGAGGGCGGAGGGGCGGGGAGTGGCGGAGCAGGGAGCCTGGGCCGCGGCCGGCGGCGCGGGGAGGAGGGCGGCCCGAGCGCGCCGCGTGCTGCCCGCGCTGCGCGAGCGCTCCGCCCGCCCGCGCCCCCGGCGCCCCCCGCGCCCCGCGCCCGGCCTCTCGCGGCCTCCGTATTTCCTGCTACACCCTCTTCGGGCCGGAGCGCGCGGCCCGGCCCTCGCTCGCGAGCTGCGGCAGCCACATCGCGCGGGCCCCCGGGCCGACTCAGACGCGACCAGGGGCGGCCTTGACCGCTGCGCGACTCGCGGCGCCGCGCCCCCTGCGGTCCGGGGGCTGGGGAGGCGGGGACCGCCGAGGGGGCCGGCGGGGCCCGGGGGCCGTTTCCCGCCTTGGCTTTTTTCCTTCCTGCCCCTGGTCTCCCCCAACAGCCCCGGGGTTTTCATTTGGGCGAGTGGAGAAAGCCAGGGGTGGGGATGATTACGTCCAACTTTTAGTTTCTCCCCGTGGCTGCAGCCAGATGGCACCGGCGGGGACCCAAGAAGTAAACGGGGTCAGGTCATGGGGCGTCGGAAAGCCGCGGCCCCAGCGGGCCGGCCGCCTGGTAAAAGGCGCCGCGAGGGGACGAGAATCCGGGGCTGGGCGGAGGCCAGCAAGGGGCGCGCTCGGGCAGCTTGTGACTGGAGCAGGTACAAAAAAAAAGTCTCGGGCTGGGCGAGGACGGGAGACTGCCCCAGGAGCGGTTTGAATCCGGATAGAATGGGACCAAACTTTTCCGCATCTTCAGGAGAAACAGACCTCGCTCGGGCACCCAGCCTCTTCAGGTTTCGGTAACTGCGCCGGGTCGTTTCCTGCATGAAAGGTCGTGGCTTCTGGCTCCAAACGCGAATCTACATCGTTTCTCCCATTTGTTCGCCTGAAGTGGAGGAGCGGGTTTCCGAATGTGTGAAACAGTTGTACAGAGTGGCAGTCCAGTGCTTTCCGCATAGAAGTTAATGCAAGTGGAACCCGTGGTAATTCCGAAGCCGATGTATTTAATGACAAATTGAATTAGAAGAGAAACTAATATAATTGAAGGTAAATTTTTGCTAACCAAGTCTGACATAATGGCAAAATATCATGCCTCCTATCCTCCATTTTTTTCCCCCACGTTTTATTTATTTCTGAGAGAGAGCGTGAGCAGGGGAGGGTCAGAGAGAGAGGGAGACACAGAATCTGAAACAGGCTCCAGGCTCTGAGCTGACAGCGCAGAGCCCGATGGAGGGCTCGAACCCAGGAACCATGAGATCCTGATGTGAGCGGAAGTCGGAAGCTTAACCGACTGAGCCACCCAGGCGCCCCGATCCTCCATCATTAATGTAATGTTATTCGTGTCAGGGAGGAGAGCCACTGGTTGCTGGTATCTCTGGGACCTGGGGTGGAAATAGAACACCGACAACTGCTGAGTGAAGTTCTCTGGGATCATGTTGGCTCTTTATAGTTCTTTTATTTTTAAGTGTATTTATTTATTTATTTATTTATTTATTTAGAGAGAGAAAGGGCAGAGAGAAGGAGAGACAGAATCCCCAGCGGCTTCCACGCCGTCAGCGCAGTGTCCGGCTCAAACTCAAAACTGGTGAGATCATGACCTGAGCCCAGATGAAGAGTCAGATGCTTAACCAGCTGTGCCACCCAGGCGTCCCCCCCCCCCCAGCTCTATATATTTCAGTGGATTTAAGGAATAATATCCCTGCGTATGTTAAGTCATTCTGGCAGCATCTTCTTTCCAAACAGATCCTGATGATGACAGTAGCTCACCATGATTTCTTGCCCTTGTAAGACGTCATGACGTTCTTTACAGTCACAGCCTTCAGTCACCACCATACCTATCAGATGATGATGATTGCCTCATGCAGGTGGGTAAAATACCCACAGAGGGTCACTGTGGTGTCACCCCCACGTCACAAATGAAGCAGGTCAGGGCACTGTGGGAGAGAAGAGGACCACAAGACCCCCAATATGGCCACCTTTTTTTTTCCAGTATGGGAAAAAAGGCCTAGAGAGGTTTGAAGGCTTGAAGAAAGTCACAAAATAAGTTCAAGGAGCACACTTGAGGCTAGAACTCAGGCCTAAGTTCTCAGTTTCACAGGCATTCCATTCTAAAGGCATTGTCCAAAGCCTTAAATGATATGGAAATCTTATACCATACTAGAGTTCAGTATTTCTGCCAACATCGGCACAGTGGATTGCAAAGTCCAGAGGACTGAAAACAACCAATGACCTAGTGAAAACTGAACATCATACGGTTACCGAGTGCTATATCAGCAAGTTCCGAGGATCTTTTGCATGCCTTTTAACAGCCTACAGCCTAAAACTGAAGTGTTCAATACAGACAAACACCCAGATTGAAACTCAGGCAGTGAATTACATACACAGCAGATCAATGAACACCACAGACCTTGTCAGACTCATGAATAATTAAATATATTTTTACACTACCACAAGGTTAGTGTTCACAGGTCTAAATTGGAAAAGGCATCAGTTGAAGAAGAATCCTAACTTCAGCTTCACTCAGTGAGGAGACATTTGGAGGTGATAGAGGTAAAGTCATAAAAATGTTGACAAATTAATGAGAGAACTTCGAGGAAAAGCATTTCACATATAGGCCAGCCAACGTGAAGGTATGGAGTTAAAACCGGAAAATAGGCAAATCGAAGGATGAGATACAGAGTTAGCCCGAAACGGTCTAAGTAAATTTGAGGGAGGAAGTCACACCAGATGGTAGAGGCCCCTGCTCTACAAAGTAGGGACCTTTCTCATTTTCAGAACCTAAGTTTCAAGAGGAAAGCACATGATCCAGGCCTGGCCAATGAGAGCACCTCATGGCCCAGCCACAGTGATTGGTTCAACAAGGGGAATGTAATATATGCTGAGCCAATGAGAGTGAACACTGGGCCTTTGGAGAAATAGTACTCCCCTTCCTGAGTTGGCTGAGCTGATAAGATAAAATCTAGAGGTTCCATATTTCCAGGCCTGCGATTGAAGCCAACATAGAAAAAAATGGATCTGAAGAATGGAAGAGAGGTCCTAACAACATCATTATCTACTTGCTATTAGATCTATAGTCTGGACTTCTCAGCAACTCGGGCTTGTTTTCTTTCGCCAGTTTAAATTGAGTGCTATTCGCAATTGAAAGAATCCTAAAAACCAGTGTCTTCCTGTCCCCCAAATTAATTAGTTTCAATCTGAATTAGTGTTTCCTTTTCCTCTCTTCTCTACAAATTAAGCCAATATTTCAAGGTCTTCGTTCAGATCTGCCTCCTCCATAAGGCCTTCCGGATCCCTTCCCTCCACCCACCGCCACTACCAATGAACCACACTAAATCAGATGGTTCCATCGTCTCCCCTTCGTTGTCACCAGTTTCATGTCTTCCCCTCTCCTACTTCCCCTTTTTGCACGGTTAGCACTACTGAGCCGCAGGGGTGCCTGGGTGGCTCAGCTGAGCCTCCCACTCTGGATTGTGGCTCAGGTCATGATCTCAGGATCATGGGATCAAGCCCCAAGTGGGCTTGGAGCCTACTTGGGATCTGTCTTTCCCTCTACCCCTCTGCCCTCTCACATGTTCTCTTTTTCTAAAAATAAAATTTAAAAATTAAAAAAAATAAAAAACCACTACTCAGCCTTCAGATAAGCCCAGAAGAATTGAGATGTCCTGTTGGACGTTCTCATAGCACCATCCATCTTCCCTTCATGGACCTCATATTTGTAAATATGTCTTTGCTCTATAGCACACAGGATGGAGGCAGTAGAGTGGGTGAATTAAAAAAATGAACCTTGAATCCAGACTGCCTGGACCAGGTGTATGACTTTGGGCAAGTTTCTTCACCTTTCTCTGCTGCAATTTCTGTCTCTATAAAATGGAGGTGATGAGAGTTCCCCTCATAGAATGTGACTGCATTAACTTATGTAGAGTACTCAAAATACACCCGGCACATACTAACCACTGTGTAAGATAGCTGTCATTATCGTACATGGGATTATTTGATTAACATCCAATTCCCATTCCTCATCAGACATAAAGGGACTGAGAGACAGACCTGTTTTAATTCACTGTTTCACACCTAAAGAAAGACACAATCTTTCTTATCCATTGGAAGAGTCAAGAGAGTGAATATTAAATTTGGGGGCAGTTGCCCCTCTGAGGGGCCTGGAAGCTTCTGGAGGGGCAGAAGTTCATCCTGTACATTTGTAAAAGCCTCATCCGGTCTCAGGCACTGTGCCTGGCACATTCCTTTTTTTTTTTTTCTCATTGCCAAATAGGTTACTGCAGCTCATTTGTTGTTTTTTTTTTTTTTTGAAGCCATTCTTTTTTTAAAATTTTTTTTAAATGTTTTATTTATTTCTAGGAGAGAGAGAGAGAGACAGCGTGAGCAGGGGAGGGTCAGAGAGAGAGGGAGACACAGACTCTGAAACAGGCTCCAGGCTCTGAGCTGGCTGTCAGCACAGAGCCCGACGCGGGGCTCAAACCCACGAACCACAAGATCATGACCTAAGCGAAAGTCGGACACTTAACCGACTAAGCCACCCAGGCGCCCCAGCTGCAGCTCATTTGATATGCAAATGCTAGTAAACATTTGGCTCTCCCTGTCTGGGGAAAATATTTTGCCGGCTGGAGGGTTTGCAATCGGAGTGGTTTCTGTGGATTGTATTTCAATTCTGTGAGGAGCTTCAGGGCAGCCTTTCTCCTGGTTCACCATATATCAGACACCCATTTACTAAACCACATACCTTGTGCCAGAAGCCGTGTGAGCCACTGGTGATCCTAGGATAAAAGAAGGCAGTCACAGTGTTTGCACCGCTTAATTTCCAATGCGGTGCTCATTCACTGGCACTGTTTATGGATGTTTTTGCATGCAATTAGTATAACATAAGGACCTGCTAACTTCGTAGTGAACATCGATCTGGAGTTCCTACGAGAGGGAAACTACGTCGTAGATCATGAGTGTATTTACGGGTGGTTAAGATTCCCTAAGCCTTCGGAACAATTGGCTTATTTTGAAGTGCCAATTGAAAACTCCATGGATGGATTTTTAACCTAGGGCGGAACATGATTAGATTGTTACTTGCTTATACATTTTGATTGACTGAAAGAAAGCTGGCTGCCATCTGGGGAAAGAGGGTTGAAGGAGAGCAAAAGCTCTCTTTGTGAGGCTAACTAGAAATCTGTGGCAAGGGGCACCTGGGTGGCTCAGTTGGTTAAGCATCTGACTCTTGATTTTGGCTCAGGAAATGATCTCAGAGTTTGTGAGACTGAACCCAGCTGCAGGCTCTGTGCCGAGAGCCCAGAGCCTGCTTGGGATTCTCTCTCTCCCTCTCTCTCCTTGCCCCTCCTCTGCTCATGCTCTCTCTCTCAAAATAAATAAACTTAAGAAATGAAGGAAGGAAGGAAGAAAAAAGAAATCTTTGGTGAGAAATTTGTTGGTAGCCTGAGTCTACGTAAGTAGCAGCAGTAGAAAAAGAAAAGTGGACAGATTGAAGACTCTTTTTGGAGGTAGTCAGCTGAATTTGGTGATGGACTGGGATGAGAGACAAGGATGAGTCAAAGATGATTCCCAAGCTTCTGACTAGGATGAAAAAGAATGCCAGTTTTTACTTTAGGGAATGCTGATGGAGAAGGTTCAGAGGTAGGTGGTTGGGAAGAAGTGACATTGGTTTCGCAGGTAACCATGAAAAACCGAATAGTTATATCAAGTACAAATCTGGGGCTCAGAAGAAGTGCCTGAACTGGAGGAGATATATCTAAAAGTAATTAATACCTAGAAGATAATGCAGGACATGCATTTATGGGTGAAACTGGGTAGGGAGAGCATCTAGAGTGAGAATAGACGGGGAATGTCATGAAGGGCTCTGCCATGGAAGGATCAGGTGGAGGAAGAGGACCCAAAAGAGACTAATACAAAGCTTATAAAGTGGTAGAGGGAGAGAAATAAATGTGCAACATGGCAAAAGCCAAAGAGTGTTGCAAGATGGCGGGAGGACTCAAATACATCAGATAGAGCTCAGTAATCAAAGAAGATAAATAATAATAATAACACTGTTCAATTCTTGAGCAAGGCTTTAAGATGTATTTAATCCTTCTAACAAACCCTTTAAGGAAGACAATATTATAATCCCCATTTTAGGGAAAACTGAGGCCCAGAGAGTGTTAAGTAATGTGCCCTGATTCATTTTAGTATTATTTCAACAGAGTCTGTTACTCAGGAGTCCTTTGAATTGTCTCAGGGGCAGCCTGTAAGGAATGGTTAGGAGAGAACACATCTTGGAACCAGGTGGTGAGTGAAAGGGAAGAAGAAGATAAAGACATTTGGCTTCGAAGGGAAAGAGAGATGGGGTAGTAGAAGATTGAAGAGCTCAAAAGTACCTTTAATGAGGGGGCGCCTGGGTGGCTTAGTCGGTTGGGCGTCCGACTTTCGCTTAGGTCATGATCTCGCGGTTCGTGGGTTCGAGCCCCGCGTCGGGCTCTGTGCTGACTGCCAGCTCAGAGCCTGGAGCCTGTTTCAACCTGTGACTCCCTCTCTCTCTGACCCTCCCCTGCTCACGCTGTCTCTCTCTCTCTCTCCTAGAAATAAATAAAAATATTAAAAAAAAGTACCTTTAATGAGTGGCTCTGCCTGGTTGGCAAGGATCTTCCTAATGTGGCTCTGCCCCCTCCTGCCAAAGTTTAAACCAAACTAGCACATCGTCCCCATTTCATGCTTCCAAGCCCTCAGGCTCATGGCTCCCCTCAACCCTCCCTCAGCCAATTATTCTTCTTTTGGTTTCAGGTCCACCCATTCCCCAAAACTCAGCTCAAACTTACTTCCAGAGGAAACTTTCTCAGCCTCATCTTCCTTGGTAAGTTTTCATCAAAGGTCATTCTTTGTATTTCTCTAGAAACCAAACATTCCCGACACAATGCCAGGCACACAACAGGAGGCTCTCAGATAATTAGCAGGTCATTATTTTACCTGAAACACTTGGCTCACTTGATCAGAACGTTTTTATTCACCATCCTGCGTTCCTGGTGGTTTTTTCTTTTATCCACGTTCTGATCTAAACTCTATAGAACTGACTGCTTTCTTTGGGTATGGAGAAAGCAGGGTTTGGAAGGTAAGTGAGCAGTAAAGAAATTGAAGCAGATGAGCCTCCCTTAGAAATGGGATTTTCTAGAGAGATTTGGTAATAAAATAAGGAGAGATCTCAGCAGCTTAAGGGAGGCAAGAGAATCAGTGGAAAGATTTGATCATATTATGTGTCCCTTTTATCATGAGTATTAGTCTGGGGAGACCCTGTGTATGTTTGTCATCAAAAAAATGAGGGGTTGGTGAACCCAGCAGTGAAGCTTGATGAAGAGAGTTATTAAAAGGGTAAAGGGGCAGATCAGGAGCCCTAGAGTTTTGGAAAAGAGGAAGTCCATCCATTAGGTTGAGGAAATTAACATGAAATAACCCCCATCTTCTCAGTAAAGTAGGGAGTAATATAGGCTCCATCACTGTTAAGAGGTTTTCACTGCTTTGTTCACCACTACATCCCTCAGAACAGTAAGAGACATAATAGGTGCTCAATAAATTGTTGAATGGGGCTATGATTGAATGTGTTTGAAAGAAGACTGGAAGAAGTCTAAGTATGGACTCTCGAAGTAAGGTAAATTGTTGTTCTATAGCCTGAGCAGACTCAGAACAGGGCTTCGTTGGAGGCATTTACATCCCTTCCATGTCCATGAACACTATTTTCAATAAAGGGAACATAGGTCTTTTTGCCAAAATAGCATGTCCTAGCAGCCTGTATGTGAGCACTTCAGTAGCTTTAACAAACCCCACCGACACCGCCATCTGGTCGGGGGGCAGGGATTCACATGTGGCGTCTGGAACGAGCTTGCTTTCAAGGGGCAGTACCTGTAATTCTCTTTGCTCCTGTCCTTCTAGAGAGTTGGCAGCCATTGAAAACAAGATACCACCATCCTGAACTCTCTCAGTGGACAGCTTTGTCCCCAGTCAGGGGTTAAGGCTGTACTCTTACATTCCTTCTTAGAAATCAGGGTCAGATTGGGGCGCCTGGGTGGCTTAGTCGGTTAAGCGTCCGACTTTCGCTTGGGTCATGATCTCGCGGTTCGTGGGTTCGAGCCCCGCGTCGGGCTCTGTGCTGACTGCTAGCTCAGAGCCTGGAGCCTGTTTCAGTCTGTGACTCCCTCTCTCTCTGACCCTCCCCTGCTCATGCTCTCTCTCTCCTAGAAATAAATAAAACGTTTAAAAAAAAAAAGAAAGAAAAGAAATCAGAGTCAGATGGCCAGATTAAGGGTGCCACTGGCAAAGCCACGTGAGCAGCATGGTGGTGGATGGGATGCTGTGTACCTTGTAAAACACTACACACATCCTATCCATCACTCACCATCAGGATGGTCCCAAGAGGAAGGCTGTGAGCAACTGCCTGGCTTAGAATGCTGTATTCATTGAATAAACCCATCAAAATTTGCATGAACTAACCCAATAGATTCAAAAGTTTCAAGAGTTCTACTTCCTTTAAATAATTACAAATGGTTTATGCTGTTTTGTCATTATTCTGGTTCAGTTTGCACCTCCGCAACGATACTGTAGATGTTTTAATTTTAGGCACACTGCATGCATTGGTATGTGTATGGTGTGTACTTTTTTTTAAAATAAGGACAATTCAAGGTCGCTTACTTTTTTTTTTTTTTTTTGCTAAAGAGGGGTGTTAATTACGAGCCATTTGGTCAAAGTTGGTGTTATAAAATAATGAGTTTCAGGAACAGTTATTACTGATTCATATAGATTATTATAACTTTTTAAAGAGCTATTGTTATTTTGACTAAGCACAGAGCATCCACTTTTTGTTTTTAAATATTTTTAATTAAGATATACATTCAGAAAGGTGCGTAAATCTTAAGTGAATTGTCACAAAGCAGACATATCTGTGTAGCCAGAACCTAGGTGAAGGAATAGAACATTACCAGCATCCTTGAAGCCTTCCCCCACATTTTTCCAGATCACTGACCTCTCTTCACTAAGAGTAAGCTCTACCATGACTTCTAACACCATAACTTAATGTCTCCTCGGTCTTTTATTTATGTGTGCTTATATAAATAAAATCATACAGTATGTAACTTTTGCACAACATTAAGCATTTATGAGATTCAGCCATGTTGCTCAGAAAAGCTGTGGTTTGTTAGTTTTCATTGATGTATAGTATTCCATCGCTGAAGCTATCACAATCTGTTTACAAATTCAGTACTGGCAGATGTTTGGGTGTGTTTTTTAGCTTGAAGCTATTACCAAAAATGCTTCTGTGAACATTCTTGTATATGCTCTTTGAAGTCCATAGGTACACATTTCTGCTAGGCTTATACTTAGGCACAAGGTACTCAGTCATAGAGCATGCACATATTCAACCTGGGGAGATAATGCCAAACACAGTTTTAAAATGTTCACAATGACACTCCCACTATCAGATGTCTGAGTTCCGGTTGCCCCATATCCTCCCCATATTTAGTATTAGCTTTTTAGCGTTTTAACCTCAGCCATTTTGGTGTGTGTCTGTGTCTGTGTGTGTATACACACACAGACACACACACATATATATCCATGTATACACATATTTAAATAATTATGTATATATATTTATGTAGTTGTGGATGTATATTTATGTAGTTACATATATATGTGTGTATATATAGCTGTATGTCATTGTGGTATTTTTTTAATGTTTTATTTATTTCTGAGAGAGGGAAACAGCGTGAGCAGGGCAGGGTAAGAGAGAGAGGGAGACACAGAATCTGAAGCAGGCTCCAGGCTCTGAGCTGTCAGCACAGAGCCCGACACGGGGCTTGAATCCACAAACCATGAGATCATGACCTGAGCCGAAGTCGGACGCTCAACCAACTGAGCCACCCAGGCACCCCTGTCATTGTGGTATTAATGTACTATATTTTATTTTATCTTTTAAAAGATTTTATTATTTTTGGGGGGTGCCTGGATGGCTCAGTCAATTGAGCATCCAACTCTCAATATCAGCTAAGGTTATGAGACCGAGCCCTGTGTTGGGCTCTACACTGACAGCTGACAGCATGGAGGCTGCTTGGGATTCTGTCTCTCTCTCCCTCCCTCCCTTCCTCCCTCCCTCCTACTCCCTGCTCGTGTTCTCTCTCTCTTTTTCAAAGTAAACAAATAAACATATTTTTAAAAAGATACTGTTATTTTTAAGTAATCTGTACACCCAACATGGAGCTTGAACTCACAACCCTGAGATCAAGAGTTGTATGCTCCACCCACTGAGCCGGGCAGGTGCCTTAAAGTACTGTATTTTAATAAACACGAATTCTGTTTCCTTTTATAGCAGAACAGTAAGAACTATATATACCAAAATATTTTTGGTAATAAGTGCACATTATCCTGTTTCCTTTTATTTAGGCTCATCTCAACAATCAGTCCATGTCCCACATAATGCAGAAACAATAATATTGACACGTGACATCTCCATTTGAACTATCCACCAAACAAAAGGATTCATCTAACATCTTCTTGAAAGAAAACAGGTAGAGAAATGAATAGTCAATGACTATAAGCAATAAGAGAAAAACAGCCAGTTTTTTTGAAACAAAGTATAAGTGGCAGAATAACTGAATATTACAGTTAGGTTCATCTAATTCATCTCACTTAAAGCCATGAAAAGTTAGATGATCAAGACCTAAACCAGTTGCAGACAGAGCCAGAAGTAGAATTCTAGTCCATATACCCTTAGCCTTTTATAAGATACCTAGAATTTTTATATAATGTACTTTCTGAAATCTAAATTTTCTCTTTAAACTAAATTTAGGGGCACCTAGACGGCTCAGTCAGTTAAGTGTCCAACTTCGGCTCAGGTCATAATCTCACAGTTTGTGGGTTCCAGCCCCATGTCGGGCTCTGTGCTGACAGCAGGCTTCAGATTCTGTGTCTCCTTCTGTCTCTACCCCTCCCCCACTCATGCTCTGTCTCAAAAATAAATGAACATTAAAAATTTTTTTAAAATAAACTAAATTTGGGGCACTAAATTTGGGGCACTAAATTTGGCTCATTCGGTTAAATGTCTGACTTCAGCTCAGGTCATGATCTCATGGTTTGTGGGTTCAAGCCCTGCATCAGGTTCTGTGCGGACAGCTCAGATCCTGGAGCCTGTTTCGGATTCTGTGTCTCCCTCTCTCTTTGTCCCTCCCCCACTTATGCTGTGTCTCTCTCTGTCTCAAAAATAAATTAAAAAAAGAAAAGAAAAGAAAAGAATAAAAATAAACTAAATTTAACTTCCCAAAGTTCAGATTCATTGTGTAGGTGCACTAAATTAACCATGAAAAAGACCAGTATGTCTTGTGAAAGAACAAAATTCAGCAGAGTAAGTTGGAAGATCTCTGTGGCTTTTTTGAAGATTCACATCCCATCCACCAAACAGAAGGGTACTCCGAGGAGTTGTATAAAACAGAAGGCTTTGATAGGCAGAACCAAGGTTGTTCTGGTTGACAAGGAAGTTCCCAGCAAAAGAAAAGGAAGAGCTGTTTCTGGCAGGGGGCTCTTAGGCAGATCACCTCACCAGTGCTGATCAGGAAATTGCAGACTGAGTTTAAAACCAAGAGAGGCTGAAACACCAGTTAGGTTAGACATGAAGTCTTGGTGCATCTTAACACCACTGACTCCATTTAGGGCCTGTTGTTTCTTTCTAATATTTCCCACCTTTTGATCCAACTCTCAACCTCACTGAGAAATGTGATAAAAATTTAAGGCATTGGCGCCTCTCTCAGTGGCCACTCTAGTTCTCAAAGCATTCGTTCATCCTGGGTTTTGCCGACTCTGTGGTACTCAGTCATGACTTCAGGCTCGCCATTTTTCATCGGGTCATTTTTTTTTGTTGTTCCTTTTTTGTCATCCCAGTGTTAGGGAGATCATTTCCCTGGTGGTTAGTGGCTGCAAACACACATGGAAAGCTTTCTGCAGAATGCAGTGCACCAGGGAGATTATTATACCTCTAAGCAGGATAAGTCCCAACATTTGGAGTGCACTTCAGAGCCATGGTCCCCAAGACCAAACCAATCAAAGAATAACCCCACCAAAGAAATCCCCCTTTTAAGCCATGTGGCTTGCCCAGTAATTTTACATAACAGAGTTGTAGCTCCCACAGAAGTGTTAATCCAGGCACAGCACGTTGTGTTGGCTACAGCATAGACACCTTGCTCAGAGCAGCTTTGGCCAGAGAGTCTAAGGGTCTTGGCGCGACAGCTAGTAGTGTCTTAGCAACATCATCTGCAGTGTGTCCAGGAGTTAAGGAGAAGTTTCTAATCATTTTCTTATTTGTATTTACTCCTAACCCAGGAGTCAGTCAGGTTTTTAGCATGTGTAGGAAGAGAATCTCCAAGCCTGAAATAAAAAGTCACCCTAAGTGCCTTACGAAGATGGGTGCTGCTGGTGAGATCTCAGGGTAGGCAGGGGCAAATCTGGTCTAGGTAATCATGGGAACATAGGGTCTAGATAATCATGGGAACATAGGGTCCAAATGTGCTAAGACTCACATAGGTAAATGTGTCTAATTGGGTACATACTTCTAGGTAGAGAAGGTATCAGGCATAGTTTGCATTGACATTGGGAATTGAAGACAAATTGGTCACAGAGAGGATCTCTTGCATCATGACAAATCGTGCAGTCAGAGAGTTTACCCTCCTTAGAAATGGCCTAGGGAGGGGGGAGGTATGAATGAGGGTATAATCTCTCCATGCCAATGCCAGAGTAAAGAAAAGAAAAAGGAGAAAGGGTTTCATGTTTAGTTAAAGTATAAAATCTTGACCCAGCATCTTGGGTGAAGTCTACCTCCTTGTCAGCTACCTCTCTTCCTTGTCAGTTCATTTTATAGGTCTGCATCATCTGCGCAGGGCCTGATGTCAGGTGGAGCCTTCTTTATTGGTGAGACATATACCCAAGGCCCAATGTGCTCTTGTTTTGCAGTAATGTGTGGTTGGGAGCACTTTGTAGGGTCCTTTCCATGAGGCATAAGGAGGTTGTCTTCCTCTGATGACATTTCCAGAATACCCAGTCCAAAGGGTCTAGACTATGAACAACAGGATCCCTTGAAATGGGATCCAGGAAAGCTTCTTTAATCTGTTGATGATCTACTTAAACATAAGACAAGCATAAGACTTACTGCAGCTAGGCAGACTAGCTGGAAAGTTGTATATCTTCGGCAGAAGGTTGTATACCAACAGACACTGGTCTGCCAATGACTTTCCCAAAGGAAGTGCCATGAACAGTCAGCAAGACCAAAGACAATACAGTAGGCCATGGAAATCCAGTGGTTTCTGCAAGTTTAGATATTTTACATTTACTGATCCACTAGTTTTCTCAACCTTGCCCGATGATCGAGGGGAATAAGGACAGTGGCCATCCCAAGAAGTCTGCAGGGTATTCATTAAGGCTCATTTGGTTTACCCAGTGGAGTGGGTGTCTTGATCACTGGAGATTATAGAAGGCATAACCCAAATGGGAAATACATTTCCCAACAATTTCTTTGCCACAGTGAGGGCATCAGCCTGTGGGAGGGGGATGGCTTCCACACACCTGCAAAATACACATGCGATAACAACGTATTAATAACCCACACCAGGTAGCAGTTGAATGAAGAACAGCTGGTGCTCAGAGTCCAGAGGAAGGAGGGCTGAGGCTTCTGGAGACAAAAATATCTTTCCAGGATTCTGGCTGTGGCAGGTCAGACATTGCTGGTAGACTGTTTTTGCAGTCTTACAGAAGTGTCCCTACCAATATCAGTTTATAACTTGAGTCATCTCAAATGCCCTAAGGTGGGTGAAGGAATACAGAAACTGAAAAATGGGGTTAGGTTTAGCTCCCAACTGTTTGTTTAATTCATAGCCATCGTCTACCCATCTTCATTTCTCTGATTCAGGAGCAGACTGTTGCCATGTTACCAGGACCTCAGGATGGCAAAACTTTGGCAACACGAAGCCATTTGTCGCAGAAGCAGAATGGACTTCATCCCATGTGCCGCGGTGTGTACATCCAGTTGCTTCTGCCTTTGAGTGAGAGCCAGCCAGGGTGTTCCCTGATACTCCGGGCTTTCAGGGTGAGCCTCAATTTTGATAATGGCGACTTGAGAAGGTAAGAGAATGGCAGAAGAGCCAGCATTAAGAAGATTATTTATGGTTTGCCCATTTTTGATTGGAGTCCCGGAGGATGTAAGAAAACCCCTTTGTCTCCAGAACATTCTAAAATCATGGAAGACTCCAAAGGCACACCAGCCATTGGTATCAACATTAGCCATTTGTCCTGATAACTGGTGTGCTCAGGCGAGGCGTGGAGCTCTGCTCGTTGGGTGGATTTAGCGTGTGAGAGGTTACCGCTTTCTAGTCGGTTGTATTGAGGAAAAACAGCACAACCTGCTTGGAAATGTCCTTTTTCACCTCTACGGTATGACCCATCAGTAAGCAAGATTAGATCAGGATTAAAGGGGTGTCTCATAAGTCAGGATGAGGTGTCACAAAACAGGAGCACGGACCTCTGTCAGGGGGCTTACCTTCATCAGATAGACGTAGTAACAGAGCAACGTATAAGATGTGGTCTAGGTGGTCAAAGCAGAAGGACCTCAGGAAGGCTGCCTACTTGCAGAGAAATGTTGAGTCAGTGCAGAGTGTGGAAGACTGTGGACAAAGTGTGAAGTTTCCAAGTCAACGTCGTTCCGCAGGGTCAGACCTGCGCAGGCTTCCACTCACCTAACAGCTGTGGCTGTAAGTCCGTGGGGACAAGTGCCAGCAACCGAACCGCGCCGTATGCTGTCGTAGGTGGCAGGCCTACGTTATTAACTTGGTCCGTTCGTGAGCATTCCCAGGACACGAGTATCCCCTCCTTGCACAAATAAGGTGAAAGGTTTTGGACAGGTAGGCGGCCCTGAGGCAGGCGGTTCTTACAGAGCTTGTTTTAGTCTTGTAAAAATCTGCTCGTGTTTGTCTTTCCAAGCAAAGGATTCAGGGACTGAAATTTTAGTAGGTTTATGGAGTTGGAGAAGTCAAAAGGGGATAATTGGGAACCCATAGTCTGCGATAAAGCCACAAAGCTGTCACTTACGCGTGAGTCTAAGAAATCCCTAAACTGGCTTAATTCTTTTGGAGACCACTGAATTCCTTCAGACCTTTGATCATGACCTGGGTACTGAACAACGTCTAGAGATCGTTGTAATTTTTCCTTAGAGACTTGCTGTCCCTTTTCAGCTAACTGTTGCAGCAAATAAATAGAGGATCCCTCATTTGTAACCAGGCACAGCAAAAAGCCTATTTGCATACTCTAAAAGGCTGTTTCCCAGTGGAACTGGAGGGTACTCAGAGCTCAGTGAAGTTACTTGAGAGAAATAAGAAGGGGTCTCAGTGAACCTTTCATAATTACCCCGGTCCAGTGTTGATAGTTTCAAGTAAAGGCAAATAGATACTGGCTGATGGTATCTCCAGAGACATCATGCCCACAAAGCAGCAGTGAACCGAGTCAGGTGGGACTTGGGACACGAGGGTGTTCGGGTTTGGGACAACTAGGAAACCGGGAATGACCATCGTATTCATAGCTCTCAAATTCTGAACAAACCGCTCTCTCTGTCCGCTGGGTTTTAGAATGAACAAGATCTGTAGTGACGAGTACAGGGAGTGATTAGCCCTTGGGCAGTTAGATCAGCTACTAGGTGGGGTGAGGCCTTGGATGGCCTCGCGCCTGAAGGGACATTGCGACAATGTAGGGAGAGTGTTATTTATATCTGTCTAAATCATTATGGGTCCTGTACTTCTTATTCTTCCATTGTCAGTATCAGAAATAGCCCACAGATTTTCGGGCTCCTCCATTAAATTTAAGGACTTTTGTTGGAATTCTTCCTCTCCTGAGTCAAGGACAGACTATAAGGAACATAAAAAATCAAATACAGGTGGGTTGGGAAATTCTAAGGCGAAGTCTCCATTGAAGGCAAAATGTATTAGCCCTGGGGCGCCTGGGTGGCTTAGTCGGTTAAGCGTCCGACTTTCGCTTGAGCCATCATCTCGCGGTTTGTGGGTTCGAGCCCCGCGTCGGGCTCTGTGCTGACTGCCAGCTCGGAGCCTGGAGCCTGTTTCAGTCTGTGACTCCCTCTCTCTCTGACCCTCCCCTGCTCACACTGTCTCTCTCTCTCTCTCTCCTAGAAATAAAGCATTAAAAAAAATGTATTAGCCCTTTTATTTATTTATTAAATGTTTTATTTATTTCTAGGAGAGAGAGAGAGAGAGACAGCGTGAGCAGCGGAGGGTCAGAGAGAGAGGGAAATACAGATTCTGAAATAGTCTCCAGGCTCTGAGCTGGCAGTCAGCACGGAGCCCGACGCAGGGCTCGAACCCACGAACCGTGAGATCATGACCCAAGCGAAAGTCGGACGCTTAACCGACTAAGCCACCCAGGAGCCCCGTATTAGCCCTTTTAATTTAGAAAGGAGAGCCCTACCTACAAGATTGATTGGAACTGATTGACACAGCAAAAAGGAATGTTGTTCAGTAAAAGGTCCCCGAATCATTTGTACTGGTTGAGATAAAAATTCTCTCCGAACTTTATTAGACACCCCCTCCCCCAACTATGGAAACCTCCTTTCTGCTTTGAGGGTGAGATTTAAGGTAGAATGCATAACTCCGGTACCTTTTAAATTTTGGCAGGGTTTCTTATTAATTTTAACATTAGTTTTCCCTTGAAAATTCCTATTTTATTCCTATCCCTTGAATATCCCTATTTAAGGGAATTCCTAGTAATAGTTTAGCAGAGAACCCCTGAGAGTCCTTCAGCTGTGTGAGGAGCTCCCCTTTGAAGGCAAGTCTGAGGGCCTTCAGGAGAATTTGCATGGGACCATTGAGGACGATCTCTTTCCCAATGCCACAGTTGATTACAGTTGAGACACCAATCTTTGGACCGGAGGTTTGATAATGGACCCCTAGGAAGGTGCAGTGCTGGAAGCCCAGGTGTTGTTTGGGTCTCTGGCCTTGAAGCTGTAAAGCTAATAGGTTGGCAGATTTTTGTTTATGATCTTGCTCCAGGATCCTTTCAAAATACTCAGCTATAGTCATGAGTTCAGTTAGACTAGTGGCCCCCCATCCTTTTTATCGATCCACTAATCTCAAGAGATAATCCATGTACAAAGAGAACAGCCAACAGGCGGGGCGACCTTGTTTATTGCATGGAACCTGAAAGCCATAGAGAAAGAGCTACACACGGGCTTCAAAGTCGGCCAGAGATTCATCAGGGTTCTTTTTGTTTGCGAGTCTGTATAACAGGCCAATGAGGAGGGACAGAGAAGACTCTAGGAGTGGCTTGTAAAAGTTCAGCTGCTCTTTTATGAGCTTTTGCTGGGCCCTGAGATCAGACCAAAGATCTCAAATATCATTTTTGGCGTTTTGCCATCTTGCTTCCTGCATCCATATTTGGACTTTACCAGGTCCTACTGACATGCGTACGAGCTAATGAAGATCTGGTGACTTCAGATCATAGACCCTGAAAATGACCCTAAATACTTCAAAAAAACTTTTGGGATTCCTCCCTAGGTTTAGGACATTCTTTAACTATGGCTCTTTAGTTCAGTCTTTGGCCAAGGGGTGAAGGGTACCTGCGGTGATTCACCTGCAACCTCAAAGTTTTATTTCATTTTATTTTTTATTTTTTTATGTCTTTATTTTTTATGAGAGACAGAGACAGAGAGTGAGCAGGGGAGGGGCAGAGAGAGAGGGAGACACGGAATCCAAAGCAGGCTCCAGGCTCTGAGCTGTCAGCACAGAGCCTGACGTGGGACTCGAACCCAAAGACCATGAAATCATGACCTGAGCTGAAGTCGGACACTCAACCAACTGAGCCACCCAGGCACCCCTCAAAGTTTTATATTAAAAGGTAACTGTCTGATAACCTCTTCAGAATGGAAGGGTAGGTCAGACAATTAGTGAAATGTGGGCACTCAGGTGAAAAAGGATGAGGGGTCACATTAGTCTTATTATCTTTTTGTGTAAGGTGCCTCTTGTGTCTTCAGTTTTTTTATTAGCCTTTGTAACAAGTCTTTTAATGAAGCTACTTTGGGATCTTAAAGCCTTTTGAAAGCTTCTGCCCACCAATTAAAGTAAGTGTCCCATTCTATTTGTTCAACTTGGGATCTCCTGCTCTCAAGTGTGTTTCTTCAGTGAGTGACCTTGTCTTATGGGGATGTTCCCCGTAGTGGCCATTGTAATTCTAGGTTATCTTTAGTGAAGTTTTGCCATTTTGCTAGATAGGTGCAGCTTCCAGGATTATAGTTCTTAAACATAAAATTAGTGGGTGTCCCAGAAGCTGGTGCCTTCAACTCTTTGGATTTAAAGGATCCCACTTCTTTTTTTTTTATTTTGTTTAAGTTTATTCATTTATTTTGAGAGGAGAGAAGGGGCAGAGAGAGAAAGAGGGAGGGAAAATCCCAAGCAGGCCTTGCTGACAGTGCAGAGTCTGGTGCAGAGCTCTGTCTCATGAACTGTGGGATCAAGATCTGAGCCAAGATCAAGAGCCAGAAACTTAACCAACTGAGCCACCTAGGTGCCCCTTAAGGATCTAATTTCTTTCTTTCTTTCTTTCTTTCTTTCTTTCTTTCTTTCTTTCTTTCTTTTTTGTTTAAATATTCTTTTTTTTTGTAATGTTTATTTTTGAGAGAGACAGAGACAGAGTGCAAGCAGGGGATAGGCAGAGAGACAGGGAGGCACAGAATCCAAAGCAGGCTCCAGGCTCTGAGCTGTCAGCGCAGAGCCTGAAGCAGGGCTTGAACTGACAAACCATGAGATCATGAACTAAGCCAAAGTCAGATGCTTAACCAACTGAGCCACCCAGGCACTCCAAGGATTCCACTTCTTAATTTAGCTAGGTCTTTGGATTTCCTGGAGCCAAACTAATACCAAAGAGGGCCTAATGGGAGTCCTTGAGGTAACACATGCTCTAACCACCTTTACATGCTGGATCTGTGCCCACCAACTTTATTGACTTCTCAGATTCCCATTACCACTAGCCCTTGTGTAATATTCACCTAGGGCCTCCCACTGGACCCCATTGTAGCCCAAATTGGACCCAGTCTGATCCCGGACCCAATTCAGCTTTGGTTGGTAACCACCAACAGTTTCACATATGGAATCTAGGGACTGGGGCAAGATTTGAACCAGCAGCTCCCAAACAGGACTGTGGACTGATTCCAGACAGCTGCCACCAGAGGTCTCAGTGTGGAGTCAAGGGATAGAACCAAGGGCTAGGGTTTCCAATCAAATAGGGAACTGTGGAAAGTCAGTTAGATCAGGAGCTCAATGCAAAGAGAAAGGAGACCAGAATAGAGAACTTCCCAATAGCCCTTGGAAACAGGCAGAGAACTCAAAGGGTTTGCAGGTACCATGCCTGTGTTTCTCGTTCCCAAATCTGCCAGTTCTCTTCAGTCCCACCCCTGCCACCAAATCTGTTAAAGAATAATAATTCAACCTAGTAAATTAAAAGATCTAATTGGAGTTATTCAATGTTTCCTGAATCAGGCAGTGTCCCTTAGAAGGGTGTTCTAAGGAGGTGTAGAAAATGGAAGGCTTTCATACACACAAATAGGGTTATTTGCAAAAGAAAAAAAAGATTGTTTCAGGCAAGGTCACCTTCCCTCAGGGAGAAGACCAGGGGGTCTTAGGCAGATTACCTCACTAATGCTGATCAGGAAATTCCAGACTGATGCGTTTTAAATTCTACTCCTAGGGGAGGCCAAAAATGCAGTAAGTATTAAGGTATTAAGTCTTGGTGGGGCTTAATGGTAGCAACTCCATTTTGGACCTGTTGTTTCTTTTGAATAGTCCATAGGCAGTAATTATATAGTCATGCTTTCTCTTTCTGACTAATCAGAAGACAACTTGACACTGAAAGCTAATCCCAGCAGAACATGCTATCTGGCTCTCACTCTTCAGAACAAGCAGAGCAGTCTGGCTAAATTCCCACTACCTTCTCTTCCTGCAAGTCAAGCCTTCGAGTTTTAATAAAGCAATCCACATACATACTCAGCTCCGTCTTCCTATAAGGATTCAAAAAGTGGGAGATAGCTGTGGAACCACAGCTTTCTTGTGGGAAGAGGTCACCCCTGACCCGCAATCAGTAGAGTGCGAACGTTGAGTCGTGGCTCTGCACTAATCATAAGCATGCATCCAGAGTTTCTAGATGACAAATGACACAGGACTGCAAAATTCTAGCTTCTGGCTACTGACCAGACTATAGCTGATTTATCCCTCTAAGATTTATGGTTTATGTCTCTGCTAATGGCATCAGCAAACCGGCTTTAGACTCTTAACTTTTACTCATCTTGATCTGGGGAATAAAATTCGGATTATTGGGGCACCTGGGTGGCTCAGTCAGTTAAGCATCTGACTTCAGCTCGGGTCATGATCTCACGGTTCGTGAGTTTGAGCCCCGCGCTGGACTCTGTGCTGACAGCTCGGAGCCTGGAGCCTGCTTTGGATTCTTTGTCTCCCTCTCTCTCTCTGCTCCTCCTCCTCTTGCACCCTGTCTCTTCCTCTCTCTCAAAAATAATTAACACATTAAAAAAAATTTTTTTTAATTCAGATTATTGGCTTCTCTTGAAATGTCAAAAGCTCTAGCCACTCAGGGTCCACATTCCTGCCACAACCAGAAGAAATGGAATGGAGTAACCTGCTTCAGCAGGGACAAGACCGTAACCCACTGGTCTCCTATCCAAGTCTCTTCACTCCTTTACGTTACCTTCCTGGCCTCCTGAGGCATTTGAGTTTAAGATGCCTGCCCTAATCAAATAGTCTCAACCCCGGGATTCTGCCTGGAGGCAACAATGCCAGACAAGGGCAGCAACTGCAAGAGTCTCTGAACAGGCTGCATGGAATTCTGGTTCCCTGCAGGGTTACTCAACCCTGGCCTTGGCCACGCCCTTTCTGCTGGCAGGATATTGGCACAATACAGAGCTTCTCGGCATACAGTGGGATTTTATTCAGAGAGAGAGATCTGGGACTCCCACTGCACTCCGGGACCCTGATTCCCATTCTCTCTCCCCAAGTATAAGGGCAGAAAAGTGCTGAGGGATGTGTTTTACTTGTCTCCAATCTGCAAAGAATTCAATTGACAGATAGGCAAGTTTGTTTCTTCTTTCAAACATCTGTATTTCCCCCCGTGAGTCAGTGCGTTCAACAATGCTGTTTAATAGTCAATAAATCAAGGCAAATGAAGTTACAAAAATGGATCATCACTTTTATGGAAAACCAACTAAACAAATGTTTTGCTTAAAATGTCAGGCTCCGGGGGACTTTAATAAAATATTGGAAGTGAGTTCCCTAGAGGAGATGAGCCATCCAAAAATAGAACGTATGAGGACAGTGCTAGTTGATACTTCAAATATGAACGGCACTCCATGTCCTAATGGATGAGGAACCGTGTTACCTGATGAGATGACATGAATCGTGCAGGGAGACTCTCTGGAACCCGGTGGACAGCAGCTGAGTAGGATCCGAGGCCATGGATGTGAACAGCAGCAGTCCATGGGAATCCCCAGGAAAAATTAGCTCAGTGCCATGTAGAACCACACTGTACAGGATTTATGGTTATGGAAGTTTTCCCAGAGTTCTAATAATAACAAGGTGTAGCCGGAACCCAGATTGTCTCAACCAAGATAAAGCCGTGCACGGAGGCAGCACTGCCCACCACTACTCTTGTCTGCTGAGCCCTCCTTGGAGGACCTGGTTTATCTGCCCTCCCTTCTCTTGAATCATCAAGTGGTTAAGCTCATGATCTTAGTTTGGGGTAACCGCTTAGATGTATACCCACTTTGATGCGTGGTCCCCAGGCTCTGAGGAGGTGCTCCCTAAAGGCTATCCATTCCCTAGCCATCTTAGAAATCCCTAGAGGAGTTCTTTAGGAATGCAGATTCCAGAGTTTATTCACAAAGACTCAAGCCCAGTAGGTCCTAGTGGGGACCAGGTATTTACATAATGCCCCAGGGGGCTCTGATGGAGGTATGTCTGGGGCCAGACCTTAAGGAAAGCGATCTTAGAAAGCTGATGCCAACATTTCAGGATTCCATCCCCAGCAACAATTGAAAAACTTACTTTTGAAGAAATGTAAAACAGGTAGGAATCCTGAATTCATAAGCGTATGAAATCTCCTTGTTATTATTAGAAGTTGTATTACTTTGAAATTTGAAAAATAGAGGAAAAGAAGAACTTATCCTGCCTTTCCTGTATGAACTGCTTTGGCGGGGCGGTGGGGGGGGGGGAGGGGTGGATAACTGAATAGTGTTTGAGAGAAAGTTGTTCTTTATAGAAGTCCAGCTAATGAAATGCAGAAGAAATTATTTGTTAGCAATTTCTAATCACTATTTTATAGCTATTAATGGGATAGAGAGTTTAGGGAATGAACCTAAGTGGGAGCTAAAGACATTCAGCAAAGGGTGATGGTTGATTCTGCAATGGAGGAATCACATGGACACCATCCGAACCCACTAAGGAAGCCTAGAAAAATGGCACAACTGTGCCATTATGTGCCGCATGATGTGATGCACTAGGAAGTATGAAGTTTTCTTGCCCCAAACATTCAGCTCACATCTCATCTAGCCAGTTTATAGGAAGTAAAGAACCAAGTGACACCAAAGGGAAGAAAGAAGACAAATCCAGAATGTGCTGTCATTTTACAGGACAAGTCACTCAATTTCTATAACAAATCAGTAGCCAGGTAAGGAAAGAGGATTGTTATAAAGTAAAAGAGACTTAAAGACATAACCAAATGGATCATGTTTGGATTCTGATTAGAAGAAGCTAACGGTAAAAAGAGTGATCAGAGACAATAGGGGAAATCTGAATATGGACCTGGTATTAGATGATAAAAAAAAAAAAAAAGACTATTGTTAGGTGCAGAAGTAGCATATAATTACATTCCAGAATGTTTATATCAAGGGGCGCCTGGGTGGCTCAGTTGGTTGACCTTCTGACCTCTGCTAAGGTTTGTGAGTTCTTACTTTGTGAGAACTCACAAATCTTACTCAGGTTTGTGAGTTCGAGCCCCATGTCGGGCTCTGTGCTGACAGCTCAGAGCCTGGAGCCTGCTTCAGATTCTGTGTCTCCCTCTCTTTCTGTCCCTCCCCTGCTTACACTCTTTCCCTCAAAATAAATATTTTTCTAAAAAAGAATGTTTTTATTGATTAGAAATGCATACTGAAGTTTTTACAAGTAAAATGACACAATGTGTGGGATTTTCCTGAAAATGCTTGAGTAAACCTAAATCCACTTGGGTGAGTGAACTGAAATTGGCAAAACATGGCTAACTATGGAAGCTTGATGCTGGATATGTGGAGCTTTACAATATTCTTCTCTGTATTTGAGGGTATCCTTGAAATTTTCCACAATAAAAAGCTTTTAAAATAGACTTTTGATGTAGGCACTCACCCCTTACAAGTCAGGCTACTAGGTCAAGAAGCAGAGGTTATTATTATTCAGGAATTAACATTCCTTTCTAATGATAACTCCCCTGTAAACACTCTTAGAAGGGCATTTGAAAATCAAAGCTCAGTTTTCAAATTCAGAAATCCATTTTTTTTTCCTCTCACGGCCCAGAAAAGCACCAGCATTTTTTCCTCAGCCACATTACCCTCTTCTGTAATAGCTTAATGAGACGAAGAGAGTAAATGGAATTCCATTTGCTGCTTTGACGGCTAGAGAACCATTAAAAGACCCATAAAAGCATCACTCATCTATTAAGTGAAAGAAAACTCATCATTAAGTTAAGGGAAAACAACTCTTCCCACTCAGGAGTTTTGGGTGTAAAATACTCTAGATAATGAAAAGAGTAGAAGCAAAAAGTTTTGTGCTTTGTCGCAGCTTATTTCTAGAGCGGAAGGAGAGCTGCCTTGCGATATCTGCAAGGGACTTTCATCTTGGTCGCCAAAAAGAAAATGGCTTCAGATTAAGAATTAAAAACTCCTGAACCAAAAAGTACTCCAATTATCTAGGCACACTTGTAAATTTTGCACTCAATACTGTAAAGATGTGTGCAGTACTTTAATTCTGAAAGGCTGCCTGGCTCTCATTGCCTTTACATTTGGCAGCTCACTCACTCAGGGCGGCTAATTAACACCCACAGCACAATTCTCTTGGCCAGGATTCCTCCAAATGCCTATCCTCCAACCCACCAGACATCAGCTTGGATATTAACCTAGGGTGTTCTGAGGTTATACTATAGAATACTGAGGAATTCTATAGTATCTCCAACTTTATTTCTTAAAAAATCTCAGCCAATGACCTACCAGTTGCTTTTATGGGTTTCCTGTGAAATAGCTAGTGTCATTAAAGCCAAGTTCTAAGGATAGACACACAGCAGAGATTCTCAGAATGGGTTCTGGTAGGACTCATCAGAATCAACCGTGTGTTAAAAGATAACAGAACCCTAGGCCCCCTCTCGAGCCTACTGAGTGAGACACTGCTGCTACTGGGGCTTAGATTTCTGCTTCTTGAAGCAAGTGTGCCAGGTGGCTCTTCCACACCCAATTCAACAAGCAAACGTTCCAGAATGGGGGTTGCTCTCAAGTCTAGGAGAAAAACAGAGGATAGAGATACACGTGAACCAGCATCAGGAGGAGGCAGTGAGCCAGCATGGAGAGCACTCTGCTAGACAACTGGCCTGGTTTCTTCAAAAAGTCAAAGGCATAGCCACTGGCTGATAAATACATTTTAGAACACGGTATATCCGATCAATACAGCCGTCAAAAGGGATAAAGGAGTCCAGCACTGTCTAGCAGTATTCTTGTCTGTTGGGCGTTGAAAACATTATGCTAAGTAAAAAAAGCCAGACACCAGAGACCTCATGTTGTGTAATTCAGTGTCCTATACAGGCAGATCCACGGAGACAGAGAGTAGAGTAGTGGTTCCAGAAGATATGGGGAGGGAGAATGGTGAGTGACTGCTAATGGCTTGGTTTCTTTTCTGGAATCAAATAATGGTGATGATTGCCCAAGTGTATGCAGATACTAAACCCACTGAATTGTGCACCTCAAAGGGGTGAATGCTATGATCTCCGAATTACATCTCAAAAACTGTTAATAGAAAAGCTGAAGTTGACAAAGTTAGTTCCTATATCAGGACTCACAGAACGGAAGCCACCCCAGGGGCCTGGCCATCCTTATGAATCAAAACCTAGGTCAACCTGCACTTACAGGAAGCACCTGTCAAAGAAACCTAACGTATACCAGTCATAACCCTCCAACTCAGGCTTAGTCAGCTTACCTTGTCCTAGAAAATGGGACCTGCTAGTCTTATTTAAAATCTCAGGCTTCCTAGCCAATCCTGCCCTGTTTCCACTGCCACTTCTAAGGCTCTCTAAAACTCACTTTTGTCCAAAATCCTTCAGGAAGAGTGTCCAACTGCTTGTGAGGCATTGTACTCCCCCAAACCATGGACTGTTTTCCCTTGAACAAAGGACATCAAACTTGTAACTAAATTGTTTCGGTTTTGTCATTTGACAAAGGTGTTGCAAAGAAAAAGGGCATTTTTTTTCTTGACTAAAAGGCTTTTTTAAAAGAAACAGAATGTAACCAAAAATACAGTAAGTAAACCTTGTGTGGACTTAATCCAAACAAACTGTAAAATAGACAATTTTAGGCAATTGGGAAAGTTGAACATAGATTGGAATTCTTGTTTCTTTTCTTAGCAATCATGCTGGCATTGTTAGGTATGATTATGTCTTTTCTTTTGAGATAAATACTGAAATATTTAGGGGTGAAATAACATGATATCTGGGTTTTCTTTAAAATAATTTGGCAAAACAGTCTGCAAAATGAATGGCTTTGGTTGATAGTTGTGGGCTGAAAAATAAATACACAGGGATGTGTTGAATTTTATTTTTGTGCCTAGTTGGATATTTTCATGATAAAAAGTTAAGAATAAAGGAACTCAGGATTTCTTGATCATCTTCATTTGTTTTGATTCCAAAAACTTCAGTTGTATGATTACATACTACAGTGTCAGGATGAAATTGAATGGCAAATACTAGAGGTAGGTCTTTCATTTTGAGCTTTCCAACAGGAAAAGCCCAAAGGGAGAATTTGAATACTTCCCGGAATTCAGAGAAATGAACGGGCAACATAGAAAGGCACTGGGCTCAAAGTTCCTTGGCCATTTTTAAAAAAGAAAATAACTATTCAAATTCCTCGGAAGCCTCTTGAAGTTCTAAGAGGATGAAGATATTGTTAACTAACGATTCAGTTGATACTTTAAGCAACAAATTAATTTCACATCAGGATCGACTTGTGTCTGATGTGTTGGGCTCAACATTTCATTGTGTAAGACTTCTTATGGTGATCTGTTGCTTCAGAACTGAATTTTACTCTTACAGTCTTACTAGAGACATTTACGTGCCTCAAAGATCTGCCTGCCACTGTATATACACTCACACATGCATATATAACTTAATATTATATAAAGTTATATATATAACTTAAGGCTGAATCTTTGACCAGGGGATTAACCCAAATGATTGTAGGTTTCGTGTGGGAACATACCATGTGTCTTCAGCCTCTGATGTTAGTATTCCAGGGGAGGGTGGCCTATGAGCTTCATAATCAGAATCCCATATTCTCAAATGCCATCTGGCCTGACTGATAACCCTCTTGCCACATGTTAATTAGGATTTGGGGGGGAAAAAACACATTGACTAGGAAACACTCTGCCTGGACATCAAAAATCTTGGACATGTGAGAATTTGAAAGATTATAAACATTCTTCTCACATTATTGATACTGAGGATGCTGATTCCAGTGCCCTCTTTAATGAAGACCCGCAGAGGAAATTCTTTCAGGAATATTTGTGTTTCTCTTGAGTGAATTGTTTCCGTTTTCTGATTTTTGCATCATCTGCCAGACAGTTCAGAGCAAAATTTTTGGCCTTCTTCCAGCAAGTGTACAGAGCCTCATGGGTATATTTTGTCCACTAGTCCCTGCACTACAATTTCCTCACTGTTTTGTTTTGTTTTGTTTTAATCTCATTGCAATGTATTCTTGTAAATGACATTCAAGTCCTCTTTGGACTAAAATGGGGGTATAAACAAGAAAGAAAGAATAAATTAGAAATAAATACAAAAGCAGATAAAAAATATTATAAATAAACACAAGTTGTTTTCAAGTACTTGGTTAACACCATTTCAATTTTAACATATACTACTTCCTTCTTCCTTTATATGTGGATGTCTGGCTCCCTTCCAACATTTATCACCTGTGAACAAGCTGGGGTTTACCACGAAACGTCAGGAATGGAGAGGGCAAAACTCAGAAGGCTTTGGGTATATTATTAGGATTTTCCTACACTGGAAAACCAAAAACATGCCTTCAGAGATGGTCTGAGATTAATGTGTATGTGTGTGTGTGTGTGTGTGTGTGTGAGCACGCGCAAGACAGGAAAAAAGAGCATGTGAGGTACATTCCATCCCAAACAGGGAGGAGAAAAGCAGTGTCAGACTGTTTCACGGTCATTCCTGGCAGCTTTTTTACCTAGAGAGCTTGGTGGCCGTTCAGGCCATACAGGCAAGTGGCCATTTTTATGTTTGAGGTTGTGGCTCTCAGGGAATCTTTTTGCAGTTTGACTCATCTTTTCAGAGTCTCTGAAACCAATCTCATTTTGCACAGGAGAGATTCCTGGGGCTCAAAACCAAGCTTCTCCACACCTGCCCTCCGAACTTAGCTGAGATCTTCTGCCCAGTTCCGCTAACTGGGTCCACCCTCTAGTGACCTATCTGGTCCCTTACGGACCTGCCCGTTCTTACCAAGCTCTTCCTAGAGCCGGGGTCACATGGCCAATCTCAGCGTGGTGACCTAGACCCTGCTTTCTTCCACCAGCTCTAGAGTCAGGCAGAAAGAGCACTGCGGCAGGAATTCAAAAGCTGGAAATCAGTTCTCGCCACCTCTACTTGCCTTTGAGTACACGGTCGGTGCATCTTCTGGGGCACGTTGTTACCTGTCTGGGTCTCAGTTTCTACATGTATAAAATGAAATCATAACGTTACCTATTTCTCAGTGTTAGTATGAGGATTCAAGGAGACAATATAGAACAGTGCCCGGCACATGATAATGAGTGTGCAATGAACACTGGCCATTATTCTGATGATTCAGCAACAAGGCCTTGCAGTATGAACGTTGAAACGTGGAATTTTCTCCCTAGCTTTGCCACGCTTGGGATGGTATTGAAGGAGAGCCAGAGCTTATCTTTTCTCACCCATCCGAGCAGCACAGGCCAATTTAGAATGAAGCTACTGGAGTAAAGTTCTGGTTCCGGGCCTGGGGGGGTGCCTACAGTGTGTTCACATGTTTGCATATTTCTGTCCAATGCACACAAGGGGGATGTTTTCACAGTCTTTTACCTAAGAAGGACTACTCAAATTGTCTGAGCTTCAGGCCTCATGAAGTCTGGCTCCATCTGGCATCCAATCATGTTACATATCTGGAGCCACCGCTACATGGCCAGATGCGTGCTGACAGCAGGGAGATTGATAAATGGGTACAGACTTATAAATATGATCGTTCGCATTACAAAGGCTGATTTAAAATGGTGTCATTCGCTTAGATGAGCCACGTTTGCTCCAAGATAAAGAATATACATTTTCTTCTAATCTTTATTTAGAATCAAATGAATGCTTGCATAAATACCCTGAATAGGTGTCTCTCTAATCTAAACAATGCCACCTTCACCTTGCTGCTTCATCAAATTTCACAGTATTCTGTATTTTTGCAGGTTAATTGCTGTGTGGAATGTTTTGGCCCCAGGCTAGGTTGCTGCCTCTGCGCTGGTGGCTTTTTGTGGCCCTGCTCTATGACTGGACCCGATTGATTTCCACAGCGGCTCCCACTGAGCCTTGTAGAACTTGCATCCAGTAGCTCAGCAAAACACATTTTGCCACGAATTTAAAATAACCTCTATAGGTAACTGTCACACTTTTTTCAGTGAAGAAAACATCGCCAAAACTTAGAAAAGAATGGAATGCAATAGCCAATGTACAAAGACATGGGTTCTAAATAGAGCAAATCCGTGATGCCTAAGGCCAGCTAAATGCCACCACCCAAGGTGCCCAAATGCCTCCACAGATGCCTGTAATGATTCTAGGTGACCCTCTCCATATACCTGACCCCGCTTTGAGTCTGCCAGCCATAGGGAGGAACCCAGGTAGGGGATGGAGTAGCTGTCATCACTCTGTTAGGATCATGTCTCTTGGGGCCACAAGGGTAGACATGAGTGAGAACAGCAAAGACATTACAAGGGAAGTCATGATGTTTTTTTCCTCATCTGATTTCAGTGAGTGCTCGCCAGTGCCCGGGCTGCTCCCAGCGTTAATCACGTGAGCATCTCTAACTGTGGAAGGTGTTAGCTCGCCTTTTGTTTTTAAATTTTTTAATGTTTTATTTATTTCTGAGAGAGAGAGAGAGAGGGAGAGAGAGAGACAGCGTGAGCAGGGGAGGGTCAGAGAGAGAGGGAGTCACAGACTCTGAAACAGGCTCCAGGCTCTGAGCTGGCAGTCAGCACAGAGCCCGACGCGGGCTCGAACCCACTAACCGCGAGATCATGACCTAAGCGAAAGTCGGACGCTTAACCGACTAAGCCACCCAGGTGCCCCAAGCTCGCCTTTTGAAAAGCCCTACACAGGTGTCCCTTCACCCACACAGGTTTGGACCGTGTTTTTGTGTGGCTTTTTATAATAAATACAGTGTGCTGCTGTGACTGTTCATGTATTTCTCTTCCTTATGATTTTCTTAGTAACATTTTTCTCTAGCTTATTTTAAGAATATATATTAAACACATACAAAATTGTGTTAATTGACTATTCATGTTTTCAGTAAGGCTTACAGTCAACAGTAGGCTTTTAGCGGTTACATTTTGGAAAGTCAAAAGTTATATGCAGATTTTTGACAATGCTGGGGTCAGTGCCTCTAACCCCCGTGTTATTCAAGGTTCAACTGTACTTTATTCTGATATCATGTTTATACAAATATCTATAGAGGGGTAAAATAGGCTTTCTTTTATTTTCTGTAGTGAAAATGATTATTATTTTATTTTCTAAACAATATTTTAATACTTATTTGTGTGTGTGTGTGTGTGAGAGAGAGAGAGAGAGAGAGAATGAATGAGGGAGGGGCAGAAAGAGAGAGAATCCCAAGCAGGCTTAGAGCTGCCAGCACAGAGCCCCGTGCAGAGCTTGAACTCAAGAACTGTGGTATCACGACCGGAGCCAAAACCAAGAGTTAGACGCTCAACCAACTGAACTACCCAGGTGCCCCATGATTATTCTGATTATAAATAATATATACTCATTGTAAAGAACTTGAATGATACCTCAGAAATATTTAAAAAAAAAAGAAAAAATAGATGTAACCCCACCATCTTGAGAGAAGCACCACTAATAGTAACCATCTTTTCATGTCGATACACAGACGTATATAATATGTGTATATATGGGGGTAAATACAGATATATAGATATAGATACAAGATAGGTGTAGTTTTATCATACACATTTTCTCTCTCCTTCTCACTGCTCCCACCACCCTCTGTCCTCCAGATAACCATACTAAGAATATGTTGTGCTTGTAGATGCTGAGTCTTGAGGGACAAATAGGAGTTAAGGAACAAAGGAGGAGAGGTGATGGGCAGTCTGGAAAAAGAAAACCACATGTACAAAGGCAAGGAAGCGAGAGCTCTTAGAGCAGTGCTCCCTGAAACTTCAATGTGCATATAAATTACATTGGTTGAAAGGCAGATTATGAATCAGCAGGTCAGGGATGGGGCTTGAGATCTGTTTTTTGTTTTTTGGGTTTTTTTGTTGTTGTTTTTTTTTAGATCCTTTACTTCAGACAGGTTTTCAGGTGATGACCACTGTGCGGGGCACCTTTGAGAAATAAATTGCTATGCTATGCAGCATGGTATCTACCAGTCACATATGACTATTTATATTAGTTAGGGGTGCCTGGGTGGCTCAGTTGGTTAAGCATCCAACTTCAGGTCAGGTCATGATCTCAAGGTTTGTGGGTTCCAGCCCCCCCATTGGGCTCTATGCTGACAGCCTGAAGCCTGCTTCAGATTCTGCCTCTCTCTCTCTCTGCCCCTCCCCCACTAGCGCTCTGTCTCTTTCTGTCTCTCAAAAATAAATAAACGTTAAAAAAATTCAAACTGGTTACAAGTAGGGGTGCCTGGGTGGTCTGTTAAACATCTGACTTTGGCTCAGGTCATGATCTCACAGTTCGTGAGTTTGAGGCCCGCGCTGAGCTCTCTGATATCAGTGCAGAGCCTGATTCAGATCTTCTTGCCCCCCCCCACCCCTCCCTCATTCACATAGGTGCACGCTTTCTCTCTCTTAAAAATAAGTAAAAACATTTAAAAATAAATTAATTGAAAGTGAATAAAAATTTAACACCATTCCTTTGTTGTACTATTCACATTTCAAGTTTTCATAGCCACTCAGTTACAGAACGTTTCCGTTATCACAGACAGCTGTACGGAACAGTGCTGGACAGAGCATTCAGGGAACTACAAATAGTTCAGTATGGCTGGATCATAATAGGTGTGTGGGAGGTAGAAAGGGGGGTAGAGGGGGGAGGTAGAAAGACAGGTCAATGAGCTTGATCCTGGAGGCAGTGCAGAGCCATTTAAGGATTTCCAGTGGAAATGACAGCAGTGTGGAGGTTGTACTAGGGGAGGGAAGACTGGAGGCAGGGAGGCTGGGTGGAGGCTACTGCCATGGGCCAGAAAGTAGAGGATATAAGCTAGAACTAAAGTTTAACAGGGAGTCGGTATGAGAGGGAAGACTCATGGGATGGTCTACAGAAAGAACTGACCGAATAAAAGGAGGTGAGGAAGCAGGGTGCTGAGAATTGGAGAGGAGGCAGAGAGAGGAAGTCATCTGAGCTGAATCCTGGACCGCTGGGCTAAGGAACTGTTATTCATCAAGAGGACATAAAAGTATGGGGCTGGAAGAAGAGAATGAACTCTGCTTGAGACCAGCTGATCTGTGGTGTCTCTGGGTCCTCAAGATGAGGATGTGCGCAGGGCTTGTGGGTATTTGGTGGCTGAAGCCAGGGAGAGTGGGCTTGGCTGAGGGATAGCCTCTGGGTGGGGGGCGGTGGGGGGTGGGGGACCGCAGGCAGGCTGGGAGTCAGCATAGGGATCCTAGCTCTGCCACCGTTGTGCAGTCTCAGAAAATCACTCAGGCTTTCTTGGTCTCAGTTTATGATCTCTAAAGTGATGATAATGATATTTTTATGTAAGAGACTAAACACTATGACTGGTTCGTAAGTGCTCATTCAGTGATACTAATAATGTTCTCGTTATCTCCCTTGCAGAATTGGCTTATGAATTAGAGATGGCGTGTGTAAAGTGTCTGATACTCCAGTAATGACTTTTATTACTGTCATTCCTGGGAGGTTGGTCAGCAAGAGCAAAGAACAAAAAGGGAAGAGCTTTGGGAAAGAATGTCGCCAGAAAGGGTAGGACAAAAGAGGGAGAGGAAAGGTCACCGGCGCAGAAAGAAAAGCAGGGAAGAGTGGAGACCCAGAAACCAGAGGGAAGGGGGAATCAAGGAGGGAGTGGCTGGCTATGTCCCATGCCACAGAGAGGCTGGAGGAGATGCGGAGCAGAGGATTTGGTCACGGAGAGGTCATGGTTACCTTGGAGAGCAGCGTCAGGGAAACTGGGAAGAGGAAAGTCAGACTCTATGGAGCTGCGGGCTACAGAAGGCTGAGGCTGAATGAGGCTGGCGACCTGTGTTGGTCTGGTCTTTCTGAAGGCCTGTGAGGCAGGGAGGAGAGTGTGGCATCTCAGAACTGGGGGACATTCGAAGGAGGGAAGGTTTATTCAGGTTGGAAGAGATAGAGTATATATGCAGAGAGAAGCTAAGAGCCAGGCAGAAGAAGCGAGAGAAGAGAAAGGGAGGGGGAACCCCCCCCAAAATAATGGATAGCTTGTGAGGCTGTGGCAGGCTGACAGGAATGGAGCCTGGAGCTCAGGGACAGGGACTTGTGGGGAACTAGGGGAGATAGACCTGTTTATTGAAGGGAGTGTTTGGGGAAATATGAAGACAGTATGGGCCCATCAGGTCTCCTGTGCTTTTCCACCTGATCCCTGGTCTTCTGGGCCAAGCTAAATTCTCTCAGATTGGACAAATTTCTCTCAAACAATCACATCTGGTAATAAAGCCAATTGATTCCATTTTCTTTTTCTTTTTTTTAATATTTTTATTTATTTCTAGGAGAGACAGAGAGAGAGAGAGACAGCGTGAGCAGGGGAGGGTCAGAGAGAGAGAGACAGCGTGAGCAGGGGAGGGTCAGAGAGAGAGAGAGGGAGATACAGACTCTGAAATAGGCTACAGGCTCTGAGCTGGCAGTCAGCACAGAGCCCGACGCGGGGCTCGAACCCACGAACCGCGAGATCACGACCTAAGCGGAAGTTGGACGTTTAACCCACTAAGCCACCCAGGCGCCCCGATTCCATTTTCTTTAAACTGAATTAGAAGCATTTTTAATACCAAATACAGATTACCCTGAATTTATACAATGAGTTCATTTTAATCTGCCATCTCTATATTAATTTTAATGAAGAATTTTTTAATAGTTGAGAAGACATTTTTCCTCTACACAAAATGAATGGTTTTGCCTTTTGCAATGAACTGCAGTTGTCCTTTGGCCAGGGTTGTGCGAAGCCTTCAGACTGAGGTGGGTTTCTCCCTGAGTTCAAGTTAAACACTAGTTGTAATGATCTCATAACCTCTTTCAGTTTTTATCACCTGGTTCAGGAGGAAGACGTAATGTACAAGTACTGCCAACCCCACCAGGTCGCCACTGGATTCCTACATCGGTCTCTTTCCCGAGATTTTCTTCTCTGCCCTCAGATTCTTATCATGCAACTTGTCCACATTCATTGGCATAATGGAAGGAAAGGTTAACATCTCTCAGCTACCCAAAAGGACTGGAACAAGAACAGATTCAAAACCAGAGACGTACTTAGAAGAATCTTAGATAAGAAAGGTAAAGGGACAGCAAACTGGTGTTCCCTCTGCCACTTTAATCCATTTTACATTCATCTTTTGAAAAGCTACCAAGTAGGGGCTGGCTGCCAGGATTTATTACTAAAATGTACCCTTGGGGCGCCTGGGTGGCTTAGTCGGTTAAGAATCCGACTTTCGCTTAGGTCATCTCGCGGTTCGTGGGTTCGAGCCCCGCGTCGGGCTCTGTGCTGACTGCCAGCTCAGAGCCTGGAGCCTGTTTCAGATTCTGTGACTCCCTCTCTCTCTGACCCTCCCCTGCTCACGCTGTTTCTCTCTCCTAGAAATAAATAAATAAAACAAAAAAAAAATTTTTTTAATGTACCCTATTTCTTCTCCTCCCCCAAAGCAACTTAAGGACTCTCACACCACACCCTCCATCAGATCATATCATTTCCAGCCCTAAAATCTGCCTGAACAGCTTTCCATTGTTCTTAGCATATAATATGCATTCCAGCCGGGGGTCAGGCTTGCTATGGCCCTGAGCCACCCACATCTCAGACCGCTCTGCTCCATCCTTAAATTCCATTTACACCCTGGGGTCCTTAAACGGGTGGGGTGCCTTTGGGTTCTAGCACAAGCTCTTCTTTGCGCCTGTAGACCCCCAGCCACGTGGGAGATGGCCTACCTCGTTCAGCCAGTCAAATGTAGACGCTACGTTGTTTCCCTTCCCGCCCCACCTTACACACCTGTGGAAAGGCAGTGACGTAGAGTGTTTTGAGCGGCTAGACTTCCAGACTTTTTGGGTTGGAATCCCGGATCCACCACTTGCTAGCTCCTCCGTCACCTTGGAAAGTTACTCAATGTGTCAGTTTCTCCACTTAAAATGTGGGGCTGATAAAAGATATTTTGAGGACTAAATTTGATAACGGATGATGAACTCTTAGGCCTGTAATACAAGTTCTCATTGTAGCATATACTCCGATTTTATTCCCCTTGCTGGTCAAGTTTGAGTCTGTCACTAGGGAAGGTTTATGGCGCTCCCCGACCCCTTCCCTTGCCGACTGAAGTCTGCTGGTTGAACGCGGTTAATGAATGAAGGGACAGTGGGCGTTTCAGGTTTAGGAGGGGCCGTTGGGTGAGCCTGGTCAGAGACAAGCTCCGGCTTCCCTTTAAGCTGCCAGGTTAGCAGGAGAGACTCTAAACGCATACTGGACTGGGGGTTGTAGGAAGGGGCACCTCTGGGTGTGGAGCAGCCCTAGAGTCACCACAAACCCTTCAGAGGGGCCCTGAGGAAGACGGCGCCGGCGAGAACCAGGTCCTCTAGGGCCGAGGGGAGGCGCTCAGACTCCAGAGCTTCCGAGAAGTGCTGCGCGCAGGCCTAGCGCGTCCTCCCACCGCGGAAGGGCCCGAAGGATTCCGAAAGCTCTGGGCGGGGCCGAGGGCCGCGGGCGCCAATGGCCAGGTCCGCCCCGCCCCCCGGCCGGAGGCTGCCCGGGATTGGCTGCCCGCCGCCCGCCGCCCGCCGCGCCGCCGTCCTCGTCGTCGCGGCGCCGCCCGGGTCTCTGCGCCGCACGCGAGACGCCGGCTTCAGTCCGGCCGAGCTGAGCGGTAAGTGCAGGTGGGCGGCGGGGAGGGTACCCGGCCCGCGGGCCCGGCTGGCGCTGCGCTCGCCCCGCGACCCCTCGAGCTTTGCCCGCCCGGAGCTCCGCTGCTCCCGGCGGCCAGAACGGAGGGGTAGAGCAGCCCTCGGCGGCCCGGGGGGCGGGCGGTCCAGCCCGTCCCGGGGCCGCGCGAGGCACAGACGCCGCGCGGAGCCGCCGGGAGGCTTCCCCGCGGCCAGGCCCGGGTGTCTTAACTACCTCGCCCTTTGCTCCCCCAGGGCGCGGGCGCGGCTTCTTTGTGGCGGGTTCGAGGCCCGGCCCGCCTGCGGCTGCCGGAGCCCAGCCCGGGGCCTGCGGAGCCCTTCTCCGACGTGTGCGGGGCAGCAGCGGCCCGACTTCCACGCGCAGGTACGTCCCGGTCCTGGAGGACAGTGCGGGGAGCTCGGCCCGGAGCACGTGGCCGATGGCGACCGGGTCCCCACGTGTTTGGTTCTCAGGCCCCCCAATTGGCTGCCCCTTCGCATTGAGGGAATGTACCGTTCCCGAGCGCCCCACCCCATGCAGAACAGCTGCTTGGTTGAGTTTTCGGATTTGGCCCAGAACCGCTGAGATGCAGGGGGTATAGACGGGCGAGGAGAGTAGGGGTCGTACAGAAGCCTGTAAAAAAAAAAAACCCAGGCCGCCCTTTCCTGTGCCCTTTTAAGGCTGACGCGGTGCCTTAAGAGGCTAACACAGAAGGGTAAAGGAAGTCTCCATAAAACCCAGGGAAGAGACTAAAACTCCTCTCTGGATCCTGTCTGGAGTCACAGCTGAACCAGAGGACATTTTTTTTAAGTTTGAGCACGCTTGTGATATTTTCATAGAGTTAATATAGCACAGTGGTAAATTTAAACTTAACCTTAGTTTTGATGATACCTTCAGAGGTGGTTTTTTTTTTTTTATAATTATTTATTTTGAGAGAGAGAATGAATCCCAAGCAGGCTCCCCGCCGCCAGCACAAAGCCAGAAGTGGGGCTCACTTCCACAGGCTGAGATCATGATGAGCCCACAACTAGAGTCCCATGCTTAACCATCTCAGCCACCCAAGTGCCTCAGAAGCAGCGTAGTTTTAAAGGTGGGGAAACCCAGGCGATAGGACAGTGTATACAGGGCTTTTTTCTAGACATCTTTTGAGACAAACTGAAAGGAATGTACCTCAATTTTGCTTTCTGTTGAAAAGTATATTTGAAAATGTTTTCTTTTTTATAGGTGGAAAACTACAGGTATGAACCACAGATGCTGGAGTACTCTGATGCTGGTATTTTAACTGACTTACACCAACCCTGCCTCTAATGAGGTCACATGTTTAACCACGTGTCCAGTGCTGGCAGCGACAGGGCAGCACAGCAGGTGTTCGATTTCTCATCTTGTCGGTTAGTTCTTACAACTTTGTGAAGTTGATGCCGGCCTCTCGTTTTACAGTCAAGCAGCTGCAGGTCAGGTACCGACTCAGGGTCCTGTCACGTGTGGAGCCCTGAACGTGAATCCTCATGTAACTTCCTGGCTCTGTGACCTCTTAGAAAGTTAACTTCCCTCTCTGGGCATTTAATGTTGTAGCGTCACAGTAGAAATGCTGAAACAGACGAGGCCAGTCTGGTCAGCGGAGGCCATAGTTAGAGCTGTGAAGAACATAAGGTCTTCGTATCATTTAATCCCGGTGAACCCACGATTTGGCACAAAGAGAGTATCTGTCAGCACGTTAGGTGGTTCTGACGAATGAGCATAACAGCTGTGAACAGGGATTTGAAGGGCACAGTGGTGCTAGATGGTTAGAACATGAAAGTATGGCAGGTGATGGGGGAGTTTGGGGGAAGAAATGAGACAGTGTAGCGAGAGCAACAGAGCTTAGGACCGCTAGTTCTTGCTGGTCAGCTCTGATTGCAGATACCTCATTTTCCAGACATTTTAAATAAAGATAACTAATACCTTGGAGTCACTCTTATTTATTTACTTATTTTTTGAGAGATTCTCCAGCAGTTTCCATGCTTCGTTTGGAGCCCTTGTGGGGCCTGATCCCACAGCCCTGGGCAGAAATCAAGAGTTGAAGCTCAGCCCACGGAGCCACCCAGGCACTCCCTCCTTGGAGTCCCTCTTCATGCTTATTTCATAACACTGTTGCAGCCTTTCTATCTAAACTACATTTTTTTTTATATATATATTTTTATTTATTTCTAGGAGAGAGAGAGAGACAGCATGAGCAGGGGAGGGTCAGAGAGAGAGAGTCAGAACTGAAACAGGCTCCAGGCTCTGAGCTGGCAGTCAGCACAGAGCCCGGCGGGGCTCAAACCCACGAACCGCGAGATCGTGACCTAAGCGAAAGTCGGACGCTTAACCGACTAAGCCATCCAGGCGCCCCTAAACTACATTTTTAAATATTCCCGATTTCATGGTAAAACCCAGCCTTGTGACTTTCAGGTAATTTACTTAACTGTGTTAGACCATAATTGCTAGCCGGAAAAAGGGGCGGGGGGAGTGTTGGGGGAATAGGAAGTGCATGTATTTGCACTGTGAATGGAGGACATTTATAAGCTCAGGGCTGGCTGGGGAGTGCTGATGACAGACCTGAGGGAGATGGGGGTGTGGATGTGGGTGAAGAACATTTCAGGCAGAGTGGAAACCAGTGAAAGGTCCTGAGCAGAGCATGTAAAAGTCTGGGGGAACTCCAAGTGAAGCTGCAGCGAAGTGACCTTAAGGGGAGGGTTTCATGGCCACTTGCATGCAGCGACAGTGAGTATTTAAAATGGCAACTTTCCGGCCTCTGCTGTCTTAGAATGCCTTAACGTTTACCTAGGAATGCTCCTTACCACCATACTCCTGTCCAGCTTTTCTGTGGCCAGGAGTGTTCTGGCTCTGGAATTCTACAGCATCTTGCAATAGTCTTGTCATACTCAGAGGTGCATTTTGTGGTTGCTTGTATATCCCTGCCCCAGAGGCTGCTGGCTCTGGACTGTTACAGGTAAAGTCCATCTTGGTTCCCGCCATACTGGTTTCAGCTCGTGTCGCAACTTCACAGCGTGTGAGATTGAGCCCCAGGTTGGGCTCTGAGTTGACAGTGCAGAGCCTGCTTCAGTTTCTGCTCCTCCCCCATGGTCACTCGCTCTCAAACACTAAAAAAATAAAATGCTGGCTTTGATTTTCATTCAGTAAACAATAGAGCATGTGTGTTAGGTCAAGTACTGCTCTAGGTGAGCGCATCGGGGCACAAATCGGACAAAACCCGAGCAAATGGTTGCAGCTGATCCCTTGATAGCACTCCTGGTGTAAAGCCCTGCAACGCTTGCTTGCTGCCTGGTAGCAATGGGGAGGGTGCAGGGGGGTGGGGAAGGTCTCAGGAGAACAAGGCCCGTGGGAGGCAACGTCAAATGCTACGCAGGGGAAGGGAAAGGAAAACCTGAGTCCCAGAGCTTTAAACAGGGCAGCAAGTTCCTGCGGAGCACGGGATGCGCGAGACATTAACAGCAACAGGGGTCCAGGGAGGAGGGCCCGGGGAACAACTGCACTAGCTCCTGTCTAAAGCTGGGGTCGAACCGCAAGTGTTAAAGTCTGACTGAGGGCTGTGGCAGACAGCTCCCAGGGACAACCCATTGGTGTCACAAATGACACCAGGACCACTAATGGTGGCTCCTTGCCCCTCAAAGTTACCTGGGCGAGTGAACGGCTGGAGACCCCGGGTCCGCATGGGTCCTCCTTGCTCTCCCCGCTACCAAGCCTGAGCCAGCGCAGCCTCTTTACACTCTGGTTCTCCAAATAATTTTTTTTTTTTTGGTAGGAAGGATTTTGATGCTAAAAAGCTTGAAGTCCACTAGACTAAACAACAGCAGCTGAAAAATAGAAGCAGTCTTAAGCCAGGCAGTGAAACAGTGCAGGAAAACAGGGAACTCTTTTTTTTTTTTTTAAGGTGCCACAGAGTATTTAGAACTACAGATACTAGAACTGCAGTGCCCAGTGTGATGGCCATTAGTCACATGGAGCTATTTACATTTAAATCAAAACTGAAAAATTCAGCTCCTCATTCAAATGCTCGGAAGTTACATGGGGCTAGAAGCTACTGTACTAGGAACAGGTGGAGAACACACCCATTACTACAGAAAGTTTCATAGGCAGCACTGTACTAGAGGTTATAAGGTGTTCTACAGGGTACCTTGGGCTGAATAATGACTCTCAAAGATAATCAAGCCCTAATTGCAAACCTGTAAATGGTAGCTTCTTTGGAAAAGGTGATTTGCAGATGTGATTAGATTAGGAATCTTGAGATGGGAAGATTATCCTGCATAATCTGTGTCAGCCCTAAATCTAATCACAAATGCCTTTGTAAGAAGGAGGCAGAAGGAGATTCCATGCTCAGAGGAGGCTGTGTGAAGACAAGTAGAAAAAGATTGGGGAATCTGGGTGGTTCAGTCAGTTGAGCGTCAGGCTCAGGTTATGATCTCCTGGTTTGTGAGTTCAAGCCCCTTAAAGCCCCACATCAGGCTCTGTGCTGACAGCGCAGACCCTGGAATCTGCTTTGGATTCTGTGTCTCCCTCTCTCTCTGCCCCTCCCCTGCTCTCTCTCTCTCAAAAATAAATTTAAAAAAAAAAGATTTGATTTTGGCCTTGATGATGTAGATACAACTTCAGGCTGGGCTGCCAGAAACTGGGAGACTCGAGGAACAGACCTACCCTGAGAGCATAGACTTGATTTGACCCAGTGAAACTGATTTCTGGGCTTTGGAACTGACAGAGTAAGTTTCTGTTGTTGTAAGCCACCAAGTTTGTAGTAATTGGTTGCAGTAACAAGCCTCTGGTAACTAATACTTTAGATGGAAAGCTTTGGATCACAAATCTAGCTGGAGCTGTACCCTCACCACACTGCCTCCAGTGCTGTGTTTTTTTGTTTTTAGTGCCTTATGGGCCTGCAAGTCAGGGGGGTAGATCTTCTCTATCCATTAGTTGATTTTTTTTTTTAATTTCAGACATATAGCAATGAAGTTAAACGTTATTTAGATTTAAATCATAAGCCACATGAGCATGTGGGTAAAATATGGAGGATTAGCAAGTGCCTCAGAAGACAACACAGATGATCAACACTATTATTAAAAAATCAATTTATGGTTTATTGGGACATCAGTTATTTATGTACACTTTCAGTAAATTTCATTTACACAGTACAAAGCACCTCCAAAGATGAAGCTATAAAAAGTCAGTAATAAAAACAAATTAAGACAATATGAAAAACATCATTCTAATTATAATTTTTGCCTTGTGGGCCATACAGCTTTGACCAGCAGTGTCCCAGAGGGAATATATAGACCATTAAAATGAGACAATTTTTCTGTAACAGCCTCAATTAGTTTTGGCTCATGTTCCACAAAATTTGAATTTCTGGGAGTCTTTTAAAACAGCAACAAAAAACCTTAACAGCATAACTAATAAAACTTAGTCTTTTCAGAGTCACTGCCATAAGGCGTTCACTTAAGTCCTGTACATTGCAACTTCGGTGTGTCTAAGTTGCAATGATACCAATACTGAATGATGACAGTATCCTACTGGAGACTGGGAAGGAGAGTGGGGCAAAAACACAAGTTTCTGAATAAGAAATTCCTATCTGTTGTACTCAAAATTTCTTCTTACAGGAAGGAATGGCACATGATTCAACTAGCTCCTTAAACCAAAATGCAAATGTTAATGGACAAAAATAAAGTCGTTTTCTAGGTTTATCAAAATTTCTTTTTTTTTTTAATGTTTTTATTTATTTCTAGGAGAGAGAGAGAGAGACAGTGTGAGCAGGGGAGGATCAGAGAGAGAGAGGGAGTCACAGACTGAAACAGGCTCCAGGCTCCGAGCCGGCAGTCAGCACAGAGCCTGACGCGGGGCTCGAACCCACGAACGACGAGATCATGACCCAAGCGAAAGTCGGACGCTCAACCGACTAAGCCACCCAGGCGCCCCCAAAATTTCTTTTATGTGAAATCATTTTTCACCTATTGCTTTGTATCTCATTCTGACATGGATTACCAATGCTTTTTTATTACCATTTCAGCAAAACTACCACTGGACTTGACCATAATGTATTTAACGTTATTGGTGGCCAACTGAATATTCAAGATCATGCCTTCCCTTTGATGAATGCTTACTAGACCCGAAGCTTAGACTATGACCACCACACTCAATCAGTGGTACACGTGGTACACGTGGAGACTGTGAGGTCAGAACTCAGCTCCTTGTTGTTGATGAAAAGACTGTGTATGTTGTTATTCGCACGTTGCTAATTGCCATAATACCTTTCAAAACTCAGAGCACGGTAACTCATTCTTCTGGTGAAAGATGTAAGGAACAAAATTGAACTCTATTTGTCTACCCTTCATACCAAATTCCAGACCCACACAGTTTACATGTAAGCATCCATTTAAAACTGAAATTTAGATTACATAAAGAATAGAAAGTTTTGTGGGCTTTTGATCAAAATCAGGTCCTGATTTGGGGGTTGGGGGGAGTGGAAGGGAAGAGTATATTTTTACTAAAGCTGCCCACTATTCTTTACAGCCTCTTCTGTTTAGTTCTTGCTGACAGTCTTGAATACCTCTTTCCAACATCCGACCTCAATCTCCTACTACAAGAAGTTTCATTTTTACAAGTGTGAATATTTTTTCCTAAAGATGGCCATTCTTTTCTTACTGCTATTGACATATTTCCATAAAGGGGTGCGTGGGTGGCTCAGTCAGTTAAGCATCCGACTTCAGTTCAGATCATGATCTCATGGTTTGTGAATTCAAGTCCTGCATCGGGCTCACTGCTGTCAATGCAGATCCTGCTTTGGATCCTCTGTCCCCCATTCTCTCTTTGCCCCTCCCCTGCTCACACACACTCTCTCTCAAAAATAAACATTAGGGACGCCTGGGTGGCTTAGTCGGTTAAGCGTCCGACTTTCGCCTAGGTCATGATCTCGCGGTTCGTGGGTTCGGGCCCGCGTCGGGCTCTGTGCTGACTGCCAGCTCAGAGCCTGGAGCCTGTTTCAGTCTGTGACTCCCTCTCTCTGGCCCTCCCCTGCTCACGCTGTCTCTCTCTCTCTCCTAGAAATACTAAATTTAAAAAAATTTTTTTAAAAAATAAACATTAAAATAATAATAATAAAATGAAGTGTTTCTGTACAGAGTATCAATGATGTCTAGCTTCCTGTTGGAAGTTTGCTTAACTGCCCAGACTCTAGGTAACCTACTGACTATTCAAATGAGCTCACCCTGAAAAACCAAGGTAGAAATTTTGGTACTAAGATAACAGTTTGCCAGGTTCCTAATAAACCTCTAGGCTCAATGCTCTCTACTTTGTCACACTCAACTCTACAGGTTTGACTCTGCTCAAATCATGTACCTACAAAGCCAATGGAACACGTTTGGAAAAGCTCAGCTCACTTTAGACTCAGAAAGAAGTTATTCCAAGACCAGTGAAACTAAACTGTGCAATTGTGCCCTGAATGTATAGCCAAGTGTCAGGTTCATGTACAGCTCTGTTTTTGTCTGGCCTCTGCAGGATCTCAAACCACAACAGAATGAGATATGATCCTCCTAGAAGCTTTGCTCACATGCAAGTTTTCTGTCAGCATGAGTCTGTTTCTTGGTCTAAATTTAACCTTTCGGCTATTTGAGCCCAGCCAGTTTCTGACCCTCTTCATGTTTTCATGTGTAATGTGCATGACTGGACAGCCACTTTTCACGTCACCATGGATATCATCTCTGCCTTCTTTAGACCTTTTGTGCCAGTCAAAAACTCTTGCTCTTGACATTACTTCTTCACCATAAACTACTTTTAACATCTCAAGTGTCTCACTGGCAGATTTATTTGACTTTACACAAAACTTAATATGAATTCACACTTATATTAAATAACGGTCTAAAATAACGGTCTAAATAACAGTCACTCATTTTGATGGTGGAAAAAGGAATAATTCTATTCACGTGTAGTCACAACATGTTGCATCTGGGCATCTGGGCAACAGTCACTCCTCCTGTGATTCACAAGCCACACATGAAAAACAGTCAAAACAGAAGAGAGCAAACAATCTTTGGAGGAGTGGATGAAGGTTTCAGCCTCGTATATACCATCTCAGCTTGAGTGCCTTTTATTTTCCCATACATATACAAAAAGGGAGAAAATAAATCAGCATTTGCTTACTTGTCAAATGGCTAAGAAAATGATATTTGAAATACATGAATTTTATGTGCAGGGAGCATTTACCCTCCCCACCTCCCCCCAAAAAAACAACGCTAAGGTAAAATCCATCCTAATAACAGTATAGAAGATGCCATGTGTCTTGGCTGTATGTTTAGAAAGAGCTAGGGTGAAATTATGGGGCTTTTTAAAGTTTACTTATTTATTGTGAGGGAGACCGTGAGTATGGAAGAGGTGCAGAGGGAGGGAGGGAGAGGAGGAGAGGGGGAGGTAGAGAGGGAAAGGAGGAGAGGGAGGAGGAGAGAGAGGGGGGCGGAGAATCTTAAGGAGGCTCCATGCTCAGCGCAGGGCCCAAAGTGGGCTTGATCTCATGACCAGAACATCATGACCTGAGCCAAAACCAAGAGTCAGACACTTAACGGACTGAGCCACCCAGACATCCTGAAATGATGGTTTTCTAATGATATTGATTGATAGGGAGGCCAAATGTAAGATACCAAAATAGTTTATTTCCAAATACATAACAAGAGAATCGATGCTGTTGTCTCCAGTCTGTATAATACAATGTATGCAGCTGAGTGTTTAGGAATTCTATCATGTAAATACTGTTACCTATATTCATCCTGTGCATACTACCTAGTGTATTCAGAGTTTAAAACAAACACGCATACACTGAGGAACACCATCCTGTAAGCTTTGAACATGAATTTCTTCCATTTAGTTCTCAAATCAAAATTTGAAAAGGTTTTCACGAAGTATGTGTGTACAACGCAAATACTGGAACTAAAATTAAAACAAGAGTATCCAATGATTGGTGGCAAATTTAGACTGTATTTGATGAGTTTTCCTTTTTGTTTGTGTGGTGAAATATACATACCATAAATCATTTTTAAGTGTATAATTCAGAGGTGTTCCTTACATTCCCAATGTTGTGTAATCATCGCATTTCCAGAACGTTTCCATCATTCCAAACAGAAATTCTCTACCTATTAAACAGTAACTCCCCATTCTCTCCTCTCCCTCGACCTCTATGCTACTTTTTCATCTCTGTGAATTTGACTATACTAAGTACCTTATATCAGTGAAATCATACAGTATTTGTCTGTGCATCTGGCTTATTTCACTTAGCATGTTTCCAAGGTTCTCCTACTTTGTAGCAGGTATTACTCTTCTTTAAGGTTGCTAAATATATACCACATTTTATCTATTCATCTCTACATTTATTTGGGTTGTTTCCACCCTTAGGCCATTGAAACAATGTTACTATGATACGTGGTAACTATGTATGCATGGTACTATGTTACATGGGTGTACCAGTAATTGTTTGAGTGTCTGCTCTCAATTTATGGGTTATATACTAAGAAGGAGAACTGCAGGATCATATGGTAACTGTGTTTAATTTTTCGAGAAATCATCAAACCGTTCTCCACAGCAGCTACACCATTTTTACACACCCACCAGCATTGCACGGGGGTTCCAGTTTCTCCATATCCTCGCCAACACTTATTTTCTACAAACTTTCACACCAGGAGGTGAAAATTCAGGTATCTACAGGGTTAAGTATTTGCTTCCCAATACTTTTTTTGCCTCCCCCTCTTCCCAGGCCCCCTACTTTTTCGGCAGTGCCTTTCCTTCGGTGAAAACACAGATTGTTTTGTCGGTTTTGACACGCGCAAGAATTCAAAACACACTGACATGCTCCTTTGCTGGAGGAATCTGCATTACCTTTTTAGGAGGTGAACAAGGCTAGTTTAAGTGCATCAGAAACGAAGTTCAAAATGTGACTCCGCTTAAACTCTGTAAACTAGCAGAATAAGCACGTGTTAAAAACGGGCTGGGACACTTACGTGAGTGCCATGAAAAAGTGTGTCAGCGATAGAACAAGTTCTATTCTTAGGCCAAACGTCCCTTTCAAGGTTGCAAACCCTTCAACACAGGTGGAGTGAGAGTCAGTACCAGGCAGGGCGCAATCAGGTGTCGCCTTCCTACCACGGGGTCCTTCTGCCAAGTGGCAGCAGAGCATCTCTGCCAGCCCATCGCGGCTCCTGCGGAGCGAGACCCCAGGGCCCGGGCCGCGCCTCACCTGGGCCTCGGGCGCGGCACCTCCAGGGTGGGAGGAGACGGAGCTGCCAGCCTGCGCCTCGCCAAGGTCCCTGGCCGTCCTCACTGCACCACAACCGCCCTCGACCCAGTCTGGACCCAGCACACGCCTCCAGGTGTCGGAGCAACGAGACCTCTTGGTAAAACACGGCCGCGAGACGATGTTCGGAACTCTCGCGAGACACAAGACCTGCGCCCGCAAGCGGCGAGAAGGCTGGGAGGCGCGGTGTGGCAATCAGCGGACGGGGGCGGTCCGGAGCGCGTTCAATTGGTTAAACATGGGAAAGCTCGCGTCCCATTGGCATCTTTTCTGGCCCCAACTCCAACCCCTCGGCCCGAATGCCCGCCCCCTTCAGTGGCTCCACCTCTGAGCTGAGTCGGTAGGGAGCCGAAGGGGAAACGCCTACAGCTGTGCTGGGCTCCTGGTGCTGGAGCTCAGTCCCCCGAATAGTCCTACGCCTTTACCTGTGGCACCATCGGAACGGGTCATGCTCAGGTGCTGACATGTTCTGTGGTACTCCTGACCTCGGCCATTTACTCTGTGTTCCACTTATCCAGTCTTAGGCAGGGAGGTGATTTTACCTGTGCTTGAAAGAAGGCAAGGTTGCACGGATCAATTAAGATATTTCCCTGTCTTGGGGGCGCCTGGGTGGCTTAGTCGGTTAAGCGTCCGACTTTCGCTTAGGTCATGATCTCGCGGTTCGTGGGTTCGAGACCCGCGTCGGGCTCTCTGCTGACTGCCAGCTCAGAGCCTGGAGCCAACTTCAGAGTCTGTGTCTCCCTCTCTCTCTGACCCTCCCCTGCTTATGCTGTCTCTTTCTCTCTCTCCTAGAAATAAAAAAAATATATATATTATAATATATATTAATATATATAAAAACATAATATATATAATATATATAAAAGATATTTCCCTGTCTAATCGGAATAGAGCAAGGTATAAAGCATTGATTTATTTTTTTTTTAATTTAGAACTAACTAAACCCATTAAGTGCTTTTCATTAAGTCATCAAAATAGCCCCCAGTGAAGTAGGTGCTGTTACTGTCCTTGTCAGCCCTATTGCCCTACTTTAATTCACGCCTTCATAATTGCTTGCCTGGATTACGTGTACAAACACCCCCTTAGCTTCTCTCCTTACTATCCTCTACAAAGCCAAGGATTAAATTCTCTAATGCAAGTCTAATCATGTCTCAAATCCTTCTCAAGTCTCTCAAATGTCAGTCCTTCTGTGGCCCTGTATTGCTCTCAGGTTCTGACAGAAGCTGCTTTTTATTGAAATATTACATACCTATAGTAAGTACACAAATCATAAATGTGCAGCCTGCTGAAATTTCACAAATGGATCATAAAAACAGAACATAACTAGCATCCCAAAAGTGTTTCTTTCTAATCACTAGCCACTTCCTTCCTACCCCAGAGTTATCCACTATCCTTAGAATTTTAAGTAGTAAGTAGAGTAGTATCCTTGTGTTTGTAATTATATAAAGGGGACCCTTATAGCACATAATCTTTGATGTGTAGTTTCTTTAACTAATTCACTTATATGTTCATCAGCTTCATCCATACGTTGACTACACTTATAGTTTGTTCATGAAGGTGCCATATTGCATTTCACTGTGCGAATACACCACAATTTATCCAGTCAATAGTGGATCTAGTGTATACAGTGGAATAGTGTATATTTTGCAGCTATTAAAAATATTGCTGCTATGAACATTGCAATAGAAATCTTTTGATGAACATGATGAATGCATTTCTCTTGGATCTGTACCTAGAAATGGAATTGTTGGGTCATAGGTTGTGCCATATTCAAATTTAGATATTTTTAAAGTTTTCCAAATTGTACACCAATTACATTCCTATCAGAAAAATATGACAGTTCTAGTTTTTCCACACTCCCATCAACACTTGGTATTTTCCATCTTTTTTCATTTTGGCAATTTTGGTGGGTGATAATCATGTCTCGTGTGATTTTAATGTGCATGTCCCTGATGATTAATACGGTTGAGCACCTTTTCACATGTTTATTAGTTGTTTATAAATTTATGAAGTGTCTGTTAAAATTTTGCCCATTTTTGTGAGCTGTCTTTTTTATTGGTATTTTTCCTAACATTTGATTATAGACATTTTCAAATATTTAGCAAAGTATAAAGAATTTTATAGTAAACATACATAAACATACCATATAGAGTCTATGAATAACATTTTATAAAACATGCTTTATCACTTTTCTATCCTTTATCCATCTGAATGTTGTTGCATTTCAAAGTAAATTGCAGATAGCAATACATGTCCTCTAAATACTTTAGCCTGTTGGGGCGCCTGGGTAGCTCAGTCGGTTAAACGACCGACTTCGGCTCAGGTCATGATCTCTGGTTCTTGCGTCTGAGCCCTGAGTCGGGCTCTGCTTCAGATTCTGTGTCTCCTTCTCTCTCTGCCCTTCCCCTGCTCATGCTCTCTCTTTCTGTCTCTCAAAAATAAACAAACATTAAAAAAATACTTTAGCCTGTATATTACTAAAATTCAGTGTCTAAGGTTTCTTTTGATGTACAACTTACACGAAATTAAATCCACAAATCTTTATTGTATATTTGATGATTTTTGAACAAGTGAATCTTGAGTTCTATACCTCTTCCCAGTCCATCTTCATTTCCACTTTCCTGGGGACACCCCGCCCCCATTCTGATTTGTTCTCCACTGTATAGCTTTATGTGTTTCAAAAGTGCATACTCCTGGAATTAAACAGTGGGTACTCTTATGAGTAAGCCTGCTTTCACTCAGCATACTGTATTTCTGATTCCAGATTTTTGCATGTGTCAGCCACCTATTTCTTTTCATTGCTGAGTGATATTTCACTGGATGAATATACCACAATCTGTTGATGTAGAAGAGATTCTTTTTGTATGCATCCTTCGTCAGGTATATGTGTTGCAAATATCTTCTTCCATTCTGGGTTTCTTTTCATTCTTTTAGTGAATGAAGCTTTTGAGAAAAAAAGTTCTTAATTTCAATATTCTAATTTGTTGACTTCTGTGTTAAGTGTTTCTGATTTAAGAAGTCTTTGCTTACTCCAGGTTATCAAGATTTCTCTTCTGTTTTCTTCTAAAAATTTTACTATTTTAATTTGCCCATTAAGAACAGTAAACCATTTGGAATTGACTGTTTAAATGATGGGCTGTAGAAGTGGATCCAGGTGCCTTTTTTTTTTTTTTTTTTTTTGCATGTGGATATCCAATTAATCCAACATGTGAATTGAAAAGACCATTTTCCCCATTTGCACTGTCTAAATCAGGTGGCCATATATGAATCAGCCTATTTGGCAATGCTATTGTGTTTGATAGATTTGCTTTGTCTACCTTTGCATCAATGCCACACAGTCTTCATTACTATTTGCTGTATGATTACCCTTGATAGTATGTATCACTGGAGTGAATTTTTAATTTAATTAAAATTGAATCTAAATAGCCATGTAGCTAGTGACCACCAAACTGGACAGCACAGATACAGAACATTTCCCCCCCCATGGGGGGTCCTGTTGACAGCACGGCTTTGGAAGACATTTAGAGGCCAATACCAGATCCTTCCTATCATAGCTACAGGCCATTTTGAGTTTATTGCTGGGCTGCTCTTCAAAAAATATCTGTGTAAAATCAGTTTAGAAACGCAAAACACATCTTCCCACACGTAAGCAAATCACCCAACTCTTTTGACCTTGCACTTTTAGCAATGAAAACATGCTTTGGGAGACATTTCCTCTGATGAGACACCATAAAATATGCAGCCCCAAATCATATGATAAGATTCCTGCTGGAGTGCCCTTACATGTAGTTTACTATCTGTTCTGGTCCAAGGTCACACTTAATTCTCCTTCAGAGGTCTTTTCTGGGCTGTCACTAGCTGTGTTTGAGAGAGGTTGCTGTCTGACCTGCCATAGAAGGCTCCCTCAGATCTGGCTCCTGTGTGTAAGGAATTCCTCGAACCATTTTGTCCTCCTTATTCCGTCAGTGACATACAAGTCTCATGCCACAAAAATGATGCACATGTACTTATTATGTACTTCTGGTGTTACTTCTTACAGTAGGTATATTTATTTGCCCCTACAATGCTTGAATTTGAGAACTGGTTTTTTTTTCTGATGTATTGTGTTTTCTAGCACTGTGATGGCTATTTTAGTTTTTTAATGTTTATTTATTTCAAGAGAGAGAATGTATGTGTGAGAGGGGTAGGGGAGAGAGAGAGAGAGAAAGAGAGAGAGAGAGAAAGAGAGAGAGAGAGAGAGAGAACGAGAGAATCCCAAGCAGGCTCTGTGCTGACAGTTCAATGCAGGGCTCGAACTCACGAACCATGACATCATGACCTGAGCCAAAATCAAGAGTCAGATGCTGAACTGACTGAGCCACGCAGGTTCCTCCTGTGATGGCTATTTTATTTTGTCATCAATTTCCAGACTTGAGTATAGCACAGGGCCTTAGTGGTGATCTACATTTCCACTGGGGCAACAAGTATTTATTGAGTACCTAACCTGCGAGGTGCCTTGAGAGAGAGGCCCTAGAGAGAGATGATGGTGAATAATAAATGGTTACCATTGAGCTTCTATTATAGCTCACATACCTGCATTTGTTATTTTTAATGATCATAACAATGCTATAAGGTAAATATTGTTACCTCATTTTTCAGATGATAAAGCTAAGGTTGGGGGGGGAGGTCAAATTTCTGCAGCTTTTAAGTGCTAGAGCTGAGATTTAAGCTTTGAATCCCTAACCTCTCTCCCACCTCTGTGAGACCCTTCAGACTTCAAAGGGGCTTTGTTCCCCTGTCAAGAAACACCTTGTCTGGTACAGGAGACAAACGTGATAACCACAACCCACAGGAGAACAGACGTTACAGAAGGGAGGGGGAGGTAGAGGGAGCTAACCTGGGGGAAATGAGCCCCGTTGCCCATCAACTTGGTCTTGTGAATGTGTCCTGAAATCCCTTCTTCTTCCTGAACTCCTTCTAAAATGATCTGAGAAGTAACAACCTTTCCCCTCCTCATTCTGCAGCTAAGCTATTCTCTGACCCTGCGTCTGAGGAAGAGGCTTTGCCAACAAATGGTCAGTGTCCTCTTTAGGTGTAGAATCTGTTAGCGCTGCCAGGGCAAACATCTGAGCCAATGTGGAAAAAAGGACCTACAAGGAAGGCCCTTCAAGGAGACTCTGCCTATGAACTGAGTGGCTGGGTCTCTAGTGCTCTCTTGGGCCATAAGGATAAGGACCCCATCCGAAGTGTTATGGGTTGAATTCTGTCATCCCCTGCCCCCCATATTTATAGGTTGAAGTCCTAACCTCCAATATCTTAGAATGTGACCTTATTTACAATGTGATCTGACAGGGTCATTGCAGATGTAAACCAGTTAAGATGAGGGCATACTGAAGTGTCCCCTAATCTAATATGACTGGTGTACTTATATCAAGGGGAAATCCGGACACAGAGACATACACACACAGGGAGAACACTATGTGAACACGGAGATGAAGGCAGGGGTGCTTCTACAAACCAAGGAATGCCAAAGGTTTCTAGAACCCCACTGGAAGCTGCGGGAGAGGACTAGAACAGATTCCTCCTTCCAGCCCTCAGAAGAAACTAACCCTGTCAGCCCCTTCCTCCTGGATGTCTGGCCACCAGAATGGTGAGAATAAATTTCTGTTGTTTAAGCCACCCAGTTTGTGGGACTTTCTTTTCTTTTTAATTTTTTCTACTGTTATATTTATTTCTGAGAGAGAGAGAGAGAGAGAGAGAGAGCGTGAGCAGGGGAGGGTCAGAGAGAGAGGGAGGCTGAAGCAGGCTCCAGGCTCTGAGCTGTCAGCACAGAGCTCAATGTGGGGCTTGAACCCACAAACCATGAGATCATGACCTGAGCCAAAGTCGGATGCTTAACCGACTGAGCCACCAGGTGCCCCCTGTGGGACTTTCTTATAACAGCCCTAGCAAATGAACACATTAGAGATGGCAAAGAAATGAGGTGGAAGGAATCTGAGCCCCGAGGTGCTTCATGGAGCACATTCCCACCAGGCTTGGTGCCTGTAAAGATGATCATCTGCCTTGTTTTAGGCACTCACACTGGCTCTCTGTTATCTTCATTCAAACCAATCCTAATTGACACTCGGGATAAAGTCCAAACTCTTATCATGACCTACCAGGCCCAACAAGATTGGCCGCTGTCTCTGCCTTGCCCCTTCTGACCCCACATATTCAGTCAAATACGACCACTGTCCTTCCAGATCCTTCTCTTAACCTCTTCCCTCTGTGCGCGCTTCCTCGTCTCCTGGTAATAGCTTTCCCACCCCCTTTCTCTCTGCCGGTGTTCTTTCTTTCTTTTTTTTTTTAAATATTTTTTTATTTATTTCTAGGAGAGAGAGAGAGAGAGAGAGAGACAGCGTCAGCAGGAGAGGGTCAGAGAGAGAGGGAGTCACAGACTCTGAAACAGGCTCCAGGCTCTGAGCTGGCAGTCAGCACAGAGCCCGACGCGGGGCTCGAACCTACGAACCGCGAGATCATGACCTAAGCGAAAGTCGGACGCTTAACTGACTAAGCCACCCAGGCGCCCCCGGTGTTCTTTCTTATCTTCTTGTTTTGGCCACCTCTTTACCTAGGTTTCACATCCTCCAGAATTCCTTCCTGGACCTCCCTGAGGTCAGTTTCTGATCTCATGGTCCCAGTGCTTCCTGTTATCACAATGTAGATCCATTATGCTGTAGACTGTGAACTACTTTTGGAGTTCAGTGCCAGGTCCATCATAAATACTTGTTAAATTTTGCTCAGTGGTGAAGGATCACTAGGAGTTATCCTCATCCTATCTATGGGATGATGTGCTCCAAATTTCTAAAAGACAAACTTATGTAGATTTTGTTTTTTGAAGAGTAGCCCAGCAATAAACTCAAGATGGCCATGAAATAAAGCATCTGGGACTGCCCCCCCCCTTTTCCATTTTAGTCATGAGTAGCTTGAAACATTTTTTAAAATTATTTAAGTGTAGGTGACATACAATGTTGTATTAGTTTGGGGTGCACAACATAGTGGTTCAACAATTCTCTACATTACACGATGCTCACCACGGTAAGTGTACATAGCATCTGTCACCACACAATGTTATCACAATATTATTGACTATATTCCCTGTGCCGTACTTTTCATCTCTGTGACTTATGTATTTTATAACTGGTATTGGCTTTTAGATGCCTTCTAAAGCAGTGCGACCTATACAACTTCCTGTGAGTTTGAAAATGTACTGTCCAATATGGTAGCCACTAGCCACATGGCCAATTAAACTCAAATTTCACTCCATTCAAAATGCAGTTCCTCAATATGGTAGGTTGAATAATGGCCTCCAATTATATCCACATCCTAGTCTCCAGAACCTGTGAACTTTACTTTATACAGAAAAAGGGACTTTGCAAATGTGACTAAACTGAAGACCTTGAGATGGAGAAATTATCTTGACTGATCTGAGTGCACTCTAAAGGTGTCCTTATAAGAAGGAGACACAGAGCGACCGGGCAGAACTGAAGGAAACAGCACTCCGGCTGAGGTTATGCTGCTGGCTTTGAAGATGGAGGAAGGATTGCATAGAAGGAAGCTCTGGAAGCTGGGAGAGGCAAAGAAATGGGTTGTTCCCTAAAGCCTACAAAAGAAGCATGCCCTACAGACCGCTTAGTGTTAGCCCAGTGAAACCAGTTTCAAACTGTAAGACAATAAACACGCACCGTTTTAAGTCCTTGCGTTTGTGGTAATTTCCTTACAGCAGGAAATTCATACACACAGTAGCACTAGCCGCATTCCAGGAACGCACTGCTAGACGGTGCAGTTTCTAGAATCTTCTGTTTGGTGAGGAAGTATCTATGATAGATCTCCTAGACACTGCATTTTTCAAAATTTTATACTTTCTAAATGTTAGTAATTTGCTACTTGCATCCAACATGGATTTAGGATATGATGATTTCGCATAGGAACACCAAGCCAAGAAAGCTCACATATCTCCTGCTGAAGCAGATCATCACATCTACTGTGAATCAAAGCCTTTCTCTGATATTGTGATCCATTTCTTTCAGTCAAGACCATTTCTAAATGGCCTCATTTACCTCATGAAAATTGATAGCAATCAGACATGCTTCCATTCAATTCATCTTCCTCTATGGAACACCAAAAGCATTATCAAGTCAGATACAAATTATTTCCCTCTTGATATATATCTCGCTTAATTAAAAATGGTGCTTTTGAGGTCTTGGTTTTGTTTGGTGTGTCCATGAGCCGTCCAGGAGGGAGTGAATCACAGGTGTGAGGATGGAGGAGGCTCACTTCGGATCTCCGCTTCAAAAGGCTCCACACAATAGGCCTCCCAGTGCTGTGCTGCTGGTTTCAGCTCATGCCTCCACCTGTCTGCACATGTGGGCAGGTTTTATGACAGCCATTTGTGAAGAAAGTAGAAGGGCAACCTTCTTTGAAAATGGTGTGTGTGTGTGGGAAGTACCACCAGACAAACTCTATTAAGGCATTCACTAAACCACCTTGTATTATATTCCTTAACTTTAAGACTCTAAACCTAGTTGGAAAAGGTTCATATCCCACCACTGGCAACGTTTTTGCTTGAAATATCTTATTGTTGTGAAATATACATAACATAGAATTTTACCACTTTTACTGCTTTCAGTATATAATTCAGTAGCATTAGGAACTTTTACATCATACAACCATCATGACTATCCACTTCCAGAAACTTTTCATCTTCCCCAACTAAAACTCTGTACCTATTAAACAATAACTTCCCATCCACTCTCCTCCCAACCCCCCGGGAATCTCTTTTCTACTTTCTGTCTCTATGAATCTGTTCTAGGAATGTCACACAAATGGAATCCTCCAGTACTTTTTCTGTTTGGCTTATTTCACTCAGCATGATATCTTCTGGGTCCACACATGTGGTAGTATCTGTCAGACGTCCATTCCTTTTTAAGGTTGAATAATCTTCTATAGTATGTACACACCACATTTTCTTTATCCATTTACATCCATCAGTGGGCACTGGGTTGTTTCCATCTCCTCATTACTGTGAATAATACTGCTATGAAAATTGGTGTATACACTGGTATATTTTAGTAGTGGCCTACAAAAGCCTAATAACCAGAATTTGCAGAGTGGGAATAGGTTTAAAGTCTCCCCTAAATTCGTGGTTATAAACTTGGCCATACATTAGAATCACCTGGGACATTTTTAAAAATTCCCAATGCCCATACTGCACTCCAGACTAACGATATCAGATTACCCGGGAATGGGACCCAGGAATCAGTATCTTATGTAAATCCACCAGTTGATTCTAACATGCAGCCAAGCTTGAGAACTGGCGCTCTGAACAGTGTATTAGAAAACATGGTTTCATCTCAAACTTGTTTCCCTTCCCTATAATCTCTAAATCATACTTAGGTTTCCTAGACCTTCAAATCCAATTTAGCTGAATTAAATTCATTTTTATATTTTCAAGATCCGCTAAGCCAAAGCACTTCACTTCATAATTTAAGTTTGAGGGGTGCCTGTCTGGCTCAGTCAGTAGAGCATGCAACTCTTGATCTCAGGGTTATGATTTCAACCCCCATGTAGGGCATGGAAACTACTTTAATTAATTAATTAACAATATAATTTAAGTTTCAACGGGAGGGAAATCCCAGATCTACCTCTTATAATTAAAGGAATGTTTGCTCCTATTTGAGACAAGATGAATATTCAACTAAGTTTAAAAAACATTTAGACAATTTGATCCAATAATGAAACTCTAGACACATCCTCTTTGACTTCGGGACTAAAGATTTATGCTCACTGACACGATGATTCCATATTGCTTTGGAAATTCCATGTTTATAAAATGAAACATGAAAAGAGAAAAGCACCATTATTTTTAGGTGATGTAGGTGATATTTTTAGAAAATCCAAAGGAATTAGCTTAAAAATATCCTGGAGATATAAAAATAGGTAAATGGCAATAAAAATAGATAAAAGTCAATAGGATCCTTGTATGACCAGTCTTAAAAGCTGAAAAATAAGAGATCTAATCTGTAATAGTCACAAAAATATAAAATACTTAAAACAACAAAAGATGGAATATATATTTGTGTAGTTATAAACCATATTGGGTAGTGCTTCAGAGATTGGCCTGTAGACAAGGCTGCCTGGTGCTATTCTTGGCGTCCACCCTTCGTGGCTGTAGGAACTGGGAAATTACTTAACCTCTCTGTGATTTAGTTTATCCATCTGTAACATTGGGATAATAATAGCGCCTACTGCATACAGTTGGGAAAATTACAAGTTGAAAATGTAGAGTGCTTACAACAGTCCCTGCTACATAGTATCTTGCTAGCTTTTAACTTTGTTACTGGGAGTCTTTTGAAAAAAGAATTGAATAGATGGAGAGCTACAGCATTTTTTGTTGTTGTTTTGTTTTGAGAGAGAGAGAGTGCAAACAGGAGCACAAGCAGGGGAGGGGCAGAGAGTTAGGGAGAGGGAGAATCCCAAGCAGGCACCATGCTGTCAACACAGAGCTTGAGGGAGGTAGCACTGTTCTCATGAACTATGAGCTCATGACCTGAGCGGTGACCAAAAGTCAGACGACACTTAACCAACTGAGCCACCCAGGTGCCCCGTTAAGCATATTCTTAAATACAGTGAGTTTACAGGCATAAAGGATGGAGGGAGTCAGAAAATAAGTAAATATTGGATGACCAGGTATGTTAAGGAAGTAAGTTCTGAAACTTGATGCTAAATATTTTTATGTCTGTTTTCCCTCTTGAATTTATCATTGCATACATGTATGTAAATTATGCAGTTTTCATTTTCCTGAAAATCTAATTAAATATATAGAGAATGCTAAATATAAAGAGAAAATTTGTTTTTTAATTCACAAGGAGAAAATAAATGGAGTAGAATATAAAAGAATGCCCAGAAGAGGAGAGGAGGGCTATTATCAGGTTTTACAACCTATTATGGAGAAATTGAAAAGAGCAATGGTATCGAATTCTACTTCAATGAATAAGAATCCAGAAAGAGACACAACTCCAACTTAAAAGAGAAACAGAAAACCTGGTTGTATTTGATTTTTCAAAATCAAAACAATAAGGAAAACTAATGAATATATTTTGATAATTGATTCAAAATTTGAAAATATGTAGTCTATAGATAAGAAATTAAATATAGAAGCTTAAGTTCATGGAGAATTCTTAGTAGACAATTTTTGAAACACATCTGTGGAAGAAAAGTTCATTTCTCTCTGCTCTGAAGAACTCAGTAGAAAAGGACTGGAATATCTGAATATATATTACAACTTTAAATATCTATAAAATGGAAAAGGAAAGCACAATAGCAAAACAGGAGGTTTATAAATCAAGTATGACACAAGGTTAATCCCTTACTTCTTTCTATCTCCACTTCTACTATCCTGGGTATAGAATCTCTTACCTTGGCCTTCAAAATAACCCTTCCTCCTGCTGGTCTCTCTGTTTTCACCCTTTCCTTCATAACACTCCTTTCCCTGCAAGACAGGCTGAGTGATCCTTTCTAATTATTTTTATCTTATGACTTTTTAAATGTTTATTTTTGAGAGAGAGTGCATGCACAAGTGAGGGGGGGCGCGGGCAGATAGAAAGAGGGAGATAGAGGATCCAAAGCAGGCTGTGTGCTGAAAGCAGAGAGCCTGACACAGGGCTCCAACTCACAAACCCTCAGATCATGACCTGAACAGAAATCAGGCACTCAACTGTCTGGGCCACCCAGGCACTCCCTGAGTGACCTTTTTTTTTTTTTAAAGGATCATTGCTTTTCCAAAGCACTTAAATAAAACTCACAACCTCTAGCCAGGCTTACACAGCACATGATCACTCACCTTCTACTCAGTTTCAGTGGCTGAACTGTTCCACTTGAATCTTTGTACCAGCTCTTTCCTCTGCCTGGAATACTCTTCCTGGCCCTCATCTCCACAAGGCTGGACCCTTTTCATCTTTTAGGACTCAGCTTAAATTTTTCTTCCTCCCGCAAACCTTATCTGAGACCCCAGTTTAAAGTAATAATGAGGCTAATATTTATAAATTGTTTCTCTATATGCCAGGCATTTTCTGACATGTGTGCAAAGCTCATACTATCTCACAAAAACCCAGCGAGAGAGTTTATTTTTACTATCTGTCAAAAAGAACCTTTATTATTACTTGTTTATAATAGCCTCTTACGCTTTTATGCTTTCTTGCCAGATGCCTTCAGAGCAGGTGCTTTCTGATCCTTTGGAGCCTTTGGAGCCTCCACCTTCTGGCTTCAGCTTTCAGGGCAGGAACATTCTGGGTTGGAACCTTCTGGCCCACAGCAGCCATTTTTTTTTTTTTTTTTTGCTGGCACCCTTGCAGCAGCTGCTGAAGCCACACCCTAAGCAGCAACTGCTTTTTTGGGAGAAGCTTTCAGGAGAGTTGGTTTTTGTAGCTTCCTAACTTCAAGCTTGATTATTCAATCCCTCATTTTCTTTGCCGTCGTGACTTTGTAATGATCAGAATCTGTCATCTTGACTTTCCTTTCTCTGGTTTCAATTTTCTTGGCCTATCTTGCAGCTGCCCATGTTTGATATCTGCCTTCTGCCAGGCTCCTCAGACATACTTCTGGCAGGCACTGGTGAGGGAACTTGAGGATGAAGTCAGTGAGCCGCGTGCACTTGAAAGGCATAGCCTATCTCCTCACCTGAGAGCGAGGGCCATCAGCCAAAGCCCTGTTATGATCAATAATATCTACAATCATGAACAGCTTCCCAGTGTGAGGCCCAAAGGAGACGTAGGCCACCCTGGATAATCTCCACGAAATGCCGTGTCGGCGGCATTCATCAAGAAGCTGGATTTTATTATTATTATCATCCCCATCTTATAGTAAGGAAAGCTGAATCCCAGCAAAGGAATGCAAAGATCCCGATATAATCGAAAGACAGTAGTTTGTCAGAGATTTCACTTAATTGCTCTGCTATGTATAAGGTGGCCTGCCAGCCATTCATAGTCACATCACTGTTTTTATTTTTACTTTTTCGAAGTGTGATCTTTTGTTTTTCTTCTCCTGATCGAATGCAAGCCTTACCTCTCTCTTGTTCACTGCCATGTGTCCGAGACCTAGAACAATGGCCAGCACATAGTAAGTACTCAACGACTGTTTGTGGAATGAATGGATGAGTAACTCAGCAGATAATTAAGAAGTTACTGAACTTGATGTAGAAAACAAACGGGATTACAAAAGGACAGAAGGATCATTTTAAAATTCTCATTCAAGGGGCACCTGGGTGGCTCAGTCGGTTGAGCGTCCGACTTCAGCTCAGGTCATCATCTTACAGTTCGTGGGTTCAAGCCCTGCGTCAGGCTCTGTGCTGACAGCTCAGAGACTGGAGCCTGTTTCAGATTCTGTATCTCCCTCTCTCTCTGACCCTCCCCTGTTCATGCTGTCTCTCTCTCTCTCTCTCTCTCTCTCTCAGAAATAAATAATAAACATTAAAAAATATCTCATTCAAAAGTTTACTCTGGGGGAAAAAAACTTTTTTACTCTGAATTATAGATTCACAAAAAGCTATAAAAATATTCACCCACATTCCTCCAGTAGACAAAACTATAATATCAAAACCAGAAAATTAACATTGGGGCATGCCTGGGCGGCTTAGTTCGTTGAGTGTCTGACTTCTGCTTAAGTCATGATCTCACAGTTCGTGGGTTGAAGCCCCAAGTCAGACTCTGTGCTGACAGCACAGAGCCTGGAGCCTGCTTCAGATTCTGTGTCTTCCTGTCTCTCTGTGCCCTCCGCCCCCCAGCTTGTGCTCTGTCTCTCAAAAATAAATATTAAAAAAAAGAAAACTAACATTGGTATATGTGTGGCAGTGTTCCATGGTTTTCTGTGTTTTGTCATGTGTAGACTCATGTAACCACCATCACAATCAAGACACAGAATTATGTCACCACAAAGATCTCCCTCAGAAATAGATCATTAAATCCTAAGACGTTCAGTTTGGAAAATAGAGAAAATCATCCACATTTTCCTTAACAATTATTTTTATTATACATGTTTGCCCGCAGTTGTTTTTACTATGTGCTATAATTTTTTTGATGTTCAATAGAAATCCTCTTAATCTTTAGTTTTTTCAGATCTCTTGGTTTGAAAGTCCCATCCTACAAAATTGTTGCAACGTAATAATGCAACTCTTCCTCTGAAATATTCCTTTGCAGGAGTGCTGGTTAAGACTACATTTAAATATTCTATCTTCTATAAAGTCACAATGTAATCATCAGAATAAAAAGTAATCTTTACCCAGTAGTCCATCTGTGTAATGTAGAATTGAGTGAGGAACTGACTTCATTTCCTTTAAGTAATTTAAGTGGTTTTCTTATCATTTCCATTTTGTATTTAGATTATTTAGATTCCAATGATGGATCAACTTTTAAAGAGGTTATCTATATACCTATTCGTTTATGATATACACGTGTGTATGTGTGTGTGCGTGTCCGTACATATATTATAAAATAGTTCATTGTTTCAGAAAAAAATATACAGAGTGATGTGAAAAGTTGAGGTTCAGGACTGAGTGGTCAAGAAAGAATTCTTGAGAAATTTTTGGTGCAAAAAGTTGGTCTTACTAAAGGGGACAGGACCTGTGGGCAGAAAGAGTTGCACTGGGGTTGTGAGAAGTGACTGATTATACATTTTCAAGTTGGGAGGGGGTAGGGATAGCATAAGTCTCTAAGGAATTAGCAAGCAAGGTTTCCAGGACCTTGAGGGGCTGGGTGCTGTTAGGAGAAGGTAATTTATCACTGTAGTAAAACCTCAGTCATGAGACCCTTCAGATGTGTATCAGTGGGCCGTATACATGGAGGATGATTGCTAACATATATCTTGGGGGGCTGGGTAGAGATAAACGAAGTTTCCAAAGGGATTTTTACATGATCCTGGAGGTCAGGCAAATGTCAAGCTAAAGTTGCCTTTTCCTTCTAGCAAAGTATTAACATTAAGGCAGCTCGGCTTCTTGAGGAAGGTCACCCTGCCTGTCCCAAGTACTTGTCAATGAGCTGTAAGTTATAAGGAAGTTTAATTTTTTTCTATATTTCTTTTGCCTTTGTCCTCCACATCATAGATGAGTTGAAGAAACCAGTATGAACTAATTTATTTTACTATGTCTAGACACAGAAACATAGGTGCCACTGCAGACACATGGGTTCATGGACACAGATTTTCTAGCTTCGTCCATCAAGGGTGGGCATTCTAGTAGCAGTGGCAATGAGCATACCTTGTACCCCACTTTTGGTTTCTCAATAACATTATCAGAAAAAGGAACCATGGTTCCTTGTAATGTGATGGGTTCTGAGGCTGGGGAGGAAAAGATGAGATGAGCCTGGAGCATCTTGATGCTCCAGAAAGGAAGTGTTATTAAACATTAAACAAAACAAAGAATGGGAGTATGTCAAAAGGATGAGGGAGCCAAAGAGCTCTCAAAGGACAGAGCTGGGATAATCTGAGCAACAGTAAAAATGACAGTCCTGCATAACAACCAAAGAATAATGTAAAACCAAGAGTCCATACTGACAAAAATGAAATAAATCTTCCTTACAGTAGAATTTCAATTAATAAACATATAGATAGAAAATCATCACGTAAAAGCCACAGTAATCATTGCAACGGCAAGATCTATTGTTGAATGCTATAGTTTTGTCAGCTAAACTTTAAAAACAAACAGGTTATTTACATAATATGTCAATTTTGATGTTTTTAATTCAGGATTCCAAAACTTCTAGAATAGTATCAATTTGCAAACAAAGCACTTATAAGCAATGTCTTCTGGAGAGCCACCTTAGTCCCATTTGTAGGTTAAGATGTTGAAATCATTCGCCACTATAACAATCATTCGAAGAATTTCTGTTAAATCTAAAAGAATTGATTACGATAGAATCTTTTAGACAACTCTCTAAAAGACAATTCTAAAAGAATTTATTTGTGGCATCTTTGAGTCTCAGTAAATTTTGGGATAAATAATTCAGTGAATTGTTAAAACATCTGGTGAGCCTTTTGAGTTGGCTAATAAATAATAAACTCTTTTCCCAACCAATGTATTATGTTCTGTTGAATAATGAAGATGTATTTCCTGTAAGTTTAACATATCAAAAATGTCTTAGTGTCCATCATTAGTACACTTGAAACTATTTTCTAGGACTGTCCATCCCCTACAAACTTTAAATATGGAATCAGGAAAGCTTATCTTCTAACCTAATATTGTCGGGCTTAGCATATCTCAGAACCAATCATGCTATTTGATAAGACTATCCTTCCAACAGACATTTTCTACCGTTCTGACGACCGCACTTTCATTTCACTAACTTTGTTAGTCATTGACATTGCGGAATAAGGGCTCAAAAATACATTTGCATGTATGTATGAGGTTTCTGCTGTACCTGACTACTTGATGGGAAACAAAGCAAGCCAGAACAAGAGCTCCAAATTTTATAATTAACTTTATTCAAAAGTTTTCAAATTGACACCTGACAAAAGTCAATGCAAAAGTTCAAAGCTGCCAGGTACTCATATTGGCTACAGGTGAACTCAGTCTTACATTTAGTCAAGCAATGCCCATGGTCAACTGTGAGGGCTTTGCATGCATTCTTTCATCTCACCACAACCCTCTCCACTGTGATTCCACAAATACACCTGTCTTTGCGAAGCTTACGTTCTAGCACGGAGCAGACAGCAGGCACACATGTGAACAAATAATCTAGCTTGTCTTAAACCTCTTTAGCAGTGATGTGCACTGAACCCAAGGGCCAATAGCTATCAACCTTCTCTATAATTAAATTAGTAATAGACTCATTTTTGTGGCCAAAAATGGTGAGTAAGCAGCACTGGCCCTACCCACTCTTTACTGTTTAACTCCACTTTACAGAAGAATGAATCTAGATTTCTTTTCCTACTATTTTCCCTCAACGACTTACCACTTCTGACACTCTAATATAGAACCCTGCATCCTGCATCTACCTTATGAGCCACATGTCACACCAAACGCTGAGATCTGCATGCTTGTCTTTTAGTGGCTTCTCTAGTTTCAACGCCAAGAGTTCAGTACATTTTGCTTGCCACACACAGGAAAGGAACTGTTATTATGCTCTGTATCACTGGACTAGTCTGTTTCTTCAATGTTTTGGTAACACTACTATGAATAATAAACACACTTCTAAGATGTACCCAGAATTACTTGGCTTATTTTGCATAACTTGTAAGACTTATTTTCTGTATATGAAAAAGTTGTCAATTTGTTAACATGTTCATCAGTTTGTTTATATTCGACTTTTACAAAAAGGGGGTGAGACTCTCACTGCCCATGTCCCTTAACTGTAATCACCTTCATTAGCTTCTGACTCATCCTTCCTGCGTGGTCTATTTGCAAAGCCGAGTAACCACACATACGTACACATGTATGCTTTATTTCCTCTGCTTTATGAATGGTAGTACACCAGACACCCTGTTCTGCACTTTGCTTTTGTTTTTAGTAATGATGTAATCTTTAACACATTATCTGCCCTTTTGAGTTTATTCAAACTGCAAACTGGAGACGATTCAATAGAAAAATATAAGGACCTCACCACAGGACTGGGCAGATGATGTGTTCAACAAAATAAATGCTGCCCTGTCTCTACAATCCTACCCCCTGCTGCTGCCCAGGAGAAATCAGATGGCTACCATTCACCCCAGACACACTTCCCCTTTAGACTGGAGATTAAATGTACACAAGCAACCAGAAGAGCACACCAAATCTTCCCAGCTATTAAATGGTTTATAGCTTTCTCCTGCAGGGAAAGTCTTCAGTTATTAAACATACAAGTTCAAAAATGGCTGAGGGCCTGTCAATTAACAGATTAATAGGAACAACATTTATTATATATGTATATGGAAGCATGCTGTAAAGGGTAGTTGCTGAACAGACAAGGATAAGGTTTTATATATCAGCTTAATGGGATGGGGGAGTGGGTATTGAGGCTTTGGTGGGAAAGTATGGAAGGTGCAGTTAGGACTTATTTATACAATTCTTTGGATGTCCGGATACCAAATCAGGCTCCTCCCTTACAAAAGGCTCCCTTGAGGAGGGGTTTAGGACAGCTGAGTTCTCAGAGAGGCCTGCTTTACTCATCAAAGAGAAGTTTGAAGTAGGCCTCCTTCTGCAGCTGCTGTTTGTTCAGATGTTCTCAGTTTAAAGTAGTCTTTATGCCCTTCTCACGGGGCTGGTCCCCGATTTCCTTGTTTGAAACCTCACATGAAGTCTCACAGGCAAGGAGCTCTGTGTATTGCTGTGAAGAGGACACTTGGGCAGAAACTCGGGAGGTGACAGATCTGAGAACGGCAGCACAGATTAGAACAATGATGAAGCCAAGAACAAACCCAAACATGGCCCCACTGTCCACCGAACCAGTCTCTCGCTCCTGACACAAGGTCAGTCCAATTAAAGGATAATTCCTTCATTCAACATCGATTGCCGATCTATTCCTTCAAACTGTTCAAATGAAACCCTACTTCTTTTGATTTATTTACATAGGGGCAGCACTGGTTGCCAACGATTGTACATGTTCTTCCTTGTTGAGCAGCTGGTGGATCCAGATGGGGATTTTGGAGTGCAGAGAGTAAACTGCTAACTCTTGACTGGAGGGCTTCCAAGGTCTACACAGTGGCAGCTAATCCCTGTTCAGTGACTTTGGAAATGTTTAGAATTGCTTCTTCTAGATCAGAAGTTCCCAAACTTGATAAAAGTGTCCTTAAGGAATTAGGGTTATGATAAACCAGTGGATGGTCTATGATGTCTCTTCGGGTGCATCTGTGTGGTGCTACTTTATGTATTAACAGCCCACATTTGTAATTTGGCTACCATTGAAAGTGGGATACCAGGTGAAGGAAGGCCAGATATCCAAGTCCACATGGCCCTGACCAGCTAGGTGGGAACTCCTTATATACTTATTACCACATAAGATGACCAGAGTTGTTCATGGAGAAGGTCAGAATGGAATGTATGACCCACCAGGCTGGCATTGGGATCCATCATGACCCTTGTCATTTGTTATGTTGGCATCTGCACATCTCCATTTACCATGTGCCTCTGTCAGCCTATAAGAACAAAATAAGCTGCAAAATATCTGGTATGGAAGACCTTTGGTTTGATTCTGGCAGCTGTAAAGATATGTGTCATTACCTAACCAGGTCATTCCAGAATTTTAGTCCATCCATATGTAGTCTTGTGTGTTGGGCAGACCAGCTAGGGGAAAAGCCGAGCTGTTCCAGGTCCCACTTGTGTGACCTGCAAACCAGGAATATTGTCCAGTGACTACACAAACATTTGCAACATAATAATCAGTCTTAGACTCATTTACAACATCTATAGAAGGTCTGAAGGTGCCATCTGTGGAATCAAACCATACTGTTTGATTACAGTATTATTTTGGTATGTCACCTAGGAAGTGCCATTTTTGTTTTCAATGCAAAGAGAAAAATTTCCCTCTGAAAGTCTCACCTGAGAAAATGATAGAACTTGGGCTTCCACAGAAGTTTCCCATAGAGTTCCCTCCTATGGTACTCTACCATAGGAGGAAGTAGAGTTATTTTGTCCTCTTGTTTGTGGATACCATTCCCTTTTATACATCATCCACTGTCCAGATTGGGTCCACCAGGTACTTGCACAGGCAGAAACAAACTAATTCAGGTTCTTGTGCATTATCTAGATGTTGACATAACCAGCAATCAGATAAATTAGCTAAGGTAGCCAGAGTTTGGAAGAGGGGTTGAGTGGGTACTGGGATTGTGCTAGAATTGATGAAAAAGCAACAAGGGTTAGCTGAAGCAAGACACAGTTTGAAAGGGAGCCCATAGTGGAGGGACAGAGGGAGACAAGATTAAGACAAGCAAGCTCTACCCTATCTTTCTATAAATAAAATAGAGGGTTTTTGTTAGTTTGGTTTTGTTTTAATTTCTAGGTCAGAGAATTTTCCAAATCAGGGAGAGAGGCTTCAAGGGAAGATAAATGAAGACAACATTCTTTTTTTTTTTTTTAATATTTATTTATTTTTGAGAGACAGAGAGACAGAGAGACAGAGACAGAGACAGAGTGTGAGCAGGGGAGGGGCAGAAAGAGAGAGAGACACACAGAATCTGAAGCAGGGTCCAGGCTCTGAGCTGTCAGCACAGAGACCAATGTGGTGCTCAAACCCATGAACCATGAGATCCTGTCCTGATCCAAAGTTGGATGCTCAATCAACTGAGCCACCTAGGTGCCCTGAAGACAACACTCTTGATTCAAGATCTTGGACAAAGCTACCTACTTCATGGTGTCTTCTGCTTCTGGAGCCCGGAAATCATCAATTTGAGGTCACTCATATGGATGGCCTTCCAATTGTCATGGAGGTGATGATCTTGATATAGCTTGGTGTCTCATGTGAATCCAGGAAGACTTTTATTTTGAGGACAGTGTTAGCAGTACTTTCTAAGGCCTCATCCAGTGAAGTGTTAATGCATGTTTTCTTCTAAAGACTTTGATGGATGCTCTATCTCCTGGTAGAAAGGGAGGTGAGGCCTGTTAGTAAGTGAAGATCATGTGTTTTTCACCTGTTGATGATATGCTCCAATAGGTCTTCTATGTAACAGTCTAAGTATTGTTCACGCAAGGCCCCATAATGTTCACCCAAACAAGGAATGGAAGATTTAGAGTTGTCAGCAGCCATGGGGTGACCAAAAATGGGTCAGTTTCAGCATTCTGGTTCTGTTGTTTCTACCCAGTGAGGTGTGGCTCCAGAGGCTTTCTGACCTTTCTGAGCCAGTCCCTTAAGCTCAATTTATAGTCTATGTCATTCTCATAGGTTGTTACCGCCTTCAGTGATGAGAATCAACACTTTAACTAAATGTACCATCAATGTTAAGGTTAACTTTGAATTCACCATTTGTGCTCTGAGATGTGTTAATGTTATGCCTGAATCGCGAGTCCCCTGAGACCTCCAAGGAGCCGACACCAATGCAAGTACATAAGAGTCTTTATTATAAGCTCGAGCAGAGGCTCACCCGTCAACCGGCGCAGCAGCAGCAGGGTGAAGCTCCGAATAATAGCGAGCAGGGTTTTTATGGGGTAAGGGACAGGGGTGTTACAGTGCACATGTTGTATATATAGCATCATCACATAAGCACCAGTTACAATTGTGCAGCACCCACGGTAACAGCGTTGACCACTCAGTATCTGTGAGGTGTTCATTACTTTTGGTGGGACCCAATCATGACCTTTGAGAATCCTTTGAAAATGACAAACAATGAGGTGAGTTCAAAGGGCCCACATGGGGTTCAGGCAAGGGGTGAGTGATTTGCTAGTTTGTATAAAGCAACTATCTATAATCCCCAGATACTGACTCAGACCATAGGAATGTTACTCCATATTTCTTAGCTTCTTTTGATTGGCTGACCTGAGGATGGTCCCAGGGTGGCTTCAGCCTTGAGCAGTCTGAGGCTTTTCCTGGAACTGGGACTACGTGCAGCCCGAGGCTGCTCTTAATGGAGGCCTTAATTTCAAAGTGGTGTTATTTAGGCTCCTCATTCCCCCCTTCTCTTGTGTATTTGAAGGCCCAATCATGGGTCTTCTGTCGGGTCCCATTCATTAGGGTGGTGGTACTGGGACCTAAGTACCGTGAGTGGTATTGCCCCTAGGCGTTCACTCATGAAGGCGAGCAATCTATTTAAAATGCAAGGTCCTAAAGTCAGGAGTAGCAGCAGAAGCACTAGGGGGCCTGCTAAGGCTGTAATGAGAGTGGTGAGCCAGGGGGACCAGTTAAAGATGTTTTCATACCAATTTTAACTCTGTTCTCTTATGTTTGCTCTTTCCTGTAGATGTTTGCGTGCTATAGCTAAACTGTCTCGTACAATTCCCGAATTATTGGCATAAAAACAAGATTGTTCTCCCAAAGCCTGGCATAATCCTCCTTGGTGTAATAATATTAAGTCTAGTTCCCGCCTGTTCTGTAGCACCATTTCAGTCAGAGTCTAGGGAACCTTGTAAGTGGTGAATAGAATTTTCTAGTTGGGCTAAATCAAGGTTAATGGCTTGGGCCAAAGCGTCAAACTGCTGGTTGCTCAGTATTAGAGCAGCTGTGCCTGTTCTGACCCCAGCCGCTATTCCTATTCTAACTATAAGGGTTAGGAGGGCGGCCAACACCCCGAAGTCTCGCTTGGCTCAAGAGTGTTCTTGTTCAGGTTGGATCTCAAAGAACGAAGATGCAGGTAGGTAATATACTTGTGGAAAGAGGGTGACTAGGACACATAGGTGTCGTTCTTTAATATCTGAGGGTGGATGCAAGGAGTAAGGCCAGACGTACGTGCGAACCATGCTCCATTAGGGGGTTTGAGGTAGGAGGACCCTGTAGCAGTCATGGTCTGATTACATAAGTGACTGAGGTGTGGGAAAGTTGTTAGAGTTCCTCCGTTTCCTAAGATACAGAGGCCCGAGCCAGTTACTTCCTGTATAGTTAAAACAGGAGACTGTCCCCAGGAACAGTGGCCTTTTATGTCTTTGGATACCTGACCAGAAATTGCCCACCCAACGTAGAAGGGTGGTCGTGGATCTAAACAAAGCCAGCAGTCTGTGTTGGTGAGATTTGTGGAATTTAAGAAACTATAAGTAAGGTTTAGAATAGAGTAGATTACTGGCCTTGATCTGGGGGGCGGGAGCTGGATTGGTAGGCCACCCAGGGGGGAATCAGTAGCACTGAGGCTCGGTGCAGTCTGAGTACGGGCAGGCACACTTGGGGTGGTTCTAGGCTTATGATTTGCAGCCGATAGGGCCACAGGCCCCATTGCCACTGGAGGCGGGAGTACTAGTTGCTTTTGAATAGAGAATAGAAAGCCTACGTCGTCACCAGAGAGCCAGAGTCGAATGCCCCATATCTTTGCCACCAACCAGTTTTCTGTTTTTCCTCTAGGAGTGAGTTGAATAGAGATTGGGTTTCTATTAAATGGACTAGTTTTGTTATTGGTCTGAACGAGGGTAATTAAGTCATTATTGGGTTGTTTGACCCATGGAGCGATAGTTTCACATCCCCAGGAGGCACAAAAGTATTGTTCTGTGCCTCCGCAGGTGCCAAGTTACCAGTTCCGGGGCACACATAAAAGGTCTGTTGTCTTAGATTCTGGCTCTGACAGTCATTTCCATACCCGAAAGTAGTACCGCAAGAAGTAAAGCCCCTGGGGCTTCGTTGATCTCCTCTGGGCCAGACACCAGCACCTAGGACGCACAGATCTAGGTGAAAGGTAGGGAATGTAATAGACGCTGGTCCAGTTAATGTTAGTTCTTGAAGTGTCCGTCCCAAGTCCCTAGGTGTTGTTAGGGGTCCTCGCAAAACCCATTTGGTGGTGGTAGGCTGGTGAGGGTTGGGGAGATGGGGGCTGAGACTGGATCTACGTACAGTTAGTAGAGCAGTAAAAATCAGGAGTGGCGCAGCTTGAGCTTGAGTGGTTTTCGGGGTTCTTTGTGGCCTTCTATTGAGGGTTTGGAACCAGGTAGTCCTCTTCGATCGCGAACGGGTCGGCCGGCCGGGCGTGAGTGTAGTGAATCTACGCGGTGACTTCGTCAACTTTCAGGGCCGTCGGCATTGTAAGAAGCACAGTGTATGAGCCTTTCCACCGGGGCTCTAAATTTGTTTGGTGGTGTCTCTTAACATAGACCCAGTCACTGGGGAGGAAGTGATGCGGCTCCAGTGGTGGACCTGTTTCATAGAGGGCATGCAATTTAGGCCAAACATGTTTATGAACCTACTGGATCTTTTTTAAGTCATTCAGTAAGCGCTGATCTTCAAACTCTTTAATCACCTGTGCTTGGAGATTGGGAATGATGGGAGGGGCCATCCCAAACCTGATTTCAAAAGGAGTTAATCCCATCTAGTATGGGGAGTTACGAACCCTATAAAGTGCAGCACACTATAGAGTGCAAAGGGAAGGAGAGCCACCCAGTCTCCGCCAGTCTCTAAGGTAAATTTAGTTAAGGTCTCTTTTAGGGTTCTATTCATCCTTTCTACCTGTCCTGAACTTTGGGGTCTGTACGCACAATGTAATTTCCAATCAATCCCCAGGACCTTGGCTAAACTCTGACTTACCTTGGATATAAATGCAGGTCCGTTGTCTGACCCTATCATCTGAGGAAAGCCATACCTGGGGAAGTATGTCTTCTAGGAGTTTCTTTGGTCACGATCTGGGCAGTCTCATGCTTAGTTGGGAACACTTCTCTCCATCCTGAAAAAGTATCTATAAACACTAGTAGATATTTGTACCCACATAGTCCTGATTTTACCTCAGTGAAGTCTGTCTCCCAGTAAGCTCCGGGTCGTTTTCCCCTCAGGCAGATTCCGGGGTTGTTAGGATTTTTTGTGGCGTTAGTGAGTTGGCATGCCTTGCAATTGGCCACAATCTGTTCAATTAAGAGTTAGCATCTCTGATTTTTATCTTTGCATGGCGAATTAAATCTTGCATTTTTTTGATTCCCATGTGGGAGGCACGGTGTATCTTGGTTAGGGCTCTTATCCCTAGATCTTCAGGGAGGATGAGCTCGTCATCTGCTGATTTATACCATCCTTCTAGGTATTGGGTCATAGGTAGATTTTGATCCATTGTAAATCTTCTTTGCTATATTTGGGGGCTTTAGGGAGAGCAGAGGGTCTCCAGGGTCAACCAGGGTGACAGCCAGGGTATGATTGGCCCTAAGAGCAGCTTGCTTGACTGCTTGGTCTGCTAGGTTGTTGCCCTTAGAGATCGGATTATTATCTTTTTGGTGACCTGGGCAGTGAATAATAGCCAGCTTCTTGGGGAGCCATAAAGCTTTTAGTAAGGCCAAGATCTCTTCTTTGTTTTTGATGGTCTTTCCCTCAGCTGTGAGCAGTCCCCTTTCTCTGTATATGGCCCCATAGACCTGTGCAGTAGCGAAAGCATATCAGCTGTCTGTATATATGTTTAATTTTTTGTCTTTTCCCAGAGTCAAGGCTTTGGTTAGGGCTATGAGCTCGGCCTTCTGTGCCGAGGTTCCAGTGGGCAAAGGTTCTGCTCAAATGGTTTCTTCCATTGACACTACTGCCACCCCCGCATACCTTTGTCCCTACTGTAGGAAGCTGCTGCCATCTGTGAACCAGGTAACTTCTGTATCTGGAAGTGGGAGTGTGCCTTAGATCAGAGCGGGTCCCATGAACTTGAGCCAGGACCTCAGCACAGTCGTGTAAGGGTGCTTCTAAGTCCAGAGCCGGCAGCAGTGTGGCTGGGTTTAGGGCTGTGGAGGCCTGGAAAACGATTCGGGTAGGATTAAGCAACAAAGTTTGATAGTGTGTCATGCGGGCATTGCTGAGCCATTGGTCTGGCGGTTTTAAGACTCCCTCGATGGCGTGGGGAGTGGTGATAGTTAACTCTTGTCCTAGTGTCAATTTGTCTGCATCCTTAACCAAAAGAGCTACTGCCGCTATCATGCGGAGGCATGGGGGCCATCCCGCGGCCACAAGCTTCTTTGATAGGTAAGCCACAGGGCGGCGCCATGGGCCTAAGCACTGGGTCAGGATACCCTTGGCTATTCCTCTGTGTTCATCTATAAACAGATGAAACGGCTTAGTCACGTCCCGTAGGCCCAAAGCCGGTGCTGACAGGAGGGCCTGTTTTATGGTCTCAAAAGCCCTCTGATGTTCCTCAGTCCAGATGAAGTTAGGCTGCCCTTTGGTGGCCCCATCCAGAGGTCGGGCTATCTCAGCGAACCCAGGAATCCAGAGTCTGCAGCAACCGGCTGAACCTAGGAATTCCCGCACTTGTCTGGCATTCCTAGGGGGTAGGGATTCTTAGGACAGTCTCTCTTATTGCCTGTGACAGCCATCGCTTACCTCCCTTGAGGATATAGCCCAAGTACTGTACTTCTTCTTTACAGATCTGGGCCTTTTTGACAGAGGCCGGTATCATAGGTCCCCCAGGGTTTGTAGCAACCTCTCGGTGCTGGTCAAGCAGGTGTCTCGACTCTCAGCTGCAATAAGCAGATCATCCACGTACTGCAAAAGAGTCAGTTGGGGGTGTTAGGAGCAGAACTCACACAAGTCTTCGTGTAGGGCTTCGTCAAAGATGGTGAGGGAGTTCTTGAACCCCTGGGGGAGTCTAGTCCATGTTAGCTGTCTGTTGATTCCTTTGCCAGGGTCGTGCCACTCGAAAGCGAAGAGGTCTTGGCTCTGGGGAGCTAGTGGAAGGCTGAAAAAGGCTTCTTTTAGGCCCAGGACCGTGTACCAGTTGTGGCTAGGCAGAATAGAGCTCAACAGGGTATAGGGGTTGGGCACCATAGGGTGGATGTCCATTACCCGCTTGTTGACCTCTCTCAGATATTGTACAGGCCGGTAATCGTTAGAATTTGGCTTGCAGATGAGTAACAAAGGCATGTTCCAGGCGGACTGACATGGCCCCAGAACTCCTAGGTCCAGTAGGCGCCTGATATGGGGAGTTATGCCCTTTTTGGCTTCCAGAAACATGGGGTATTGGCAGATCCGGGCCGGGTCTGCCCCAGGCTTCAGTTCCATGAACACCGGGGGCCTATGCTTTGCTAACCCCATGCCTCCAGTCTCAGCCCATGCTGATGGGAACTGCTGGAGCCAAGGCTGAATCCCTGCATCTGGGGTCAGCAGCGCCTCACGCAGGCGATATTCGTCCATCAGCCCCAAAGTGAGTACATGTATTGGTTGCCCAGCCTGGTCTAATACCTTAGTTCCCTCAGCCGAAAAATGGATTTGAGCTCCCAGCTTGGTCAGCAGATTGCAGCCTAGCAAGGGGTATGGGTAGTCTGGGATGACCATAAAGGAGTGGGATACCCAGCCTGCACCAAGGTCCACCATTCTTCGGGTAGTCCATGGATACTGCTTTATCTCTGTGGCCCCCTGGACCCATGATGTTTTGTTTGACAGGGGGCCAGCTGGTTGCAGGAGCACAGAATGTTGAGCCCCAGTGTCCACTAAGAACTCGGTGGACTTCCCCTCCACTTTTAGGGTTACCCTGGGTTCGGGGAGGGGTGCTGAACCCTGTCTCCCCTAATCGTTGTCATCTCTCATTACTAGAATGGGAGTTTTGGACTTTCTTTTGGGGCATTCTTTAGCCCAATGTCCTTTTTGTTTGCAGTAGGCACACTGGACATCAGGACAATTTTTGGCCCAGTATCCATCTTCTTTGCAGTAGACACACTGATTTTTGCCTAAGCGGGGGTGCCCTTTGAGCCGCTGGGAGTTCTCCTTACCTTCTTTTCCTGAAGCCAACTGCCTGAGGCGTCTTTTCCGGTCCTCTGGTTCCGCAAGTTGCAGCGAGTAGGATCTTAGCTAAACCCTGGTTTTGTCTCTTTTCAGCTCTTATCTGTTTGTCCTCTGTACTTTCCCTGTTGCTGTATACTCTTTCTGCCACGATCACTAGATCTTGGAGGCTCTTTTCCCCTAGATGATCTAATTTCTGAAGTTTTCTCTGAATGTCGGGGGGTAGACTGATTGATAAAAGCCATGGCCACCACAGCCAAGTTTTCCTGAGCCTCAGGACCCATAGGGGTGTACTGGCGGAATGCCTCCATTATTCTCTCAAGGAATGCTGCGGGGCTTTCCTCGGGTCCCTGACTGACATTATATACCTTAGCCATGTTAGTAGGCTTATGAGCTGCAGCCTTGAGACCTGCCAACAGAGTCTGGCGGTAGACCAAGAGACTCTCCTTACCTTCAGCCGTGTTGTAGTCCCAATCTGGCCGTGCCAGGGGAAACCCAGTGTCAATTCAAGCCTGGTCAGTAGTGGGAACTCCAGTGGGCCCAGGAACCAATTTCCTGGCTTCCGACTGGATTCTTTCCTGCTCCTCAGTAGTGAACAGGATCTGCAACAATTGCTGGTAATCATCCCAGGTGGGCTGATGAGTGAACAGAACAGTTTCTTTTTTTTTTTTTTTAAATATTTTTTATTTATTTCTAGGAGAGAGAGAGAGACAGCGCGAGCAGGGGAGGGTCAGAGAGAGAGGGAGTCACAGACTGAAACAGGCTCCAGGCTCCGAGCTGGCAGTCCGCACAGAGCCCGACGCAGGGCTCGAACCCACAAACCGCGAGATCATGACCTAAGCGAAAGTCGGACGCTTAACCGACTAAGCCACCCAGGCGCCTCAGAACAGTTTCTAATAGATCAATAAGGGCGCGGGGATTCTCCGAGAACGGAGCATTTTGAGACCTCCAATTGTACAGATCGCTTGTGGCGAAGGGCCAGTAATGGTGGGGCTGGTTGCCCCATCATCAGTGGGGGGGCTGTGGCCCTCAGGGGCAGGATGGTAGAGTCCGGTCCCTCGGGCCGGGCCCATTTCCGTTGATCCCATGGCCGCTGGAGCCGGCGGGGCAGGGGGCGCCAGTAGTTCGGGTGGCACCCTTGGCCCCTCCTGCTGGACTCTATGGAGGGGATACATAAGGAGGGGGAAAATTATTTCTTCCTCTGTTCTGTCCTGTAAGATAGGGTAGAGCGGTGCAGAGGGTTTAGTTTCCTTTTACGGCCTCTCCAAAGCCTGGGAGGGCAGGTGCTTTTCAGTTATCGCCAGGACTTCAGGTTTCTGTGGAGGCAAGAAACTTTTAATCTAAGGGGGTGGGTCATCAACCAGATTGGCCCAAACCACGATGTATGGGACTTGGTCAGGATGCCCCGTTCGGGGTCGGAAAACCCGATCCTCGACCTTCTGAATGGTGTCGCGGTCGAAGGTCCCCTCCGGCGGCCATCCCACATTGAAAGTGGGCCATTCTGAGCTGCAGTAAGTTTGAAATGGACCCTTCCTGACAATCACTGAGAGGTTATGGGCTCATTTTTTAACCTCTCCAAAATGAGCTAACATTAAGTCTAGGGGTTTGGATGAAGTCTGTCCCATACTGTCAGTCTCAGTCACAAGGTAATAGACACCAACAGAGAAAATCGACAACCACAGAGGGACACAGATATAGAAGGCTAGCCAACAGAAAAATAAGACGCTGGCCTCACACCAGTTCACCGTAGCGATCTGCTCCGTCTCTCACCAAGCTCCACAGAATTAGGGGCACTGAGTCCCCTCCACAGATGGGGCCTTGGAACGTCTTTACAGGGTTCCCCATGGCCACAGCCCTTCAGCGCGTCCACCCCAACCGTTATTGGCCACCTCCATAAACAATTTACCCGGGATCACCAGAACATGGAATTGACAAACTACACAAACAGAAACAAATAGTTTCTTACCGGTCGATTGACCCTTCGGTTTGGGGATCTTGGGGGTCTTGGGGTTCCCAGCCAATGCACCAAATGTTACGCCTGAATTGTGAGTCCCCTGAGACCACCAAGGAGCCGACACTGATGCAAGTACATAAGGGTCTTTATTACAAGCTAGAGCAGGGGCTCACCCGTCAACCGGCGCAGCAGCAGCAGGGTGAAGCCCCGAACAATAGCGAGCAGGGATTTTATGGGGTAAGGGACAGAGGTGTTACAGTGCACACGTTGTACATATAGCATCATCATATAAGCACCAATTACAATTGTAAAGCACCCACGGTAACAGCTTTGACCATTCAGTATCTGTGAGGTGTTCATTACTTTTGGTGGGACCCAATCATGACCTTTGAGAATCCTTGAAAAATAACCAATTATGAGGTGAGTTCAAAGGGCCCACGTGGGGTTCAGGAAAGGGGCGAGTGATTTGCTAGTTTGTACAAAGTAACTGTCTATAGTCCTCAGCCCCTGACTCAGACTATAGGATGTTACTCCTATATTTCTTAGCTTCTTTTGATTGACTGACCTGAGGATGGTCCCAGGGTGGCTTCAGCCTTAAGCAATCTGAGGCTTTTCTTGGAACTGGGACTATGTGCAGCTCGAGGTTGCTATTAATGGAGGCCAGGCCTTAATTTCAAAGTGGAGTTACTTAGGCTCCTCATTAAAATATCATAAGGGTGCTTGAACCCAAAGAAAAATTTCCTCTGGTTCAGCTGTGACTCCAGACAGGATCCAGAGAGTTTTAGTCTCTTCCCTGGGTTTTATGGAGACTTCCTTTACCCTTCTGTGTTAGCCTCTTAAGGGACCGCATAAACCTTAAAAGGGCACAGGAAAGGGCAGCCTGGGTTGTTCACAGGCTTCTCTACGACCCCTGCTCTGCTCGCCCGTCTATACCCCCTGGATCTCAGCGGTTTCTGGGCCAAGTCCGAAGACCCACCGGAAGCAGCTTTTCTGCGGGGACGGGGGGCGGGCGGCTCCAGAACGTACATTCCCTCTATGCGAAGGGGCAGCCAGTTGAGGGGCCTGAGAACCAAACACGTGGGGACCCGGTCGCCATCGGCCACGTGCTCCGGGCCGAGCTCCCCGCATTGCCCTCCAGGACCGGGACGTACCTGGGCGTGGAAATCAGGCCGCTGCTGCCCCGCACACGTAGGAGAAGGACTCCACAGGCCCCGGGCTGGGCTCCGGCAGCCGCAGGCGGGCCGGGCCTCGAACCCGCCACAAAGAAGCCGCGCCCCACCCTGGGGGAGCAAAGCGCGAGGTAGTTAAGACACCCGGGCCTGGCCGCGGGGAAGCCTCCCGGCGGCTCCGCGCGGCGTCTGTGCCTCGCGCGGCCCCGGGACGGGCTGGACCGCCCGCCCCCCGGGCCGCCGAGGGCTGCTCTACCCCTCCGTTCTGGCCGCCGGGAGCAGCGGAGCTCCGGGCGGGCAAAGCTCGAGGGGTCGCGGGGCGAGCGCAGCGCCAGCCGGGCCCGCGGACCCGGCGTTCTCCGCCGCAAGGAACCAATGAGTCGAGCCACACTCACCGCCGGACTCCGTGAGACATAAAAGCCCGCGAACACCGGAGATCCCGCCTGAGGCGCGGGGTTGGGAAGTTGGCAGCCAATCCTCGGGAAGGGGGTGGAGATAGGGCGGGGCGGCGGGGGAGAGCAGTCGGTCCTAGGTAGGCCAGGGGCGGGGCAGTAGGGAGAGTAGCCAATCGTCGAGAGGGCGGGGGCGGAAGGGGGCGTGCCTAGCCATTGGCGCCCAAGGTCTCGGCGATGGGCGCTTTCCACTCTGGCTGAGGCGGGAAGACTAGTCTAAGTGAACAGCACTCGCTTTTTGGAGCTTGAGGGACCCGGGGCGGAAGAATGGCGTCTATCAAGACCCTCGTGGATCTGGTTCTTTCGGGCCAACGTTCGTTCCTCAGGGACTGTCCAGGAGAGGCTTTGGCCGCCACCTCTCCTCAGCTCAGCACCTGGGCCACAGCTCTGGATCATACAGCCTCCTAAAATCCCGAGCTGTTCTGTCCTGTGCCACAGTTTTATCACATTTGAGTGCCTGCTATGTGCCACGCACCTTTCCAGTCCTTAAGTGGATGAAACAAAAGCCTTAGATGTTATAGTGGAGAAGAAAAATCAAGACAAAACATCCAGCGTGTTTTAGGGTGACAAAGGCTAAGGAGAAAAACAGAAGTATTTATTCTCACTTTGAAAAACTAAAGATAGTAAATAGTCATTCCTGTGTACAAATGCCCTATCTGATTCTAAGAAACAAAGAAACGAGACTCCTCAAAACTGGTAGCATGGGGCAGCTTTGGTAGGATATTTCACTGCAGAAATGTCTAAATACGATAAAAGGCTCTTTCAGGAGTGATGGTTGGTGGGCACCCTGCAGAGGTCGATATTTGATGATGCATATTTTGGTCCATATTTGATAATGCAGAGGAGATCAAGATGGACAGGGCCATTGCTCTGGGGTGCACACTCCTGGTGGAAGTCCCTAGCGAGAAGAAGCTTATGAAGAAGAATGGTGTGGGGGATGGGATAGGGTTCTTCAAACTCTTCAGCTTCCCAGTCATTCCTCCCAGCCCCTGAATGAGCCTGCGGTAGTGGTTTGACCGCTATTCATACTGCCCCTTGCTACTGTTGACTCACCAGCCATTTCTGTGTTTATCTCACTGATATCTCTTTTCTTCCCTCTCTTTTTAAGCTTACATTGGCAAACCTTGAGAGGCTCTTGAATGCTGAGAACAAACAGGACTGATGGGGGTGGGGGGAGGGGGGTGATGGGCGTGGAGGAGGGCACTTGTGGGGATGAGCACTGGGTGTTGTATGGAAACCAACTTGACAATAAACTATTGAAAAAATAAATGGGGGCGCCTGGGTGGCTTAGTCGGTTAAGTGTCCGACTTTCGCTTAGGTCGTGATCTTGCGGTTCGTGGGTTCCGGCCCCGCGTCGGGCTCTGTGCTGACTGCCAGCTCAGAGCCTGGAGCCTGCTTCAGAGTCTGTATCTCCCTCTCTCTCTGACCCTCCCCTGCTCACGCTGTCTCTCTCTCTCTCTCTCTCCTAGAAATAAATAAAAAAATAAAATAAAAATAAAAAAATAAACGTACATTGTATTTTTCCCAAGTTATTTAAACCTGGTAAATGCAGATTTTCATAATAGAATTAAGGCCAGAGGTAAGGGGAGCGGTGATTATGAAATAAGTGGGAAGAGAAATGTTTAGTCCTTGGGAGCCATAGCCTCATACTGGGATGTGTTTATTTATTCATAGAACCCATGTGAATTGAGAACCTAACATATGCCAAACACTGTGATAGACCTGGAAGTACAGAGATCGTGAGCTAAAGGCCCAACACTTGAACCTCGCTCTGGTGGGAGGGCCTGGTGGGCAAAATAGACATGAATACAAGAATCACATAAGAAATGTAAAATTAGCACTTAGCAAGAACCACAATAGCGGCCAAAGACTCAGCTTTTGATTAAGCAGAAAACTGAAGACAAGTTTATGAAGCAAAAGAGAGACCCCTGGGGTGTAGAGTCCATATAGAGGGGCATGCGTGTGCAGAGCGTGTGTTCTAGGAAAGAGCTCAATGCTTTCATGGAAATGCAGGAAGCCTGCTGTGACTTCCGCTCAAAAAGCCAAGGGGTTGGGATGGAGAGAGATACAGCACAAGGCATGATATAAACTGGGCTGCACATTGGGGGTGCGGCAGGAGATGCTGGTGGCTGCCAGACTGTGCCAGAGCTTGAAGTCCATGTGAAACATGGCCATAGATGATGCTTATTGATAATGTGTGGTATAAATGTATGTCAATAAAACACTGCTGTTTGCAAGGCTGGCATGTTTCAGGCCAGTGTGTTAAAGATATTAAGAGCTAGCCTTCTGTATACTGCGCTGCATAGATGATCTCATGTTATCCTCTTACTTGCCCACTAGGTGCAGTAGGCACGATGAAATTCCTCATTTTGGTCGTGAGGATCCACATATTGCTAATAATTTGTGAGAACTATGCTATTCCCAGTCTGGTGGGTATAGCTAGTGGGTCCCACTCTAGATGGCTGGTGGACACATTCAGGTTTCTAAGCACATGCTGCAGACATCAGCAGCAGGGACTCAAGTTCCACGTAAACGTACAAACTTTACGTTTGTAAAACGTAAATGAAACAGATGAAACAGAAATCATAGCTGCAGTGGCCAGTTGGTGGACACAGGATGGCAGCACGGAATTCTCAGTTTCTGAAACTTGGAACGTGCTTTCTCTTAAAAGCGATTGCGGGATTTAATTTAGAACACTTGAAAATCCAGAATTCTATTAAGGCAGCTATATTAAAACTTGCATGTTGACCAGCTGACCCTAAACAATCATGCTTGTGGTCCTATAGTGTTTGAGTATGTTGGATTTTAAGTGCTGCTTTTTCTTAAAAGAATTCTTTACAATGATGACATGCTGCCTATTATGCATCCATTGTGTCCTATGAACTTACTGTATAAATGATATTTGGTTGGTCAGTTAAACTAATTAGCATTAGGAATCCACTTGAAAGTACAGCCAAGATGGTCTATTTAATTCTATTAAGGAAAATTGAGTAAGGAGGCAACGTGCTTCTTCTGTAGCACAATTTTAATGAGACTGCTGCAGTTGAGTCCTGTTTTATATCAGAAAAGGAACATGAATGCTTTCAGGTTCTATTTCTGGCTCTACCACGGGCTTTGCTATTATACCCAGAACAAGACAAAACCTGTTACTTTTTTCCATTTGCAAAATGTAGGCAGTGCTTTTAGCCTTTTCCACAGGAGTGGCAGGATTAATAAGCTCCACAAATGACCTTGACCTGTTTTGTAACTGCAAATGCATTTTTATTGCCATGTTTTCATGAAAAATGAAGATCAGCTACTTTTGTGTGTGTGTGTTTTTCTGATGAGTTAATATTAAGCTAAAACTTTAAAGTCTGGAATATGTGCTTTATCAGCTGCTCTTCAACATTCCAGATTTCAAATTCAAACAAAAGGAGAATAAGATAAATCTTGCAAGTGATAATCAAAACAGTAGAAAGGAAGCAAAAAGTCACTTTGTAAATGGAGGCTTATTCGTTTTTTTTTCTTTAAAAAAAAATTTTTTTTTAATGTTTTATTTATTTCTAGGAGAGAGAGAGAGAGACAATGTGAGCAGGGGAGGGTCAGAGAGAGAGAGGGTGTCACAGACTGAAGCAGACTCCAGGCTCTGAGCTGGCAGTCAGCACAGAGCCCGACGCGGGGCTCGAACCCACGAACCGCGAGATCATGACCTAAGCGAAAGTTGGACGCTTAACCGACTAAGCCACCCAGGTGCCCTCGTTTTTTTTTTTTTCTTTTCAAAATTGCACTCTATTTTCAGTAAGATGAGTAAGAATATCTGAAGCACATTATTAAAGCTTATGGTGAACAAAGCTGGATTGCTGGAAAACAATCATGTCAAGAGTTGGGGTGTCAGGATGTGGTAACCATGGGGGTTTACCAGTTTGAGAACTTTGTGATAATAGACTTTTTAGAGTCATTGCTGACCCCCGTGAGATCTTTCTATCAATCCCAATACTGGATGGACCTGGGACTGACGGTACAAGAGACTAGGAAACGCTCTGACCGTTGGGGATTTTACACAGCTCCAGCTCGTCAGAAGACTCTTGTGTCTATCCTAGGCGACTGTTACTGGTCTACTCGGTGTGGGTGGGGACAGCCCTGATAGCAGTGATTAGGTCAGACACACGTGTGATTTACTTGTTTTTGAAAGACAGAATCTAGGTCAGAATCCCAAGGAACTAAATTGATTACTTCCAATACTGAGCGAGTGTGGGAAGTGCCCGATTCTCCACTCCTTCACATTCCAGGTAAAGTACTTCCGGTAGGATAACATACCTGGCTGTCTCTGGCCCCTTCCTCACTCTTCTCCAGGGAAGAAGGAGTTCCTTCTCTCATTGAGGAGTCTGAAGAAGGAACTGAGCTATGAATCGCAGCCTCCCTCCATGCCCCTGAGACCAGTGACCTGCAAGACCTAATGTGAATTTTGTTTTTTGCAACCGAATCCCTCTAATATATTTCCTTCATGCTTCTGGCTGTGTGGATATTAATGTTTGTTATTTGCGCTCCAGGGTGAATTTTACATAAGAAATGAAAATAATCTCCATAAAATTCTTCCAAATCAACTCTCACCTCATTTTGGTAACTCAGAATAGAAATTGCCCTTTTAATATGTGCTGGAATTCAGAAGAAATTGAAAATAACACCTATTCTGTCTTTTGGCCTAGCTCACATTCTTCTATGACTGTTGAAGCACAGAGTGAATGGGAAAGTGTAACATTTTACATTTTTTAAATTAAGATGTAAATGTTTTACATCTTTTTAAAATTTCAACATCTGTTATAAATTATGACTGTGATCTGTATGAGGCGATATCATTAGATCTAGCACAGTAGCTAACATGTAGTTGAAACTCGGCACATACTTGTTGAGTAATGAATGATGAATTTCAGGCTATTTAAACTGAAAATGTTTAAAAACCATTTTTAGGTATTTCATAATGCCCTCAATCAGTAACATAGTCGGTTACTCACAAATGATCTTGTCAAGCCTGGGGGTGTTTTCCAGCTCACACTGGGGCAGACTCAGCATGGATGCCATGGGTGTCCAGAACTGAGGAAGCTCTTTGGCAATTGTCCCACAAATGAGGGTGCTGTCGCGTTAGCCTGGACCTCACATAAACACATAATAAGGAAATATGAAATCCTAGCCAAACACTTCTGGATGGATGGAGTTAAAAAGGATAGAGTTCATCAGGACACCGATTACACAGAAAATAATATCAGCCCTCTGGTGTCTGAAGCTCTGGCCTGGGCCCTACAATGGCTGTATTATCATCTCTGTCATCTTTAGCCTGTGCCTAAGGCACTCCTTTCTAGTAAGTGTACTTCTTCTGACTGCCCGGACCTCTCCATATCACATACTCCAACTGCCCAGACTTGCTCCAGCCAACCTGTCCCCAACATGCTTGGTCTCCTTTCCTAGACTCCTGGGGACTCTCGTTGGCGGCCGTATGCAGGAAGGTTGGTCTGTATTTCCATTCATGCACTTAATTGGACAAAAGGCACTAACTGGGCACCCACTGTGTGTTGGGCACTGGGCTACATGTCTGGGATACAAAAATGATCCCGACACAGTCTTGGCGCTGTGAGAGCTCATAGATGAGGTTGTATAGTCAGTGATGTGGTTGAGGTTGCACTGATCACTATGGGATGCCAACATGAGGCATCAAAGCAACCTGGGAAATGTGCCAGGACCCAGGTCTCCTCCCTCAGGTTGCCATGTTCCAGAAGAGAGGGAGATCAAAGTGAGAATTTCAAATAGGCCCCAGACCCAAAGGCTGTGTGAAGCTGAACATGTCTTCCGGAGAAGAGAGATAATTAGTTGTGGCTTCTGGAGAGGAGGAAGGAAAGGAAAGTTCTGCAGACACTACAGAGAATGTCAGGTGTTTGGATTTTGGGGCTTAGAAAGAGCACCACCTCTTTTTGTGATGGAAACTTGGCGGCACCCTTTTAAAACAGGTGTTAGACAATCAGAGCTAAGGAGTAAAAAGGGTCCATTTGCTAAATTCTCTTATAATACATCAGGAAAACATTGTATATATCCTGTAGGCATTTTTACTGCCATTTTAGAGGAGGTTTATAGTTTTCTAAGAAGCTTCATTCATTATAATGCACATACTTGTATCAACAAGCTGAGGAAAAACCTGATTGACATTAATCTCAAAGGTGTTGCAGGGAAGGTGTTTTTGTTTGGTTGTCTTTGAAGTGAAGATCAGAGGTGATTCTTTGTCACCCACAAAACTTTGATGTTTTCCTGAATTACTGCTCACAGCTAGGAGATAAAATACCAACACACACAGACAACGTCCACCATCATTTTATGACCACGTGAGAAATTTGTTGAGGGAAACAGAATTTGCTACTGCTCAGTGTGACTTTGAAATGTTCCTGGGTATTCTGGAGGGAAAGCTAGTTCTAGAACTGAAGCATTCACAGCCATGAAGAAAGTCTATGTAAGAGAGCAGTTTAAAGGACTGTAGGCAAACATTCAAAGAGGGAAAGAAGGGACTTGCTTTAGTACAGCTGCTGCGTGAGAGGGAACGAGGCTGTGAGTCTGACCGCTAGGTATCTTGCACAAGGCTGAGGTTTTGCACCTGGACGGGCTCAGCTTGGAATCCCGGCTCTGTTATTTACTAGCTGTGTGCCCCTAAGAGAAGTACCTCCTCTTCACTTCCTTATAAACAAAGGGGAGATATTGACCCTCCAGTCAGGATTAAGTGCAAAGACATAGTTAAGGTGTCTAATACATAAGTGTATGCTCAGAACTGTAGATATGTTGCTCTTGAGCAAAGACAGTCATTTCACAAAAATTTTAACTCTGAAGTCTGAAGGTGGATGTCTTGGTTTTAAATGTACCAAACGCCTTGCTTGCCCAGGTCTTCCTGGTGTGATACTGCTTACGTCTATCCTTGTGGCCACAGGCATCTGAAGATGTCAGACAGGACTCGTCAAAGGTTGTGGAAGAGATCTGGGAGAGAACCCAAAGACCTGTTTATTCCCACATGTAACTGCAATTATTTTACATGTTAGATTAATAAAGGCATGGATGATTTCTGGCTCTCTCTTAGAAACATTATCCTCTCCTTAATTTAATTTACCCTCTCTAATGTAGACATAGAAGGAGGTGAAAGTAGTACTTAGACCTGTCTCAAACATACACTTTCTTCTGCCCTTTAGCATTAGGACATGGAATATTCTGTGGGTTCAGCTAATGGGACTCTTCTGCCTAGGATCTTAAGTCTGAAGCAAATCAGCAAAGAATCAAGGATGCCGTAGGGAGTTTGTGTGTGTGTGTGTGTGTGTGTGTGTGTGTGTCTGTGTGGCAATTGTATGAGAAATAGCATCAAATGTCTACGAAAGCAATTTCTAGTGGTATGGTGTCCTCTCTAATTATGGCATGATCTTGCCTTTGTTGGTTCAACTTTTCCCCTACCTCCAACTTGCGGTGGGTCCTGTTTTGGCTTGTTGATTTCTGGATCTCTGGAACTCAACATGGAGAGAAAGCATGTGAGTGACAGCGCAGGAGAGAAGAGATGAAAGAGAACAGAGAATAAAGCTTCCATGAAAGAGAGAAACATGAAGATTCTGAAGCAGTGTCAGAATATGAACGAGTAGGTGCCCTAAGAAGATAAGGAAGTGTGGCTGTGGCATCTGACTCAGGTTCCTGGATTGGCCTTTGAAAATACAATCAGGGACTACAGTTAGTTTTTAATTACTTTCTTGTTCCCAGACCTTTTTCTTTTGAGTGTGCTCACATATTCCATTTGGCAGTTGAGCCCCAGCGGACAGGCTACACTTGAATGGCCACCCCTTTTGTTTGCTTGGGTCATTGACTTTTTTCTGTGACTAGTCGAGTCTGTTCTCCTTCTCGCCCAGGGGAACTGCCCAGCATCTTGTTACAGGTTGAGGGTGAAGCTGACACAGAGGAAGGCAAAGTCAGTTAAACCACAAGCATACAGAATCATAGCCCTAGGATTCAGATAATCTTGAATGGGTTCTACCTCTGGACTTCCAGTAAAGTGTGCCAATCAATTTCCCTGTTATTTAAGCAAGATCAAATTGGACTTTCTGACTTGCAGTTCAAAGCATTTTAAACTGATATGGTCACACGGTAGAAATAGCCCTCAGTGTGAAGTAGAATACTTGGTTTACTCCCAGCACACGACCCGTTGGCTGTGTGACCATAGCAAGTCACTTCACCTCTGTGGGACTCACCTTCCTCATCTGAAAAGGAGAAGCTTTTGAACTAGTTCAGTGGTCCTCAACCGTGGGTGGTCTGCTCCCGTAAGAGATATTTGGGAAAATGTGGGGCATAATATCATAATATTAGGCAGGCAGGGGACAGAGATGCTAAACATGTACAATGTTTGGGATGATCCCCTATGATGAAAATTTGTCTCACCCAAATTGCCCTTGAGGTACTGGTCTAGATGTTCCTCTTATCTCTTCTCTCATGACTCTGTGGTCATTTATTTATTTCTCTTAATTTTCTGCCTTTTTACTCTTTGAAATTTGCTGGCTTCAATTTTGGCTTTATATTAGTGTTCCTTAATTTTGGACAATATGGATTGCCCTGGGGAATTGCTAAAAGTAGAGATTCATAGTCTCACTTGAGATCTATTGAATCAGCATGAAGATCCTCAGGTGGTGCATATACAGTCTAAAATTGGCTTCACTTGTTTCTACACCTCACTAGGCCATAACCTGCTGACACTATAAAAGCTTTCTTATGAAACTTATAAGTCACAGATGCAGAGAACAAATTGGTGGTTGCCAGAGGTGGTGTGGGGGTTGGGGGAGGTGGGCAAAATGGATGAAGGTGGTCAAAAGGCACAAAGTTCCAGTTAAAAGTTCTGGGGACGTAGTATACGGCATGGTAACTATATTTACTAACACTGTATTGTACTTGACGGTGGCTAAAAAGTAGATGATAGAAGTTCTTATCACAAAGAAAAAAATTATATGTGGTGTGGATGTTAACTAGACTTATTGTGGTGATCATCTCACAATTTATACAAATATCAACCCATCACATTGTACACCTGAAACTCACATCACTGATAGAATGTTATGTCAACTATATCTCAATACAAAACATACAAATCTTATAAAGTCGTTAATAATATTTGGTAAATACAGCCATCAGTATTTGAGAGCCTTATAAATTATTTCATAAACCTTCCCAGAAACCTTTTAATAAAAGAAGTTCCTATCCTCATTTTACAGATTAAGGAAAGTGCTTCCTTATCATTACAAGCTAGTAAATGCAAAGGTTGGGACATGAGCCCAGATATGCTTGACCCCACGGCCTGAAGTCACCCTCTTATACTACACAGTCTTATACTCTGTCTTTGTGATATTAGCTACCATAGAGACCCACCAGAAAATGCTTTGGCTGCTAATTGCAACCATGGTCTGTTCACACAAATGATGGACCTCTAAAATACATGTGACAGATGTATGATTCAATATATTGTTAATAAAAAGCTAGTTAATAAAATGGTACATGCGGTATAACTGTATGTGTCAGCTATATTTCAAAATGTTAGTAGTAGGAGTCATTATGGAATATACTTTTTAATGTAAATACATTATACAAGTATGGCAGAGATGGGTGGCTGAAACTCATGTAACTCCTTCCTTAGCTTAGAGTTATCACTTGTATACAGCAGCCCAACCAGAAACTACATCTCCCAGCCTCCTTTGCATCCAAATCAGGACATATGCTACTTCTCACCAATGGGATATGAATAGAGTGTATCACTTTCAAACTGAGATTTTTAGGGGTACTGGGGTCGCTCAGTTGGTTAAGCATCCAACTTTAGCTCAGGTCATGATCTTGCAGTTCATGAGTTTAAGCCTCGCATGGGGCTCCGTGCTGACAGCTTAGATTCTGTGTCTCTCTCTCTTGCTCTGCCCCTCTCCTGCTCATACTGTCTTTCTTTCTCTCAAGAATAAGTAAACATTAAAAAAAATAAACTGGGACCTTTAAGAAATGGGGTGTGCCTTTTTTATGCTTCCCTCCACCCCTGTCTGGTAGCCAGGTTCAGAGGACTCCAAATTAACAGGGGCTATTGAAACCACAACTTGGAAGGACCCCAGGTTCCTGAAGGACCATGGGGACGAACAGCTACTGGTCGAGCAAGACACCTACAATGAACTGTTCCAAGAGCAAGCAATGAACTTCTGTTATGCTATGTCACAGACATTTGGGGTTTGTCATAGCATCCTATCTGATTCAATGAATAGAGTTACCCTATCTAATAACAAGTTTTACATACTCGTCAATAATTATAATTTTACTTTTTTCAATACATTATGTGATGAAAAAATATAACATTTCTGAGATTCAAAGGCTTAGTTATAGCAATGAGCGTCCTCATAGACTTTTGACTCTCAAAACTAACATCCCATAACAGATACTGTAGGAACCGCAGACCAAGGAGTAAGAAGCTGGCAGATTCACTAGCTGCCTCTGAACATTTTCTCTCACATGGCTTTTCACCATATATAGAAAGTCATTGAAACATCCTTGAATCATCACTATACCAGAGGGACAAAGAGGTATCAGAGATTCTGAAACCAGCAGCTGAGAAGTTTGCTTTTCCTTGATTTGAAGGGCATTTCATACATAGTAAGTATGTATAAACATGGGGCAACAGATTACAAAGTGCTATTAAGGACAGAAAGAGAAATAGATAAAAGATCTGCCTATCTTTTATCATGATACCTTGAATAAATAAAGGAAGCTGAATTTAATACCTAATTGACTACAAAGAATCACAGGTGTTTTGGAAGGCTGAGCAGTGCGTTGGATTTAATCTCCAGTCAGTTATGCTGCAGTATCTTATCCAAAAATTCTTAACGAACTCTAGTAACCTTATCCAAAGGCAACAAAGGCAGCACTGACTTAACCACGAGGCCTGATAAGAACCTGAATAGTACACGTCAGCCACAACAGGTTTAAGATTTCATCAAACTTCAGAAAGAAGATGGGGGAAAAACGTAATTTTTTGAGTTAACAGAAGAAATCAAAATAGGTTAATTGCTTAGCATGAGAATTAAAGCACAAAATGAAAATGTGGTGAAAGAGTTTATCCCTAAACGGAAGGGCATGTTTATTCTCATGGACAATATCAAGGTCAAACAGTGATGACAGTTTGTTTCTCACGATTCCATGAACACTGTAGTCTTCCTTTAGTGAAGGCCTCCAGGAGGATGGAAATAGATCTTTGTGGACAGAGGCTCGATTTGAAATGGATCATTCATGGTGTCTGGCTCTGTATATACAAAACCAAAATACCTAGATAAGGAGTATAAAGCTTTGCAAATGCCAAATGATGCCAAGGTTTCTGATGTTTCCAAATATCCAAGTATTTCTGCAGTTGTCTCTAAATATGTAGATGTAGATGTTGGTGTTTAGCTGACAACATTCAGACAAAGACTGGGACTTTTTATTTTTAACACAACTATTTTTAGCACGAGCTTCTATCAGCGTTAAAGATGGATAATCAGGTAACTGCTTCAAATTCCTGACCCGAGGAAGGGGCCACATAGTCAAGGAGGGCTTTGGAAAGATGCTTATCCCTTCAGGCTTCCGTGGGGACTATTACCCCTGCCACTTGAAACCCTGTAAGTCCTCTAAACATTCCTGAGTATTCTGGAGAGGTAAAGGCATGTCAATAACATAAGAAGCTGGTAAATTGATCTAATGAACAACCTAGTGCTGGACATTAGTAGATGCTCAGTAAATGCGTGAGAAGGTGCGGCAATGGGAAGAGAGTGGTCACAGACTCCTGTTACCACTTACCAGAGCCTGAAGCCACATCTTAGTGTAGATGAATTCCCTATGCTTCAATCTCAAACGGATTTTTCCACTTTCCATTCACTCTTCCCTACTCAAGATGCTGTTCCAGCAGCTCTCCGCTCTCCTACATCAGAAAGTTTTCTCTCTTTCCAAGACCCTTTCCATACACTTGCCCACATGCCATCACCTTTCCCATTCTGTAACAACCGGTGTGTTGTTACAGACACACACACACAAACACACCACCTTCTTTTCATTATACTTCCTCAACCAGCTCTAAACTTCCTCAACTAGCTGAAGAGAGCCACTCGCCATACATCCTCCGGGGTCAGCCCTTTAAGGAGGCCTCGCTGTGCGCCGGAGCCAGGGGGAAGCTCTCTCATTCTCTCTCTCTCTCTCTCTCTCTTTGGTGGGCTTGGAATGTACTGTAATTGGTTTTGTCTCCAGGATTCCTCACCCATATCTGGTATCCAGGGGTCTCCTCATCATCTCATTTAGGGGTTTGGACTCAAGAGGAAAGAGAAGGTCCCCCGTGGGCCATGTAGTGTGGGAGACAGTGGGAGACAGGTGCAGAGGCAGTGAGTAGTGGGCGAATAGTGGGCTCTAGACCTACATCTCTTCGGTCTACACTTGTGAAGTCCCTCTCTCCGTTCTCGTCTGAGGACAACGACCCCAGCTCCTTGGGCGGCTCTTGTTATGGCTCCAAGCACTGCATCTGCTGCCTCTGGTGCTGGTAGTGGCCCTCTTGGGCGTTGTGTGCTGACCGGCTGGTTGCAGGGCTGATCCCCAGCGTGGCACGGAGGGTGGGGGGTAGTCGGGCGTCTGCCTTGCACAGCAGGTGGCTGTCTGGCTGCAGCCCCGAACTCGCAGAGGGCGGTCATGGCCAGCATGAGTGACCATGGCCAGGTGGCTGCGCCGGATACCAAGCATGCACCATGAGGAGGGAGAGACAGTCTCTGCATGTATCTTAGAGCCAAATTCCCAAAAGCGTTGTCTGCACTCACTGTCTCCAAGTCCTCTCTCATTGTTTTCTTTTTTAATGTTTATTTATTTATTTATTTTGAGAGAGAGAGATTGAGACCGCCAGTGGAGGCAGAGATTGAGTGAGACAGAATCCCAAGCAGGCTCCTTGCTGTGAATACAAAGCTCAAAGCAGGGCTCCATCCCATCACCAGGAGACCACAACCTGAGCCAGTATCAAGAGTGGGCCACTCAACCTACTGAGCCACCCAGGCTCCCCAACTCCTCCTTCTTCTTCACGTGGTGTCCAGGACATCAGTCAGACTGTCCTAGTTTTCTGCCGACCTTGGTGCTTGCCTTTGCTCAGTCCCCTTTGCTGTTTTCCCTTCTTGCCCTCATCTTTGAAAGTTGGAACCCCCACAGGGTTCAGTCGTTGACCCTTTTCTCTTTTCTTTCTAAATGCATGCCCTTGCAGACTTTATTTAATCTTGGAGCTTTAAAATTGCCACGCATATGCTGATGACTCGTGAATTTGTATCTTGGTTCTTGCTCTCTCTCCCAGACCTCCATCTATCTGGCTGCCTTCTCAGAATCTACACTCGGGGGGCCTGGCAGCCTCCTGAGACTTAACGCTTCCCCAACTCAACTCCTGACCTTCGCTCCTCTCAGAGGCAATTCCACCCTTCCAGGTGCTCAGGTCAAAGCCATGGAATCCATCCCTGACTCCCATTTCTCTCCTACCCCACGCTCAATTCATGGCCTTCAAGAAATCCTGCTAGTGGTACCTTCACAACGTGTCCAGAGTCAGACCCCTGTGGTCCCCTTTGCTACTCCCACTTTGGGTGGGGTCACCAAGACCTCCCACCGCAAGGGTCCCTTAACAGGCTCCCTGTTTCTACCCTTGACCCTTGTAGTCTATTCTCAACACAGCAGCCAGAGTGATGTTTACACAATGTGAAACATCATGCTACTCCCGTACTCAGAACTGTGCAATGGCTCCTCACCCCCCAGGGCCCCCCAAGACCTACGTGGTCTGTGCCTCTGCCACCTCTCTGAGGTCACCTCCCAACCTCCCCTTCAAGCCCTGGGCTCCACCCATGCTGCCTCTCACCTGCCTGGGAGGCTCCAGGCAGGCTCTTGCTCAGAGCCCCTTCTCCTGTTATCTGCCGCTGTAACCCCTGCACCCCCTTCAAGTCTTCCCTCAACTGTCACCTTCTCACTGGCGCCTCTTCTGATTACCCTTCTTAAAATTCCAACCCAAGGCATCCGAATTCCTGGAAATCCTTGCTCCGCTCTGCAGCTTCCCCCACGGCATGCCCACTGCCTTGATACACTGCGCAATAACTTGGTTGAGATGTCTGTTTGCTTTCGTGTTGTTTATGGTCTGGTTCCTCCCTCCCCCCGCTAGAACCTGAGATCCGCGAGGGCCATGATCTTCATCTGTCTGTTCACGGATGCACCCCAAGTGCCAGGAACGGGTCCTGGCATCCAGAGAACACGCCAAAGTGTTTGCTGAGAGAATTGAATCAGCAAGTGGAAGAGACTGGTTATCAAGGTTTCCTGTTGGTGACCATGTGCCGCCATTTGCCGGCCTAAGCACTTTATCTCATTTGATCCTCAGGACAGCCACACGACACATGTTTATCTCCTCCATTTTCCAGAAGTCTGAGGAATATCACATAACTGCAGGGGGCAGAGGCAAGATGCAAACCCGGAGGGTGCATGTTCACCATCCCCACTGTCCTTACGCAGTCCCGGTATATTAATTGGTACAGCTTTTCTGCAGGGCCATTCAGCCTTATATGTGAACAGTTTACAGATATTCCTACCCTTTAGTCCAGAGAACTAGTCACAGATGCACCCAAAGGGCTATCCACACCATTGTTTGTACAAGCAATGCAGAGCCGGGAACTGATTTTTTTTTTTTTAAAAAAAATCATGGTATATTCATTCAGTGGAAGACGATGTAGCCAACGCGGATGACGGTTGGAAGAATGTATGCCGATGTGGAAAAAGCTTCCTAACATGTGTTTGGAAGAAACAACAGGGACAAGATACCAGGATACAGAACTGTAGACGCGCTATGATGTCCCGATTTTTAAAAATTACATTATTTATGCAGAGAAGATATATTATGCTAGAAGGATGACATCAGAATGTTAATAATGGTTCTCCCTAAAGGTGTGATTATGGGAGATTCTTATTATCTCTAGACATTTCTGGTAACTGTGTGTGCGTGCACACACGTGTGTGTAACATTTCATAATGGGAAAAATGTTATTTTTTATTTATTTATTTATTTTATTTATTTATTTTTAATTTTTTTAAAATATTTTTTATTTATTTCTAGGAGAGAGAGAGAGACAGCGTGAGCAGGGGAGGGTCAGAGAGAGAGGGAGATACAGACTCTGAAATAGGCTCCAGGTTCTGAGCTGGCAGTCAGCACAGAGCCCGATGCGGGGCTCAAACCCACGAACCGCGAGATCATGACCTAAGCGGAAGTCGGACGCTTAACCGACTAGGCCACCCAGGCGCCCTGAAAAATGTTATTTTTTAAAGGAAACACTGCCTCAATCTAAAAATGTATTTTTCTATGTATATGATACATTAACAAATTTTATGACAAAACTAAAACCTACCTGAATAGCTGAATCAAAGATTAGATTCCTGTGAAATACTGCATGCTTTCTAAGAAGTCAGAATGTTACAGTTGTATCCAAGATAAAGTAGTTTCACTGTATTACAATATCTTTATTAAGAGCAACCGTAATGAACCATTTCCCTTAAGCACACTACATTTTCCAAGTTTTAGTA
>JAESUZ010005500.1:0-46588 GCA_017311185.1 Proteles cristata cristata
CATGCCAGGGGTACAGATAGGAAGGCACAGTCCTGACTTTAAGGAACTCATGGTCAAACAGCAAAAACATACATAAACAGATCATTACAATAAAGTACAATGTATACAATGACAGAGATGGGCAAAGAATTATGAGATCCCAGAGGATGCTAAAAAGATGTTATAAGAAAGACATAATACAGGGGCGCCTGGGTGGCTTAGTCGGTTAAGCGTCCGACTTTCACTTAGGTCATGATCTCGCGGTTCGTGGGTTTGAGCCCTCGTCGGGCTCTGTGCTGACTGCCAGCTCAGAGCCTGGAGCCTGTTTCGGAGTCTGTGACTCCCTCTCTCTCTGACCCTCCCCTGCTCATGCTGTCTCTCTCTCTCTCTCCTAGAAATAAATAAAACATTAAAAAAAAATAAAAAAAAAAGAAAAGACATAATACAAACACATACTCACAAATACACACTAGAATATTACACAGTCATAAAAAAAATGAGATCTTGCATTTATCATATGAATGGACCTCGAGGGCATAATGCTAAGTTATATTAGTCAGACAAAGACAAACACTATATGATTTCACTCTTATGTAGAATCTGAAAAACAAAACAAGTGGATAAACAAGCAAAAAAACAGAAGAACAAATACAGACCTATAAATACAGAGAACAAACTGACAGGTGCCAGAGGGAGGAAGGGGGGAGGGATGGGCAAAATGGGTGAAAAGGCGGGGGAGATACAGGCTTCCAGTTATGGAGTGAGTAAGTTACAGGAATATAAAGTACAGCATAAGGAATATAGTCAATGACATTGTAAAATAGCATCAGATGGTGACAGATGGTGGCTACATTTATGGTGAATATAGCATAATGTATAGAGAAATTGAATCACTATGTTATATACCTAAAACTAATGTAACATGCTGAGTACACTCTAAGAAAGAAAAAAGAAAGAAGGAAAGGAAGGCTGGTGATAAGTGAAGAGGGTTTAAGCTTAGGCTCTAAGTGCATGGGTTTTAACAGTATACTCTTTAAAAAATTTTTTCTGATGTTTATTTACTTTTGAGAGAGAGACAGAGACAGAGTACAAGCAGGGGAGTGGCAGAGAGAGAGGGAGACACAGAATCAGAAGCAGGCTCCAGGCTCTGAGCTGTCCACACAGAGCTCGCTGCGAGGCTCAAACTCACAAACCATGGGATCATGACCTGAGCAGAAGTATGACGCTTAATTGACTGAGCCACCCAGGTGCCCTTTACTAGTAATACTCTTAGGTCCATTCTCCTCAGGGCCAATAACTATCATCTTAAACACTGCAAGCCTCTTCCTATAAACCAATTGTCTGAGACATAATGTAAATAAGGGCATTGAAGAGCAGGATACAGCAGCACTCACCTTTCTCAGCACACAAGGCATCAAAAAAGAGAGGTTGATAAAGCTTGTATTGTCTAAAACGTGAGAGAGAAAAGAAAGAGAGAGAGGGAGGGAGGGAGGGCAGCCAGGAAGAAACCCAGATAAAAGGAAGCTCAGAGAAAGAGATGTTGGAGGGGGTAGTGAGAACACAGATGAAAGAGATGCTGTCTCTGTCTTTTAGGGGTGTGTTGCTTGTGATGCCCAGCCAGGGTGGCTTGGTACAGTAGCACAGGTTGCTTATTGCGTCAGTGCACTTGGCCAAAAGGGAAAGGCAGCTGAACTGGAGCCTGCATTCTGAGCCATGTGCCTCCGTGCGGGGCTGACTCTGTTGGTGGGAAGGAAAGGCAGTTTTCTAAATTATACAGATTTATTAAGCAGTGGCCTTGAGTACAACCCTTTCCACACATATGTTTCTGCCTTTAAATGACTGCTATCCTTGGCTTTCATAGCTATTTAAACAAAAAATTCATACTTGTTTTTTTAGAAACAATGCTTGTTACATGGCTTTACCATCATAAAAGCAACACATAATCTTCAAAGCTTGGTGTGGTGGAAAGAGTGTGGCCTTTTGAACAGATATTAACTTCGCATTTTGGTTCTCTCATTAACTAGTCTGTTGTCTTGGACAAGGTGGGCAATTTCTCTGTACCTAAGTCTGCTGACCTGTACAAGAGGGATCAAACTGACCTTGACTTCTGTCCTGGGGATGAGAGACCATATCTACAAATGGTTTACCATTGTGACTGACACATGTGTACCCAATAAACAGGAGATATTATTACATGAAATCTGGAAATTCTAGGAAGAAGTTGGGGGAGCAAGGATTATGCTTCATTTTTTCAACCCAGTCATAGTCAACTTTCATATGTTCACAAATTTTCTTTTAGTCTTTTCTTTGTGCATTGTTGTTGCTGGTACAGAAGTGAGATCACAGTACATGTGTGTTGTACTGTTTTTGTTGCAGTACATAGCATTTTCTTATATTCTTAGAAACACATCACAAATGTCATTTTTAATTCTTGCATAGTGGACATCCTGTGACTCTATACAGACTTTCTTAACCAATCCCCGATTGTTGGCCCTTTGAGCTGTTTGCAGTTTTGAGGTGTTTTTTTTCACAATTATAAATCCCATGCCTACTTTTAACTGCTTACAGGTTGCCAACCCCTTAGCATGCTGTTGTGTGGAAAGAATGCAGGATAATTTACGATCCAAGCACCAGACCAATGTTCAGTTTATAAACTGGCCCAAGAAAAGGAGGGGATAAATAGCTAAAAGAGAACCCAGCGATTCTTATGGTGGCTGGTCCAGAAGGTGAAATCTTCCAGGTGATGAACAAAAAAACCGAATCAATGACGCAGGTGGAAATAAGAAGCATCAATAGGACATTCGGCACAAACGTTTTACTGTAATGAACACCGTGCCAGCAGAGTTGAGATGAGTCAATGAACAAACTCTTAGAGCAAATGAAGCAAATCACAGGTAAGCCCTGACCAGGACAACACCCGCAGGTGGTTTTACACAAGAAAGACACCCCGGAGATGTTCGGGTTCTTGGCAGCCTTCTTACACAGGACTGCACTCCAGACAGCTAAAGCGTAACTATCTGAGAACGGGGTCAGGCCACCAGTTCCTGCCCTGTGTCAGGTACCCCTGGCAGGCTCTGTGACCCCTCCCAGCAGGGCCAGGAGCTCTTATTACCTATTTTACAGGTAAGAACATTGAGGCTTAAAGAGATTAAACAATACTCCCCGAGGGTCATTGGCTGGTAGGTAACTGGGCTGAGTCTTCCCAATTCAGAGCACCTGCTGCCAGCCCAGCGTGGGGTTCTCTTGCAAGCCCCAGGCCCCAGGGTTCATGCTGGTGCTCATCCACCACATGGGGATTTACTTCATGGGAGGCAGATGCTACAATTCAGGGCTTCACTTGTTGCTGAGAGCCAACTATTCACCACTGCACTATTCTGCCATCCTACTAATTCCGTGTGTCCATAAAATACATGCCTGATTTTCTTCAATGAGGAAATAAGACAAATAGAAATGAGACCTTTATCTATTCAGTGACAGGACATCCACCCAATTATATCAAGTCAAACAGCTAATAAACTTAATTTTGAACCATTAAGATCCCTGCCTGATTAAGAGAGCCTGGGTGGCTCAGTCATAGCATCTGACTCTTGATTTCAGCTCAGGTAATGATCTAGTGGTTCATGGGTTGGAGCCCCACATTGGGCTCTGTGCTGGTAGTGTGGACCTGCTTGGGATTCTCTCTCTCCTTCTTTCTCTCTGTCCCTCCCCTGCTTGTGTGCTCTCTCTCTCTCTCTCTCTCTCTCTCTTTCTAATAAATAAATACACTTCAACAAATCGCTGCCTAATTGAATTCCTTATCTAGGTCAGTGTGATGTGGGAAACAAAGGCAAAAGAAACAAGTAAATTTCTTACAACTTATATAGCACATTGACAAGTCCTCGAGATACGCAGAGTGACATTCTTCTCAGAGCTCAGCTGCCTCCGTGTTGACAGTTTGTTAGGAGCAAAAGGGAATTTTAGCTGAACATTATCCTGACCTCCAAGATCCTGTAAGTCTACTTTAACATATAAAAATTCCTTTGGAAACTTCCTTTATCTCTACTTCCCAAGATGTATGTTAGCAATCATCGTCCAAGCAAACAGATACACATCTGAAGTGTCTCATGACTGAGGTTTTATTAGATAGTAAAAAATGACCTTTATCTAACAGCAGCCAGCCCCCTCAAGGTCCTGGAAACCTTGCTTCCAACTTTCCTAAGAGGCTTATGCTGTCCCTAGCCTCCTCCCAACTTGAAAGTCACCCCTCGCAACCCCGGTGCAGCTCTTTCTGCCCACAGATCCTGTTCCCATGCTTTAAGAAAACCACCTTTTTGCACCAAAGACATCTCAAGAATTCTTTCTTGGCCATCAGCTCTGGATCCCAACATCTCCACATCAAGTGGTTCTCAAAGTGTGGTGTCCAGACTAGCAGCATCACCATAACCATCACCTGGGAACTTGCTAGAACTGGAGATTCTCACAACCTACGCAGCCACTTGTGTTTTAACAGAACCTTCAGGTGGTTCTGATGTTCATAAAGTTTGAGAACTGCTTTCTTTATTTTATATGTTTATTTTATTTTATTTATTTATTTTATTTCTGTCAACATAGGTTTTTCACCTTTTTTCAGCACTTACTAGAAAAATACAGTTAATATAAAACATGTAAAAATACTTTCTCTGACTTTTCTTAAAAGATAATTCTATATTTCTTGTTGATTGATGACATAAATCCCAAGATACTAAAGCAATTCTAGAGCTGCTTTGTACTTACAGATTAATTGATTTTAAAGTTCAGACAAAGCATCAGGTCAACTGGCAGAATACTGGAACATCAGTTACCTGATTAGCTGTTGGTGTTCACCTTGCTGAACTACTGGTTTGGATTAATGTGAGGCTGAGGCTAACCTGGAAAGCTACTGTAGCCAAAGCCAGAAGAAGCCTGGAAGGAACAGAACTCTCTAGAGAACTCGCTAGAGAGTCTTCAGATATATTCATGTATGTGGAAGTCCTTGTAAACGATAAAAGGGTTGAAATTCTATATGGCCACTCAATCAGCAGGCATCTATTTTATGTCCTAGACATTGTCCTCAGCACTGATGATCGAAAGTCAGCAAGCACATTTTAAGCGTGAGGAGGTCATGGCTAAGTGGCTCAGGCTGACGTGTTAAACGGGTGTTCCCCAGGTGCAGCATGAACGAAGAACTATGGAGCAGAGGGGAAAGTGACCAAGTCTGTGTGTGTGACTGGTGTGGGGTGGCAGGATTTTGTTAAAATAATCACAAGAACTTTGGTCGCCTCCACCTTGTGTATTTCTCTGTGGGTCACAAATAGCTGTTATCAACTACTAATAAGGCTGATAGGCAGCACAGTTTTATTCCACTCTTGGAAACCTTGAAACACACCCAGGGGCACCTTTAAGAGAGACTTCATTTGCAAGACAATGGAAGCAGGGCTGGAGTGTTGAGGATTTTCTTGGAAAGGGCCCTTTTTTGAATGGCACGGGTGGGGGAGGTGGAATTTCAGAAGACACATTTTCCAAAGCTAATGTCTATGTCAGGAAACTGGAGACTGTTTGCTTGTCTTCACGTGGTCATCTTGGGGTGGCAAACCCTTTCCCCGCCCGTGAACATAAAGCACGTGTTCTCTCCGCACAGTGCGTTGCTGTCTTGCTTTTCTCACTCAACCAGAAAGGCCTCTGACAAGAGGCCCAGAGCTGATGGAAAAATCTCCGTAGAAGTAATCAATCTAAGGAATACCAGAACAGTATTCCCATGGTTAGTCAAAATATACATACACACACAGCATACATACAATTATGTCATTTAGATCGTCTGCATTAGTGGCTCCATTTGAGAAAGAATGTAGGGGAAAGAGCTCCTCTCAGGTTCCATTTGTGGAAAGAAAAATGTTAAACTTCATCTACAGCAGAACATGCTATTCTTCTTAAGTAGGAACTATGGAGACATCAAAGGTTCATAAAGCATTCCCGGCAGAAACCAGAAAAGTGATAGAGCAGGAGTGGAAATAGAGCTCATGCTTTGTTTATACAATTATTTATAAAGTAGTTTATGAAGTTTATAAGGATGGTGATCGCAGTTAATTAAGTCAGCAGAACCATGGAAATGTCATGTGCAAATTGCAGTAACTATGTCAGGGTAGAGCAAAGACTAGAGTCTGTTTATCAAAAATGGTATGGACACAATTAGCAAAGTATCTTTGCACTTGTCAGTCTGACTGTCATCTCAAAAGATCAATTCCCTGGGTGATTCTTCTGTTACAATGGCTTACTGAACACATAAATCAAGACTTTTACTGCTACTGCAGTTACTCTAAAAAATATCACAGCAAAGGAACCATGAGAGACTTTCTCCATCACACACACACACACACACACACACACACACACACACACACACACCCTGTTTGTCTTTTTCCACCAAGAGATTCCTGGTAATGAAGTAAATGGCAAAAGGAGTAGATGGCTTGTCATAAGCCACATTGAGCTTGCAACTCATTAACATGAGAAATTGAACTAGACAGTACATAGAAGAGATGTAGATGGAAAGTCCCACACTATCCCTTTTACAGAATTTCTTCATTTCCCCACCTCTGGCCTCCTAAAGCTGAGAATCACTCTTCCAAATCTATCTGAGGTTGACTCTCCATGTGGGTGAATGTGTCCTAGTGGGAGGGGCCTAGGGAGGTGTTTTCAGTCATCCATGGTTCCAAGCCTCTCTGGTATAGACCAGAGGATCTGGAAGCAGATGGTTCTCAGGTTTGTTTGTTTGTTTGTTTTTTAATGTTTATTTTTGAGGGAGAGAGAGAGACAGATTGAAAGCTGGGGAGGGGCAGAGAGAGAAAGAGACACAGACTCTGAATCAGGCTCCAGGTTCTGAGCTGTCAGCACAGAGCCTGATGCAGGGCTTGAATCCATGAACCATGAGATCATGACTTGAGCTGAAGTCAGACACTTAACCGACTGAGCCACCCAGGTTTCCCGACAGTTCCTCAGTTTTAAAGTAGAATGAATGTAGATCTGTGGTCAGAACCCTCTGTGCCACTGCACTTGATTGTTCTTCTTGAGGGAGCTTGGATTTGTCCAGAAGTCTGCTTGATGCCCACCCAACTTTATTTTTATATTTTTTCACTAAATAATTGCAAGCTGTTTATAACAAATTCTTCTTGCTCAATCTTTGCATGAAACCATAAGAACAAACAACACAAAGGCTCCACACAGACATGTTTCACATTACAAAGTGATTTAGGGCTCTACAAAGGATTCAAACTATGCAAAGCAGCCCCCTGGCTTTTTTTTTTTTTTTTTTTTGGAGAAAAAAGACTATTATTAGATATTCCATATTGTCATGAAGTATGACAATTGTGCCCAAAGGGAACGAAGCCTTCATGAAGCTGCTGCCCGTAGGTGAGTGGTCTATGTCCCAAGAACAGAAAATGTACCACCACCAGTTAATACCATGGCTTCCTTTGCCCACCATTCTGGGAAACTGGATGACATTTGACAGCTCCAGTTGTACCAATTCATAAAATGTTTGGTCCATTTTCAGGAGAAAATGCCATTGAATTGCTCCAGACTCCTGTTGGCCCCTAGCAACCAGAGTGTTTCAAGGAGGAAATAACATCCTTTTACAGCACATCCTTTATGTGATCCCATTGGGGTTGGTCCTTTACATGATGTATCTTGTTTAAATATGCTAACAACTCGACAAGTTGGATATGATTATTTCATAAAAGAAGAATGTGGCTCAAAGAGGCAAGATTTGGCAACCAGTAAGGAAGAGGAAGAGACAGTTTCCCAACCCAGATCTGCCCAATTCCAAAGCCCCTGCACAATCTTCAACACCAAGAAAAATCTCTCATCCCCATGATGTTCCTTTCTGTACCTCTTTCTCCTAAATCTGACACATAGTAGACCCTCAATAAATAAGTATTCTAATATGGATTAGAATTGAGCCTCTTAAAAACTTGGAAATGAGTAAGCTAAGGGCAATAGAATCAGAACTCAGATTTGACCTGTAAATCATCTTTAACAAGAAAATAATATACGCCAGTGAATTTTCGGTGAATTTGTAATTTGGTGAATTTATGAAGGCTTCCAGGTCAAGCTTTCCTGGTTTCTGGGTTGGATTTAGATATTTTAAAAAGTAATTTAAAGTGTTTACTTCCATAGTCTAAATCAGATCAATCTGAGAAGAGTCAGGTTGTCACAAATGGGCAACTATTCCCACCAGGTGCTTCACCTAGGGCCTAGCACAGTGCTGGGTACGTTATCATTCTAGCACAAATATTGATTGAGATTGTACCATGCATATAATAGCAAATAAGATGGGTGTGTCCATGTTCACAGGGGACAGACTGGGTACAGACAATCCTTTACACTCAGGTTAGGAGACCTAAATCTTTCTTCATCCCACCTTCCTGGACACTGTTATGGCCAATGCCAAATGTAAAAACTAGACAAAGGAAGTCTCTCCTATCCTATCTTCTACTCTCTATGCCTTCAGTTTCTTAACTGTGGCTAATAAATAAAATAAATCATGTTTTTGGAATGGAAACAAAATCCCTCTCTATTCTTCACTCAATGTACTTATGCACCTACTGTGTGCTAGGCACTGTTTTAGGTGCTAGGAATACAACATTCAGCAAAATCAGGGTACTTGCTCATGATGCTTATCTTCTTGTTGATAGGAAACAGATAATAAAAAATGAAGATATTGCATGACAGGAAGCCATGAGAAGAAAAGCAGAAACAGAAGAAGGACACTGAAAGGGGGTGCTGAGAGGGGTGGGGGGACACTTATTTGGAGGGGTCAGGAAAACAGCTCATGTAGTTGGTATTCTGAAACCCCCAGGCATGTGGTGTCATATCTCAGGATCCCAGTGAGAACCTGAACTGTGTTTAGGCCTGGCATCCAGACCAGTTTGGGGGGCTGAGGGAACTTGAGGAAATGCTATGGCAGAAAGAGTTGAGGGCCCAGGTTTGGTTCAAAAACAATGGGATGGTAGATGGGAGGGTGACCCTGAATATGTATCAGGATGTCAACCACTCACACTGTTCTCAGCAAAGCCCCAGGGACCATTGTTAAGTCCTGGGAAAGGAGGCTACAATAGTCCTCCAAGCTCAGAGCTATACAATGTGGGACCCAGGCCTCACTGCGCTTTGCCACAGGGTTCAGCTGGGGGGCTGGGGGTGATGACAGTCCTTTTTCTGGGGGTCCCTGTTGGAGCCAGCATGCCAGGTGTGCATGGCATGGACATGATAGCCCCCAGGGAGCTCTGGTCACCTCAGCTGCTGGTGCCACAAAAGACCAACAGCATCAGAGGAAGAAGATGACAAATTCACTGAAAGGCTACACATTGAGTGTGTAGGAGAAACCCCCTGGGGAGCCCCTGGCTAACTGGGGTCTGCAATTCCTTTGCTGGTGGTAGTACCCAAGAAATACCACGTTACTTCCACCCCAGGCTGGTGTGTTCTGAGGAAACAAGACCAAACTCGGCAAGAACACTCTGCTTTAAGCTTCAGTTCTAAAACCCCCTGGCTTTGCTGGGGCCCAGAGTGAGGGCAAGACTTATAGCCTCCAGGGTTCTTGATGAAGAAAGGTCTCCCCTCCAGCAGGCAGTGGGCTGATCTACATGGTCTGCTGTGCCAACAATGCCATCATAGGGTGAAAGATTAGGACCTGGGAATTTGCATTTAATAGGTAATAAAATGATTATGAGGAATGCAGTAAAAATAGTCCAAATATGTGGCCAGGAGAAACTAATGCCACATGACAAGTGTGCCTCTTTCATGCTTGCAGGATCCTCATACCCAACCTTCGGGCAATAATCTTTAAGCTAAACTATGACCTATGACCCCTGTGGACTGAAATGCCATAAGTAACCTGCCAGGCTACAAGTTCATTAGGCATTGTTTAAAGGGAGAGCATGTACTTCACTACAAAGAGGTCCCTCTTTCTTACCTGATCTTTCCTTTCAGAGCACAGGAATCTCAAACTTGGAAGCTTGAAGGAGCCATGCAGGAGGTTTAGTGAGGAGAAACCAGACAACTCAGAGACTCAGGGACACTCGGCTCCAGCGGACACACACTGTGTGAGAAAGTAGGCCATGTTTCTACAACTTTGACTTTTTAAAGGAGAAGTTAGAAAGTTATTTTTAATTTTTCTTAATGTTTATTCAAATATAAATAAAGAGAGAGAGAGAGAGTGAGGGTAAGTGGGGGAGGTGCAGAGAGAGAGAGGGAGACACAGAATCCGAAGCAGGCTGCAGGCTCTGACCTGTCAGCACAGAATCTGACATGGGGCTCAAACTCACGGACATGAGATCATGACCTGAGGCAAAGTTGTATGCTCAACCAACAGAGCCACCCAGGCACCCCTAGAAAATTATTTGTAAATGCAAATTCTCTCAATAAAATGTTAACATTTTACATTTTCTCCCAATAAAAAGCACCAATTACTTTTTTTTTTTTTTTTTAAAGCACAGTATGGACCAAACAAGTATATCTGTGGGTTGTTTAGGCCACCAGCTATTCTGAGGCCTCTGGATGAAAGGCTGGCCGGGACCCTCTGTAGAGCACTGTGCTCTTTCTGTATTGTTTCCTTGGTGTTCCCAGCACTTCTGTTAATAGTTCTTCCAAGGTGAAGTAGGAACTCATTTGGGCAGGTTGCACCTCAGGCCACCCACACCATGTGATCTCCATCTGTGCCCTGACTCAGCAAAGTTCAGACCAAACTGTAGACAATTTAATTTTAACTGCAGCTATTATTCTACATCCTTGAAACCGTGGATAACTCTGTGCTGGCTGTGGAGGTGAAGTATGAGGGAAATGGCTCCTGGAAGAACAAGGATGGACTTGTAGGACTCTAGCAACTTGCACATCCCAGGGGTGTCCACCTTTCACCCAGAGAGCAGCCTAAAGATGGCATGAGTGTCAAAGTTAGAATTCAGAGACCTGAACTGGGGTCACTGGCTTTGTGACCTGGCCTTCAATCATCACAGCTGAGATCCCAGGCATCATGGAGCAGAGACAAGCAGCTCCTGCCAAGCTCTGCTCAAACTGCAGATTCAAAAAGCCAAATAAATGACTTGTTTTAAGCCACTAAATTTTCAGGTGGTTTGTTACTCAGCAACAGAGAGCCGGACTAGTTCTTATGACTATGGATGGTCAGGAAGTCAGGAGCTCTGAGAACCCAGGGCATTAAGGTTGCACCACACAAGCTCTGTGCCTTTCGTGCTTGTGGCCATGAGTCTGCCCTTGGGCTCCTCTCTTTCTGAGCCCCCTTACCTTCTGTCTTCTGTCTTCTAACTGCATGGCTTTCTTCATGTCCTCCCTTCAAATCTCCTTGGAAGAGAGCCTCTGATGGGCTCAGCTCATGGTCTTGTGCCAGGCCCTTGACTGCTGGCTCACCTACAGATTAGCTATTGTCCAACCAGATGCCACCTGTGGTTCAGCAGTGGCAGGTGCCCCTGGGACCGCACAATTGCAGGGGATGCCATTTCAGGAGGCCATGGGAAAGGATGTTTCTCTGGGAAGGTGCTTTGGAATTGATTGATCTGATCAGCATGTCTAGAACAGAGATGAAAGGAAGAACAAATGGAGGTAGAATACTGTGCAGTGGACAGAAGTCTTCAAATAGGGTTCATACATTTTCCAAAGGGCACACTAGCAGTGTCATCTCTGATACAGATCTGGATAGTTTTCAGAGAGTCAACTTGTAATTGTCTTCTTCCTACAATTGATCAGGAGATATTATACTGATTTTCTTTGCTCATCTCTACTTTTAAAATCAGCTTTCTGCCACTTTACTAAAGCAAGGCATGTCCTTACTCTTCCTGAATATTCTCAAGTGAATTGCTCAAGGTCTGAAAACTTTCAGAATAACTAACAAGGTCATAATGAAAATATTAGTATCTCCTATTGTGGATACTTCATTCTAGGCACCAAAAAAAAAAAAAAAAAAAACCAAAATCCCCTTCCATCATGGTAAGAGATTCATTTCCAAAAAGTTACTTTTTTCTTTTAAAAAACCATCATCAAAATTAATATCAACTATTCTTTTGATCAATTATAATAACAGTGAAATTACAACTCAACCTAGAGTATATTTTTAATGACTTGAAACCTTATGGTCATAAGGAATGTTTTAAAAAATGAATTTGTATTTATGTATTTTTGCCATAGAGGAATAGGATGATCATTTTATTTTTTTAATGTTTACTCATGTATTTATTTTGACAGAGAGAGAGAGAGAGTATGAGTAGGGGAGGGGCAGAGAGAGAGAGAGGGAGGAAGAGAATCTCAGGAATCATGAGATCATGACCTGAGCCAAAATCAAGAGTCAGATGCTCAACTGACTGAGCCACTCAGGCTCCCCAGGATGACCATTTTCTTGGAAATGGCATTGTGGCCGAGTCTCTGGGAAGGGGATTGTGACATGGAGTTTTGTGTGCAGAATGTTCTCTGGGGGACCTCTTGAGAGGTCCAATGGAAAGAAGAGGGGCAAGGCAAGAGTGGCAGAGAAAGTCAACCTGCAGTACAGTCCTGGGGCAGACTTGGCCAATCCTACCAGAGCTCTGCCACAAAAAGGTCTGTCAGCACAGCCCCTTCCCTGTGCCTTTATACACCCAACACAATCATCCAGAAGAGGTAGGCTGCTGGGAAAGCACATGACCTTGGATGAGGCAGTTCTGCAAATGAGGCCAACCCTGGCTGGGCTGTAGCCCCGCAGAGGGGGGGTGGGGTGGGGAAAACAAGTCTTTCCTTGAAGGGGGTTCTGGGTGACAGCTCACTGCAACCATCACAAATGTCCTATTTATAATATGCCAGAATTACATACTTTCCCAACTATTTTACACTTATGGTGAAAAATTTCAGGTGTAAACTTTAAAATGCAAAAGGACACACAATTTGTGAGTACAGTTTTAGAGAGATATGAGCACAAATTTCTGGAGTCATGGCAGCAGGACTGTCCTTACCCTGATCACTGTTGGACAGCTTGTTTTGGAACTTTTGTAAACATGGACATCTGTGGCAGAGGCATGTTAAATGTTCCTTAAGCTCTGCTTTCTTTTCCTCCTGGGCACCCTGATAGATTTTATTTCTCAGATTTCCCCTGCAGACATATGGGACCATGTGCCCAAGCTCTGAACAGAGGATGTGGCTGAAGGGATATCCTTCACTTCATAGTCTGGTGTAAATGGCATGTAAGCCCAGACCACGAAACCACCTGTGGAATCCCCCCCACCATCTTGTTCTTCTCTCTCCTGTTGCTCAGGCGTGGATGATCCAGTGGAAGCCTCCAAGTCCTGAGGACACAGCAGGGCCACCACATACATGGTGCTTGGTCCCCAAATGCCTGCAGAGAAGGAAGCCTCCTCTAACCTGCTTTGAACTGTGATGTGATCAAGAAACAACCTTTGTTTGGTATGCCTCCGAGAGTTTGGGATTGTTTGTTGCAGAAGTTAGCCTATGCTGACTGATACAAAATCTGTTGAAAAGAAGACACTCAGTGAACTCAGATGTTCAATGTTTTTAATATTATACATGGAGGAGAGGATGCTGCTTGATTTCCAGGCAGTTTAGGAAAATAAGAGTGGGAAAGATTTCTTCTGGGTAACTTTCAATAAGAAGGAACTCAGGTTGAACTGAATCAGAGGGAGTTTGTCACAATGAGAAATCAGTGATTTATTTTTTTTTTAAATGTTTTATTTATTTCTAGGAGAGAGAGACAGCGTGAGCAGGGGAGAGTCAGAAAGAGAGGGAGTCACAGACTGAAACAGGCTCCAGGCTCTAAGCTGGCAGTCAGCACAGAGCCCGACGCGGGGTTCGAACCCACAAACCGCGAGATCATGACCTAAGCAAAAGTCGGAAAGTCGGACGCTTAACCAACTAAGCCACCCAGGTGCCCCAAGAAATCAGTGATTTATTAATGGTACCCATGTGGGTGATCTTGGTGAGTGTGGATGGTACTAGGGATGTGTATCACTTAAGGTTGAATTCAGCCGTATTTAAAAGAAAACCTGTAACTGAAGCTTAAACAGCATCAAGGTTAATTTTTCTGTCATGTAACACATTTATAGTTATATGATCCAAGACTTTATTAGCTCCATGGTGACTCATGAGCCTAGATTTCTTATAACTTTCCACTCAGCCCTTCTAAGGGTATTGTCCCCTCTCATGCTCATGGTGACTAGAGCTCCAGCTCCAGTGTAACCACACTCTGGGCAGAAGGAAAAGAAAAAGTGGAATGCACATGGACTTGTGCTGGTTCTGGTAGATGCTGTGATGCTCTGACCACATTCCCTTGGCCTTCTTTATTTCAGCCAGCTGTGTATATAATTCCATACACATTATAAGCATTATATACCAGCCACACTGTAGCATCTCTTTGCTTTGTTGGGGCCGCAGAAGACTACTCAATCACAAATAAGAACAACTGGCTAGTGTAGGGAAGATCAGGGTGTACAAGGGGTGCCAACTTACTTGCCCTCTAGTGAGATGGTCATGAGGCACATTCTACACAGTTCCTCTTAGGGTCCCTAGTCAGACTGAAGCCCCCAATCATAACTAGCTCACTAATGCTTCCTCCTTTGCTCTTCTGCCTTCCACTTCCTACCTTCCCTTCCATTCTCTGTTTCCTGTGATCACTATCTGAGTAAACCACCTGCACCTAAGTCCTTATCTCAGGATCTTTTGGGAAAACCCAAACTAAGATACCAACTGAGTCCACCCTATTTAAGGAACCCTTTCTAACAAGCTCCAGCAAATCTCATTAGTCAGAAGCAGGGTGTATAGTCATTCTGAGCTGTAAGGGAAATTGGGAAATAATGCGGTTTTCTTAGGTGGGCACTTTGGCACTTTCAACTAAATCGAGGTTCTGTTTATATGGAAGAAAAAGCTGCATTTCGATAGATAACTCGGCGGTCCTTTACGGACACAGACACCTGTGAAAGTAAAGATAACAAATGTTAATAGTAATATTTTGGTGACTTTTAAGATTTAAATTAGTGGAAAAAATTAGGGAAATGAAACACATAAAAGTCTAAAAAGTATAAGCAGTATAAAATTAGGATTCTTTTAAAAAGTTTTTGTTTAAATTCTAATTAGTTAACATACAGTTCAGGTGTACAATTTAGTGATTCAACACTTACATACAATACCTGGTGCTCATCACAAGTGCCCTCTTTTTTTTTTTTTACTTTTTTTTTTTAATTTTTATTTTTTTTTTTAATTTTTTATTTATTTCTAGGAGAGAGAGAGACAGCGTGAGCAGGGAGGTCAGAGAGAGAGGGAGTCACAGACTGAAACAGGCTCCAGGCTCTGAGCTGGCAGTCAGCACAGAGCCCAAAACGGGGCTCGAACCCATGAACCGCGAGATCATGACCTAAGTGAAAGTCAGACACTTAACCGACTAAGCCACCCAGGTGCCCCTCAAGTGCCCTCCTTAATCCTCAGCACCTACTTAACACATCCTCCCCAAAACAGAGATTTCAGAACCCAGTCCTTGGCCATTAAGGACCCGTTTAAGCTGGGAGTATTTTACATGGTAAGATAATGTGCTGTGTTTCTGTCAAATTATTCTTTATGGATGGCCCCTTGATTGACCATTGTGGTGACTTTTTGAGTTGGCTTTGATAAAACATGTTGAAATAAAAACACATTAAATCTCTCTCTTCTCCATCTACTGCTTATTCCTTTTTGTAGAAAACTTGACATGGATTATAACAGGATATGGTCAACAGAACAATAACAAAATGAAAACCATGTCAGGGAGAACAGGAAGACAAATAAGCCTCTCCTGGGGCCTCGCACTGTTATAGCTGTGGTCCAACATTGGATCTGTGCTCCCTGTACCCAAGGCTAATGTGGACGAGACCATGCTTTACGTTACTTGTGTTTGAAAGAAGACAGCACACCAATTTCCCCAGAGCAAGAGAATCTTTCCCAGCACTGAGCTCTAAAAGAAATCTCTGTGGGCTTAATTTTGGGAATAGGAAGTAATGCATGGAAATTATCATCAAGAACATTTTTACAGCAAATCTCAAGAATGGATTTCAGGACTTGGGTCCTATAATAAGAGATTCCATGAGCGTTTAAGATATAGCACTAATATCAATTAAGTAACATTGATTCTGCGAAGGACAAATGTGTAATTGTTAGTGACTCAGTGATGACCAAGGATAGGTCTCAGACTTTCTAGAGGAGTGGAGACAATGCCTGACACTCATGTAAGCTCCATGAGAGATGAGTACTGATGGAGCCCAGAAGTCCTGGCTCTCTGCCTGTTGAGTCAGCCACTCATCGCTTGGCTAACAAAACCGCTATTCCCAACCCCATTTCTTGCCTGCCTTTTTCTGTAAAAGCCTCTTCTCTCTTCTTCCTGTTTTGAACATGGATGTGATTGCTGGCACAGTGGTAGCTATCATGAGGCAAAAAGTGTGAGACTGAAAAGTCAACTAAGAGAGGATGGTCTTGAGAAAAGAGAGAGAACTGTCAGTCCAATCTTGAGATATAGCCCACTAGTAGATTCTTAAGTAAACAATAAAGTAATAGCAATAAATAAGAAATCATAGATATGGTCTATCCTACTGGCATTGAGGAGTTATCTATTTCTTAGTATTGAAAGCAGTTCTACCTTTTACCTTTGTGAGAAGATAATTTGTGAACTTAAAAAAAAGAGAGAGAGAGAGAGAAGGAGTTGATGAGGTTAATATCTTGTTATGAAAATAAGGAGTCCAATCAGGATACCAACTCATAAGCAGAGGTGGGACATTAGTAGAGGCAGAATTTTCCTCAGGAAATAATTTCGTGCCAACTACAGTATGGGAATCATTGCTTAACTGAGTTCTCAATGTATGATGGCCTAAGACCTGGCTAAAGAGGTATTGATCACTAAAATTTTAAAACAGATATAGTTACCCATTAGAGCAATGTAAATCCTCAATATATCTATCTTGAATCAATTGATTTGAAAAAAAAATGGCTTCTCAGTGAATTTACTGAGATAATTGAGCTGGAGAATATATCCCTGGATTATTGAATTGATTCATCTCCAGCTTAAGGTTAATAAATACAAATAGATTTGATTCTGGACACTGTTAAAGAAAATGCTTTTAGGGCCACCTAGGTGGCTCAGTCAGTTAAGCATATGACTCTTGACTTCAACTCAGGTCATGCTTTCACAGATTGAGCCCTGCATCGGGCTCTTTGCTGTCAGCATGGAGCCTGCTTCAGATCCTCTGTCATGCTCTTTCCACCCCTCCCCTGCGCTCGCTCTCTCTCTCTCTCTCTCTCTCTCTCTCTCTCAAAATAAATAAATAGCACTCAGTTCTATTTCTTAATAATAAAATGGTTCTTAACAATAAAAGTATTTGTCTCATTGACAATCAGGTAACATGCATGTAGGTCCTTTCAAAGCAGTTTCAAATAATTAAAAGATAATTTAAAGGAAAGAGAGGATGCAGAACATTATAAGTGTGTTTAAAACCAGAGTTATTCTTTGATATACTGATGTCCTGTGAGTGTTTTCATACCACTCTTGATTTTTATGATGCTTTGTGTGTGCATCAATGACCAAAAGTTCATGCTGTTCTCAGGCAACTTGATCACACAATTGTTATTACTACTGAGAGGGGTGTGGAAAGCATTTCTAGTCTTTCCACCTTCTTTTATATGAATTTGGAGACTAGGTTAACACTTCAACAGAATGCCTTGGAACGCAAAAGACAGGTATACTGGTATGTGCATGTATGGGAATGCTAATGTACTTGTTTTGTTTGTTTTGATGATGTAATACTGATTATTTGTAAAAGTTGGAATACTAATGAATTAAGGGGAAAAAGTTTAGGAATATTCCCCATGTACAATTAAGACCTTAATATGAGTAGACAAAGTGCTTTTTCCAAATGTTTCCAATTTAAGAGGAGAATGAAATTGTTTTACTATTCTTAGGTCTTTTTTGTTTCAAGTATAGTATTTTTTGAAAATGTGGAAGACAGAGAAGCAAATAATTGTTTTCTTTACAATCATCTGCTATAAAGCTTCAAGTTTCTCTTCTGTTTCTGTTGGGTGTAATTTATCATTTCCAAAATTGTGTCAAATTTAGTTTCTGTGAAACACATGGTGGAATGTATCCTACGGTAAATGAAACAGTAATTCAGCTTGTCGTTGTTTGGGTCATAGTGTGTTGTAAGAGAACACTTTTTCTGGATCACCAGCAACATAAACAAAGGGTTTATCACAAAATAAATAAATATAATCTACAGTTTTCCATTTAGCTGTATCAGAAAACATTTGGAGGACATAGCTACATGCTCATTCAGTTTAGCTTCAATAACGTTATTGGCATGACAAGGCCAACAAGTATTGCCAAAGTCAATACAGTAGGCCAGGATGTGCTGGGCAGGTTTCACAACGGTGGTGAGATTTTATGTCAAGAGCCTTGGTATTCATCCAGGCATGGTCCTGTTTCTGGGCCTCCCAAATAAGGGGTCCCTGTTTCCAAATTAGATAAGACTTTGAGGATGTTGAAAAGTCTGAAAGGTTTGGGGAGATGGGAAGAGAAGAAATGACTGAAAAAACTGTACATCAGTGATGCATTAACAGTCCATGTGTGAAAGTTTGGGTCAAAGAAACGTCAATAAAACCTAATATAGATCTAACTCTCATTACCATTTTCAAATTACTACATCAATAATTGTACTATTTTTAAAACATTTTTTAGACTTACATTTGTTAGTTGCTGGAATAAATCATGCATGCTAAAGGTACATCACTAAAAGGTAAAAATGTGTATACAATGATACATAAATCTTCCTATCCCTGTCTTTCAGCCATACATCTCCCCTCCCCAAAACAACTCCTGAGACTAATCCATTAGAGATAATTTCAAAAACATTGTATGCATGCCCATATACATAATAGTAGTTCTTTTGCTTAAAAATATAATAATTCTTGAGACTATTTCACATAAATATGTACAAACCTACTTCATTCTTTTTTTTTTTTTAATGTTTTATTTATTTCTAGGAGAGAGAGAGAGAGACAGCGTAAACAGGGGAGGGTCAGAGAGAGAGGGAGTCACAGATTGAAACAGTCTCCAGGCTCTGAGCTGGCAGTCAGCACAGAGCCCGACTCAGGGCTCAGACCCACGAACCGTGAGATCATGACCTAAGTGAAAGTCGGACGCTTAACCGACTAAGCCACCCAGGTGCCCCTCTACTTCATTCTTTTTAATGGCTGCAGAGTATTCTGTTGCTTGGAACTTTCATTGCATAATAATATATAATTACTTATAAGACTTTTTAATTAGTCTCCTTTCCTTGGATATTTATATTGTTTCAATAGTTGACTATTATATAAAATGCCACTGTAAATACCACTGAAAGATTATTTCATGAATGTTAAGCATATAAAGAAAATATATTTCTGAAAGTGGAATTATTGGGTCAAAAGGTATTTGAATTTTGTCAGCATTAAAGCTTTTACCAAATTGTCCTCCAAAAAAGGTTTACCAGCTCCCCCTAGAAATGCAGGGGAATGACTCCTCACAACTCACCAACACAGTACATTGTCAAACTAGTCTAAAATTTGAATGGTCTCTTTTATTCCGACATTAACAGTAAGTCAGAGTCACACTATTTTAACAGCTTCTTTTGCTTTTAGGGACTATAACAGACCAAACAACCATCTATTCATCCATGTAACAAATAGGCATTGAGTTCTTATTAATTCATTCAAGAACACCTTCTATGTACCAGGCATTCTGCCAGGCCTGGGGATACAGTGGTGATACAATGATCCCGGATTTTATTGACAATGAGGGAGAGAGACAAATAATCACATACAAGAGCTTGGAAGGAAAAGCACAGAGCCTATGAGGGTGTAAAATGGGACAGTCTGCTCTGGTCTGCAGTGTCTACAAAAACTTCCTTGAGAAGTGCTGTCTGAGCAGAAGGATGAGCAGGAGTCATGGAGTGTGTGTGTGTGTGTGTGTGTGTGTGTGTGTGTGTGTGTGTGTATACACACAGGACTTTCCAAATAGTAAAGAAAGAACATGTCACCTGCAGAATCAGGGTAGAATGTGGAAGAAGGCAAGAAAGCCAGGATGCAAGATGATGTGGGATACCTTCCCCAACATCAAGGGACCTGATGTAGAAAGGATTGGATAACATCCAACCATGAATGAATCTAGTGAAGAATTGAGTGGTAAGAGCCATTACAGAGGTAAAGTACAAGAGGAACTTAAGTGAATTCCCATGGTTTTAGTTGCCTTGTACAATTTGTGTGCTTGATTTGTTTATTTCACTTATTCATTCTGGTAAAATAAATACTGTGATATTTCTTAACTCTTGAGTCTATTTTAATAGGTCAGTTGTGGTTGCCTGGAATCCTCTTCTTATTATCTTATCCTATAAGAACTAAGAGATTTGGACATTTCAAACTCCAGTGGTTTCTATATGTTCTCATCAGTATAACTGAGAACTGAGTCAGGATGGATGGCCCAGCCTATCCAGGTGGGTCTCTAACCTCTCCAGGTATGTTATGGTGCTTGGAATATTGAGACAAGCTAGGTAGGTGATAAGGCATCTAAGTATTTTAGAATATATGGTAGAGAAGTTAAGACCAGAAGTTAAGAGCTCCCCTTTGACATTCTTTTCCTTTCAATTTCACCCCTCCCCTCCCCCAATACTCTCCCCTCTGGTGACCATCAGTTCTCTGTATTTATGAGTCTATTTTCTGTTTGTTTATTTATTTTTTTTAGATTCTACAATAAGTGAAATCATACAGTATTTTTCTTTCTGAGTTATTTCACTTAACATAGTACCATCTAGGTCCATCCATGTTGTGACAAATGGCAAGATTTCATTCTTTTATATGGCTGAGTAATATTCCATTGCATGTATACAGCGCATCTTCTTTATCCATTCACCTACTGATGGACACTTAAGTTGCTTCCATTCTTGGCTGGTGTAAATAATGCTGCAATAAACATACAGGTGCATATATCTTTGTTAATTACTGCTTTTGTTTTCTTTGGGTAAGTGCTCAGTAGAGGAATTACTGAATTGTATGATATTTAAATTTAAACATTTTTTTGAGGAACCTTCATATTGTTCGAATACGTGGAATATTGAGACAGACTAGGCTATAAGGCATCCAAATATTTTAGAATGTATGGAAAGAGAACTTAATGCCCAGAAAGCTGCCCTTCAAAATTATTTTTTTAAATGTTTATTTATTTATTTTTGAAAAAGAGAGAGCATGAGCAGGGGAGAAGCAGAGAGAGAGGGAAACAGAGGATCCAAAATGGGCTCTAGGCTGACAGTGCAGAGCCTGGTGTGGGGTTTGAACCCATGAATCATGAGATCATGACCTGAACTGGAATCAAGAGTCAGATGCTTCATTGACTGAGCCACTCACCCAGGTGCCCCTGAAATTATTTTTAAATGAGTCAGAACACCAAGCTTGGTTTATATTAACATAATATAAATACCACAAGCAGCTGTGAATGAAACAGTGACTGGAACTTTGGCTATTGATACAGTGTACTTTTCAAAAAGTTAAAAACAGGATGACTCTTGTATACAAATATAAATTATATACATTCAAAATTGTATGTAACTCATTAATTGGTAAGGGAACCAGTAGAATATTAAGACTTGTTCAAAGGAGATTTTGAAGAACAGCTTTATATATTCAGACTAAAAAAAATGCTGAAATAAACTTGCTAACAGATGTGAAACTAGTATTCTACAAAGTAATAAATTGTAATGTCTGGGGTTTGTTTGGGGCTATCCTTTCCATCAGTGGGAAACTAAATGCATCTCTACTGGGCACAGTTCATTTGTGCTGCAATGCCTAAGAATCACTTGAATTGCCCTCAAACAAGCATCATTTCTCATTGCTATCAGTGTTCTACAAGTTAATCCCTCTCCCTACAGAGCTGTAAAATAGTCTAGTCAATGGGAAGCCAAAGGGATATGCCCAGTAGCACTGCACTGATAGAACAGCCTATAATCCCCCTGCTTTTTTAAACATTGTATTACAGGGCATTAATTTTGATGAAGTTAGAGCACTCATTTATTCCCAAGGATTTGATGGCAATATGATCACTTCAAGTCTAATGTTAAAAATTAGCATCTTGGTATTGCACCAAGATTGAAGAGAAGGGTTCAGATATCACATATTCCTAAGGGCTAGAAATTAGTACCTGAGGCAGTTAAGCTATAACCTATAATGAATTATTCTCACAGCACCAACTATAAAGTTCACTGCTCAGAATCACATTTATTATCTTTATTTCTACTATAAATCTTTGACTTGAAGTTTTCAGTCACAGAAAGTAAACCTTTATATTGTCTTTAAATTCTCTAGTAGTATGAATGTAGCATTAAGTCACTTGCTTTCTTTTGGACTAGAGACCCTTGTCAGACTCTGGTGAGAGGGTGAGAAATAGAGAAAATCAGGGGCTTGTGGCAGGAAGCAATATCTAAAGATGCCATTTTCAGGACAGGAGGTTCAAAGCAAAAGTGAAGGCTGGGAAGAAGTGCAATGGCCCATGAAAGAAAACCAGAGTGAACTGGACTTGAATATTAGGTCAGCCCAATGGGAAACATCAAAGCCTGAACAGAAAAACACAAAAGCCAGAGTTCAGGGTTCTATCAGCCAGGGCTCAGAGAAGGTGAACCATAATGCATACTATGGAATGAAGAATTTAGTGTAGACATTGGACTTTATGCGATCGTGGGCAGAGATGAGGAAGCAAGAATCTGAAAATGGCAGTTGAAGGTTTGGTGAAAAGCCCTGATGCTGGTGAATGAGTCAGTTTGCAGAAAATCTTGAAGCGAAGCACATGCAGGTCCTCCTGCACTGGGACTAAGAAGGGAAGTCCTGGCACTTTGACGCTACCGGAAATGTGAGTTCATGGCAGTCCACTTGGTGGAGGGCCTGACATTGGATATCAGGACTGCAGCTGGGAAAGACAGATAGATATGGAGTCAGGGAGGGATGAGGAGAAACTGCCCCACACTGAGCAAAGACCTTCAGGAAATAAAAGTACTATTTTACTCCTGTACCCTGAGTCTTGTGCAGCACCATTTTTGGTCAACTCTAACTTAGAACCATAAAGAGAAGAGAATTCAGGGACATAAAGTTGACAATAGAACAATCTAGTACACAGTGGGTGCAAATCAAGTCAAATAAAAGGCTTAAATGCTAGATAATTTCTAAGGATTCTTCTGGAGAGTACTTATGGTACAGAGATTTCCTCTGAAGAAGCCAGATGCTACCACTAAAGACATGCCACTGAGAGTACTGAAGGACCAGGCAGTGACATGTATGGGTATGTCTTACAGCCTCCTTGTGAACTGAAGAAAAGGGTATTTTGTGTCCATCAACATGGGGTAGCAGTTTGGACTGCTTGAGCCATGCATTAGTGGTCTCATGTGAATTTTCGTGACCAGTTAACAGCAGCACATTGCTTGAGAGGAAGACATCAAAGAAAATCAGTCTCCCTTTGGTTGATCTGCTTCCAAATCCTCACTTCCAAGTTGATGCAAACTTCTCATTTTACCTTCTCCTCTTTTTCCTCTCTTTTATTTTTCTTTCCTTTCTTTTGTCCCTGCTATTTTTTCTCTTCCATACTTCTGCATTTATCCATAGAACACAAAATGATGGATAGGTTGATGGATAAAATCATAACTGATTATGATGGGAAACAATTTTAGGCTGCAGCATACATAATACTGTGCAAAGAGCAATAGACTGTGAACCAGGAGATGTGGGCACTATTATTAGTATGACTGACAGTGAACTACTCAATAGCTCGGAGTCTCCGGATATCCAAATTTCTCCAAGAGTAAACAAAACAAAACAAACAAAAAAGTAGAGGTGTGTGTGTTCTATGAAAAAATTGCTTTAAAGACCTACAAGGCATATTAATTTAATAAAAGCTTTGAGAACTCCTCCAGTAAAGACCCCTTTCCACTCTTGTTCAGCCCAATGTTTCCCAAACTAATTTGACTCTGAACCCCTTTTTTGTAATATCTATTTATATTCTGCAGATGAAATACACTTTGAGAAATGTTACAGATGATGTCTACTGTAGTTCTTTCACCTCTATAAGAGCTTAAACTTACCTACTTTTCTCATAAAACTCAAACCACAATATAAATTCTGTGGCTAGTTGAACATTGATCAGCCGGGGATTTATACTTTTAGTTTTTTTTTTTTTAATTTGTTTATTTTGAGAGGGAGAGAGAGCACACATGTGTGTGCAAATAGGGGAAGGGCAGAGAGAGAGAGAGAGAGAGAGAATCCCAAGTAGGCTCCATGCTCATCACAGAGCCTGACATGGGGATCACTCTCCAGACTGAGAGATTATGATCTGAGGCTGATATCAAGAGTTGGACGCTGAGTCACCAACTCAGCCAACTGAGCCACCCAGGAGCCTGTATTTTTATTATTTTTTTAATTTCTAAATTTTTGTCTTTAATTTTAGAGAGAGAGAGAGAATACAAGCCAGAGAGAGGGGAAAGGGGGGCAGGGAGATAGAGATAGAGATAGAGATAGAGATAGAGATAGAGAGAGAGAGAGAGAGAGAGAGAGAGAGAGAGAGAGAGAGAGAGAATCTTAAGCAGATTCCATGCTCAGCGCAGAGCCCAACTTGGGACTTGATCCCATAACCCTGGGATCATGACCTGAGTGGAAATCAAGAGTCGGATGCTCAACGGACTGAGCCACCCAGGCCCTGCCTGTATTTTATTTTTAAATAAAGACGTTACTTGGCCCATTCAGGAGGCAGTATATAAGATGTGCAATATAAAAATATGGATCATCTGGCTGTGTATGCAGTCAAGAAACCCAAAGTTAGTTAGTATCAGTGTTTTTCAGATACCCTTGGAGAATAATCTCATTCAGGAATATTGTTTAACTGCAACGATATGCAGAAAAATATTACCGTCCCAGTTTACATTGGACTACATCAGATCTTCCACCAGGATGGCCAGCTAGGATTCTAATCTTCTAAGTGCTTGAGGTCTTGGATAGATCAACTGGCAGAAAGTTGGACACCTGTTGGTTTATGCTGGAGATCAAAATTCAGCCATCCTGTTATACTGATCTTTTGGGTTTACCACTAGGGGTCACTAAAGAGAGATGAGAGGAAGTCTTAATTTTTTCTAAGTGATTCCAGGATAGCCATAGACTTTGGACAACATGCAAATTAGTGCTTCTTCAACTTTAATGTGCATATGAATACCCTGGGGATTTTGTGCAGATTCTGATCCAGTAGTTATGGGGTGGGGTTTGAGATTCTGCATTTCCCTCAAATTCCCAGGTGTTGATGCTGTTGGTGCAATAGTCCAGGATCTCAAGATAGAACATTACGTGAATTCAGCTCCCTTGTAGGAAGTAGAACTTACATCTCATCCTAGCCAGGTCAATATTTCTTTTTATCCTACCCTCCTCTTCCTCCTTCCCTTCTCCTGTTGCCCCTCTCTCTTTCCTCTGCTCGTCCCTCCTTCTCCTTCTTCCCTCTTCTTCCCATTTCTGCCAACTATATTTTGAGTTCAATCATCTCAAAGGATATCTTCCCAAACATTTGTTATTATAGTCTTTCCTCATGAAATCTAGCTTGGTGCCATTAGTATCTATCAAATAAACATTAGAGAGCCAGAGGCATTGCAAGCAGTTGTATTTTTTTCTGCAATTTCCACCCCCCCCACCTTTTTTTTTTTTTGCATAAATTACATTTTGTGTAAATAGATTAAAGTAGTCTTGAGTAACTAGTTCTGGCTGAGGTAGGCTAGAATAGATGGGTGTATTGTATGTCTTTGCCATTAAACTCCCCTTGATACTATTCTTTAGCTCCAGTTATGAAGCTATTTTCACCAATAAAAAATCTATTTTTTTCTCAGAGAGGAGATGAAAAGATAATTGCAGAATCCAGAGAATTTCATTTTCCAGACAATGTAGTAGTTTAATGGAAATAAAAGTGAGAGATAGAGCAAATTCCTTTTGATATGTGAGATTTGAGAATAGACCTCTATATAGGTAAGTGTCAAGATTTTATTGTTAACTTTTTTGTACAGACCTTCATTTTAAAAAAACAACATCAAAGTACCACCACCCAGAGATAAACACTGTTACTTTTTGGAGATCTTTCAGGTGTTTTTTGCCCCTATGTGCTCATTTTCTTAAGATTATGAGATACTATTTTACAGTCTGATACTTTCCTTCCCCAATCTCTATAAACGGTATTTCATTTCCATAAGTATCTTTGTACAGCATAACTGCTAATAGTCTTCTGATCATCTATCATAAATATGTCTGCAATTTCCTTAATTAATGTCCTGTTGTTGGATATTCAGGTTATTCTTAACTTTTTACATGAATGAAAAACATTTTTATGAGCATTCTTATATCGACATATTTGCCCACATCTTTGGTTTGATTTGGGAAAGTTCCAGGATGTCAAAGAGCCAGGTCCAAGGCTTGGAAACAAGGCATTAATGAGTCTCCTGGGAAAGGTGCATGCCTATGGGCCAGGGTCCAGGTGGGATTCGCAGGCAGCTTTCCTGTGCTGGAGTCAACCCTGGAAGAATAATTTCGGTGTCCCTGTAAAACAGGATCATACTAGTTCCTACCACATGAAGTTGGTTATCAAGTTAACAGAAGATATATAAAAGCTGAAATGGTAAATAATTAACAAATGTCAGTTATTATTATTATTATTATTATTATTATATTTTTCCTTCATGCTCAGCACTAATTCCAGGGTCCTTAAATGTCAAATGATTCATAAATCTGGTTTCTACATTTCTCCCAGGGCCATCTGCTGAGGTCAGGGAGACTGACAATGGCTGGGAAAAGCTTGTATGGACAGGACTTGTATGAGAGGGTGGTATAAAAAAAGGCTGTTCTCTCCCCTAAGCTGGGAAGGCTCATTGCAAATCTGTCCCAGAAATAGTCTCAAAAACAATTGAACCAAATTGAAGCTTTCGGGGGTGCCAGTGCTAAGCCAGTGGTACCTCATACCAGCAGCCTCTGAGGATAAAACACACCAAGAGACAAGAGAGGAGTTTCTGCAAGAGTGACAGACTTATGCTTTACCAGAAAGAGGAAGTAGGAGAGGTAGGAGAGGTGGGTTGAGGAGAGGGGAGACCATGGACGGGAGGAGCACTTCCACGTGAGCTGACCCCCAGGCTGCAACCCAGACTTTTGGAGGCCTCCTGAGGACCAGTCGGATAGGACTCACCCCTGCAGGGAAGACCGCAGCTGGAGAGGGTCTCTGTCCTTGGTGGCACCCCTTTAAAGGGCATCCACACAGTCTTACTCTTCAGCGAAGAATGACTTCCATCTTCAGGGGGACCCCATGTGGATTTACTCTAGGGAAGGGGTGAGGCGTTCCTAGGATAAGTAGGGAGAAGTTCTTCCTCTTGGGCATCAGCAGCCCCCAAATAGGGAGGGCAGGGAGCACCCTGCCTGAGAAGGACTAAGGTCAACTTCCCTCTGTCTCTACAGAGACTCTACAGAGACTCTACAGAGTACCACGTACTGCAAAGGAGAGGCCCCCACAGGGTGGAGTTCAAAAATCCAAAGTACACACTTAAAAAAGGAACACTAAAAAGGACCCTACAGCATGTGTAGGGTCTCATTTGGACATGTGAGGGGTACTTCTGGGAGAACATTCTATTTTCTCATTAATTCGAGCAATAAAAACATAGCCGAGAAAGACATGCCTCTATCACATAAACCAGAGGTCAGCGAATTTTTTCCATAAAGTGCCAGATAGTAAATATTTTTGGCTTTGTGGGCTACATGGTCTGTCCTTCAACTACTTACACTGAAGTCCCAAAGTAGCCACAGATAACACATAAACAAGTGAGTGTGGCTGTGTTCCAATAAAACTTTATTTACAAATAAAGGGAGTTGGCTCGATTTGGTCCATGTGTCCTAGTTTGCCAAGCCCTGATATTATCTTCTAAAGCACTAGTCCCTTTTTATTTTGGTGTTAGAAATTAACTTAAGAAGCCTGTGGATGACAACTCTATAAGCACTATGTTATATCGACTTCAGACTGACCTTGAGCATTTGTTTTTGAGCCAACATGAGCCTTGCTGTAGACAAAGCCTGTTGCCTCTCTGGACGCCAGTTTCCTCTTCAGGGATGTCAGGACCTTATTGACACATATGATCTGCAGGTGTTCTCTTTGCAAATTCACTTATTCATATAATGAAGCTATATTTAGAACATATTCCTATATAACATGGATCTGAGAATCTTAACTTACATGTATTCTAGAAAGCTGGCTCAATAAACATTGTGACCTAATTTACAAGCAGATTATGATAAGAAACAAAATAAAATTTCAGCTTTTCAAAGAGAGAAAAGAATCCTTTGCCAAAGATGTGTGAGACTGTAAAAAGATGTTGAACAGATCTAAAACCAATGGCACATGAAAGACCCCAAACTTCTTAAGATCTAGAACCTTGCTTGTGCTCTCCTTTCTTTCCTCAGAGAAGATGTGAGATGGGCTCAATTCTTAGTCGCAATATACGGCATTCATTTTTCTGTAGATAATCATTCAATACAGATCAACAACAAAAACAGCTTAAACAAGATGGAAGTTTGCTTCTATCAGGTGAAGGGGGTACTGAAATCTGACAACCCAAGGCTGGTATGGAAGCTATTTTGGTATCACCAGGGACCTAGGCTCTTTCTTTTTGTGGCAACATTGTAAGCCTGTGACTTTCACCTCAAAGTCCAAGATGGCCACCCTAGCTTCTGCCACCGCATTCCCATTCCAGTCACAAAAAAGAAGATGGAAGGGGAAGAGAATAGCTCATTCACCAGAACCTAGTTAGCTGGCCACAACCAGCCACAGGGAAGAGTGGGAAATGCAGACTTTTCATCCTTAATGAAAAGGATCATCCACCCATCCACAGGGAGAGACTGCTATTAATCTAACAGTGATGCCAAAATGTAATGATTTGCTGTGAGAAGCACAAGGAAAGAGAGAACTATTGGACTGGGTTGAAGCCTGAGTTTGAAGGATGTTTAGGAAGCACTGCTCTCGAAGAGCGACTCTGGTCTGGAGCATGGCTGGTGGGTAGGCATCATCCAGGCACAGAAGCGGGAAGAAGGCCATTCCTGGCAGATAGCAGCACCGGCAAGTCCCAGGGGTCCGGCAGAGTTTGGCTCTGCCATGGTCCAGCAGCCAAATACAGGCTGGCCTTGTGGGCCTGGGGTGTGGGCAGGGGAAAGGGACTCACAGCTAGGCTGGGAAGGCAGGAAGGAACAAGATCACTGGAAGCTTTAGGAGTCATGTTGAAAACTGTGCTTTTTTTTTTTTTTTTTTTTTTTTGGTGCAACAGAAAGCCATTAAAAGATTCTAAGTGGGGGGTTGGCTCCATCTGATTTATGTTTCCGGAAAGATCACCCTGGCTGCCTGTTGCATAGGTAGAGCTGACTATAGGGCCTGAGGGGATGCAGCAAGAAGTAGTTCCCAGCTCAAAGGACAGACAGGGGAAGTAGAACTGAGGCATCTTGGATAAGAGCTGGATGTGGGGCATCAGGCAGAAGGGAGAATTCTGGGTAGAATGGTTAACTCTGGGCAGACTGACCAAGAGACCCTGTTTCTGGGGACTAGCTGTGGGAGCCTCAACCCTTAGGGGACAAGGGGTTCTGAATGTTAATGAGGCTTCAATCTTCCTGTTTAGGATCAAAGTGAAGAGTCACAGAACAGTTAAGATGGGTTTCTTGGACCAGGTTCTTCTAGCATTTGCTTGTTAATCAAGCTAAGAAGGGCATATGACAGTTTATCCATGATCCTGCCGGCTCAGAGCCACCAGGGCAGGATGGGAAATGATCCGGTGAAAAGAATGGCATATGAAGGTGAGGGAGGAGATTCGTTTCTCAAGTCCACACCTGTCTTAGGTGGTGTGCGATTTTGGGGCTCAGGTGGCTGACAGATTTATACCAAACTTATTCAAACATAATTAACCACCTCGGCCTTCAAATCTCCAGCCTGGAAGTTTGTGAAGTTTAGCCTCCTCAAAAATCCCTGTGTTACTACTTGGAAATGAAGCCTGTTTCTCTGAGTCACTGACCCACCCCTGTTCACAAGAGTTGGCCTATGTCTTGGAGGTCACTGCTGAACTGGAGTGAAAATTACAAGCTTAAGACAGAAACAAACTGTCACTTCCTTGTAAATCAAACAACACTGATGGAGCAAAGCACAAGTTCAAAGGTCAACATTGACATTACCAAAATGTTTTCTTTGCTATATATTTTAATTATGCGAGTATAACTGGAGATGAATAATAAACATGCTGTAGTTAAGAGTTTTGTTTGGAGAGAGGGCTGGACGATGAAACGAGTGACCCCATCGTGTTCATTGCAAACCTTGTCAAGAATTGCTGTTTGGGGCAAGAGCACTAAAGAACTGGACTAGAGCACAGTGTACAGATGGAGCATTTGAAAAGTCCAGATCTGTTATTGATATTGCTATGTCACCTCTGGCCCATGTGCACAGCTAGATTTATCTTCTTGCAACAGCATACACAAATCTTGCATCCCTTTACCACCGAGATGTTACAGCAGTAATAACAGAGGTTCATGGAGGCCTGGTTATCTTGGTTGAGGAATTACTGACACCCACCTCTGAGCTCAAGGCTGCAGGGATGTAATTATCGCATGATAACCCCCAGTACTTTGTTCTCTGGATGTCTCTCATCTTGGGCGCATTTTCTGGATGCCTTCCTTTTCCATGAAAGCATTTATGTCCATAGAAGTGCTTTAGAAGTCACCAGGGCTCTAAAAATTAAAGGGAATGAATTCAAAACCACAGCTCTTTTACCTACTTCTGGAAACACAAAATAAAAGCTGACATCTGGTAAGGAAGAAACTTTCCCTGGACCCCAAGTAACTAACTTTTATTTTCCCATCCTGCAAGGGATGGATCTCCATCGGTGGCCTTTCTTATTTACACCACACACATGGCGATGGCTCCGACATCCAGTCCCTTTAGTATAAACAGAAAGGGTGGCCTTTTTCTGTGGAAGTGAATGAATTGAAAAACAAAGCTGTTCTGTATACCCACTCCTTCCAAATGAATAAAAGAACTACAGTGTTCTGAGGCTTGTGCAAAATAGTTGCATTCAAATTAATTTTGTCCCCTTATTCTTCCCCCTCCCCACTTCCCACCACTCCCCCCCCCCTTTTAAGGAGAAAAAGGACCATTTAATCACCTTATAAGGGCAGAGAGCATTAAGGGAATCAGGCAGGAGTCAGGAGGCCCAGATCTTATTCTTGGCTCATACAGGGACTCTCTGGGCAATCCCAGAGCTGTCCCTTAACCACGCGCCTCTGTTGATGCAGCTGTAATATGGGGACACAGATGTGTGTGTGTGTGTGGTTCCCAGGCGGGGCCTTTGGTGAGAGGCCCAAAGCTAAATGCGGGGTCCATTTTGCTGGTTGTGGGCTGTTTCCAATTTGAAATGATTATTTGCAGTTCAGGAATTGGAAAGTGATCTGGTAGGTCTTTGATAACCTGTATATAGATGCACTAAAAAACCAAACACACAAATAAGCCTAGGGGCCCTTGATATCTTGCAGTTAGATTGCCATGACAACAACAGCTACTAGAATCTGACTGTATAAAGAGCTTATCAGAATTTTGGACCATTTTGATCACTAAAGCATGATGCAATTTTCCTATGAAAAATTAGCATCATGCTTCCTGTGGTGTGTTTGTGAATGTAGAAGGAAAGGAGTAAGCTTGTTCAAGTTCCTCTGGGAAGCATCTGGGGACCCCTCTTGTGGCAGAGACCCTGTCAAACTTTGCACCTGGGCCAGAGGCCTCCAGGGCTTTGCCTTTTCCTCTGGGGTTTGATTGTGTTCACCTGACAAAGTCACTTAAAACTGATTGCAATTCTCTTGGCTGGTTTTCTAGTGAACAGAGCTAAAGTTGCCTTCTAACAAAGTGCTCTCTTTCCTTCTTCTGACTTTGGTGAATCCCAGGAGGGCTGCCCTTGTCATGGCTTTCCCTGTGGCCCCAAAGCTTTTCCTTCCTTCTCCATGGTTGCCCAGCCCTTGGCTGACCCAGAAACTCTTAAACATGTCTATTGGGAATAGTGGAGAAGATTTGCATTCGGTAACACGGAGCCTACACCTGAGAAAGAAGGTCCAAAGGTTTGTCTTACTGGGATTGTGGTGGATGTCTTTGAACTTGGGTTGAATTAATCATCACCTGATGGCAGGATTCTTGAAAATAAAGTGTGATAACAGAGCTTCTGACCAAAGTAAGGCCATGGAATGGGGACCTCACACATCCTTCTCTCTCCTCCTCCTTTGAACGCATCACTGAACTCCATCAGTCCAAAGTGGATTCTTTTTCATGAGAGACAGTGAGACATTTCACATTGGACTGGCTCCCAAACTTTTCCCCTGGAAAAGCTCTGTGATTTTCAACATTTCCACATATGCATTTCAGGTGTGCTGGGACCTGGTCATTTTTGCACACCATGCCTCCTTTCTCTTACCTTCTTCTGCTCCAGTCTCTTGTCCACCATATTTACTGCCAGAGTAAAACAAGAAAGTCATCCCATTGTCTTTAAAAACATCTGACCTCCTCTCCGCTGTCTGCAGATGGGCTCCAAATTCCTTTGCACTCCTAGGAGGCCCTTCTTGAGTCAGCTCTGACCTCATTCCATCTTCTTCTCCTTCCCTCCCCTCCTCTCTCTCTGCCTCTTCCTAGACAGCTCCAGGTCTGCAGACACATTTTTCCTTCTCTGGCAATTCATTTCCTTCACTTCCATGCATTCCTTGGCTTTCTGGTGAGCTCCTATGCAGCCTTCATGACCCAATTGAAATGTGATATATTAAGGTTTCCTTGAGGCTGGTTCTCAACCGTACCTGTAGGCAGAATCAATTACCCCTTCCTCTGAGCTGTCAATGCCCCTTTGTGAGTTTCTCTTTCAGAGGAAGTATCACATCGTATACTCACATGCTCACATGCCCATCTCCTTCCCTAAACTATGAACTCCTCATGCATGGTCAGGAGTAAGATCTTATTCAGCTTTATCTTGGGTCAAGGCCAATGGGTGCTCAATAAATAGGACAGGAAGGCATGTTTCCAACTCTAGGGTATGATAAGTAGATTTCATTACTTCAGATTTTGAAGGCATCTAGACATTGACATCACCAATAACTTACGTAAGTTTTCTATATTTTGTAGGGTAAGTATTAATGTAACCTTGCTTTTAGAACTACCACAAGGCAAAGATACACCTTAGGCTAAAAAGCTCCATGTAAGTGGAAAAAACTTGTTTCAGATAGACTGCTTTAATGGAGAGAGGTTCACGTACTCTCACTGAAGCAGGAAAACACTTCAGCTTTCCCCATTGTTAACTGTGTGTCGGGCCCTTCCCTAACAATGCATTTCCTTCCCTATGCATTGTCCACAGGGCCTGTCCAACAACCTTCCAAGGTGGGTATTATAATTATTCCAATTTAGCAGGTGGGGAAATGGAAAATGAAGTAAGTTGCAAAGCCATGCAGCTAGTAATAGGGGTGGTGAACTGGCAGGATGATGTTGAAGCCTCTACATTCCACCGGTGCTACCCACCCGAACCCCTGCTGCCGACCTGCCCCACTGTTGCTGACCAGCCCCACTGCCGCTGACCACCACTGACCACCACTCCCCCTGCCCCCTCACCCTCCACCTTCACTACCATCTAATGAATGAGGGGAATCAGGGTTGTGCAAGCAATACTAAGAACAGTTTTAGGAAACATTGTGCCTTAATCACTGTTGTATGTATTAACTTATTTAATCCTGACACTGACTCCATGAGAAGGGTACAATTATTATCCTCATTTTACAGATGAGAAAACAGAGACAGAGAAGTTAGCAGTTTGCCCAGAGGCCACGCAGTTAAGTGGCAAACCTGGCCTAGAAACCCAGACAGGCTGGCTCCAGAGGCCACGCTCTTAATGACCTTACTCGGCAATCTCCCAGGAATCTCGTCCCCAGGGAGCCAGGACAGCTGTTTGGAGAAGGTCCTGAGCTGTAGGAGCATGAGGAATTTGGGGTTCTCAGGGGCCACACCGGTCCCTCTGGAAAGCCTGTCAACTCCTCTGAAGTCACTCTAAATAGACACAATATTCCAGGTAAGAATAGCGTTGTTCCCATGTAAATACAGGCTTCATGAGGAGCAGTCGGAAGTCCACCCTTGCTTCTTCTAGACAAACATTCTGAAAGGCTCAGAAGATTCTCTTCTCTTACTCTGCTCAGCAGAGTCACTCTGTGGCCTCCAACAGCCCCCGCTGGCACTCTCCCTCTGCTCTACACAGCTCCCCCCTCCCCATCTCCACCTCCTACCTTCCTCAGAATCTCAGCTTGGCAGGACCAGGGTGGCCTCCCTTACATGTGGACTTTGTTCTGCCCATTGACTCTCTGTCTACCTCTCCACTTCAGGTACGGTGACCAATCACTTTACACTTTTTCAGATTCACTTTTTGGAAGGAAGATTCACTGATAGGTCTGCCTTGACTTTGCAAGCTGAGCGTGGCATAGCTTGCCATCAGCCTAAGGACTTGATATTTTTGGCCCAGATATGAGGTCGTGAGCCAGCTTTGAGGAGACAGATGGGGACCACAAAAAAAAAAAAAAAAAAAGGAGCAGAGACCCATGGGGAAAGAAATGGCCACCCAGGGCTGCCTTTTCATCCGGGCTGAGGACAGGGTGGTCCCTTTGAAGGGGTTATAAATATGACAGTCACGGGGATGGATGTGTTGGGTATAATGCCACGGGGTGTGAACAGTCTCTTGGTTCCATGGCACCTGTCACCTGTCCCACCAGAAGTGGATCCAAGAAGTGTTACTCTATAACTACAGAAAGCAGGGCCCTCCCACCACTGAATATCTGTAAAACGAACTGATTCTGTAAAACAGATGGCACAGGCGAGTAGGGTAACTAGAGAGAGCTCAGTGAAGGAACTATTTACAAAGCTGTGGGTGGGCAGGATGCAGTGGTGACACATCAGAGACCCATGGCCATCTTTAGGTCACCGGGGCCTGGACAAAGCTGTAGCCATCACGGTGGCTGTGTCTGCAGGAGACGGCCATAAAACAACCACACGGCTTTCAGGAGAGGAATAGAGCATCTGCCCACCTGTGACTCAGAAAGAAAGGAGCCAGGAAGATCAGTACCTCCCTCTCCCCTCCTCCTGCCCTTTGATCTACTGCCAGCGCCTGTCTGCTTGAAGCTGCTGGAGCCAGGAGCAGAAGCCCAAGGGAAGATGCAGCAGGGGACAGAGCACGGTGGGCAGGGATGAAAGGGGATGCAGGAGGGCTAAGCAGGTCACACTCAGCACACTCACTGTCCTCATCCTGAAGTGCTCGTTGTCCAGAAGCAACCACGCTGATTTAATAAGCATATTCCCTGATTATTGTATTTCACATTTTTTTCAAGTGAAAAGAAATCAGACTTGGAGTATTGCATCCTGGAGCTTCAAATATGTTTTCCTGGGATCTTATGAGAATTTTCACTTCAGTAGAGAGAAGCTGAACATTCCTGAAACACCAAAATGGAATAGATGTTGGAGAAAGTGGAACACACGGACCTGCTAAGGACTGGCTGTTCCGCTGAGGGTGTGCAGCAGGGAGCAGACAGCATGTGGCCCGCCCAGCTGGAGGCGGGTGGGCATGTGGCACCTCAGGGAATGGCAGGATGTCATCCCTGACAGCCAAGAATCCAACATAAGTCCTCCAGAATGTAAGGTACAACCAAGGGAGAAATGGGAAGCCGGAAAATGCTGAAAAGAATTTATCCTGAATTGAGAAACATTAAGCTTCTGCCAGATGGTAGAATGAGGCCTTCAAATAGAAATAAAGTTTTATGTAAAATAATAATAATAATAATAATAATAATAATAATAATAATAAGGGGCCCCTGGGTGGCTCAGTCAGTTAAGCGTCGGACTCTTGGTTTCGGCTCAGATCATGATCTCGTGATTCATGAGTTCGAGCCCCATGTCAAGCTCTGCATTGACAGTGTAGAGTCTCCCTCGGATTCTCTCTCCCTCTCTTATTGTCCCTCCCCCCCCCCAAAACAAATAAACTTTAAAAAAGTAAATTGTGTGTGTGCATGCGTGTTTTTGTTTTGTTTTGTTTTGTTTTGTTTTGTTTTGTTTTTGGTGCATTTGCCTTTGGCAGTGGCATATTCTAAACACAGCAAACTCTACTGTTGCTACTTGGAATAGAGGAAAATGCCTAAATCTGCAACCATAGTACAATTTTGGCCCTTCCCATATCTGCATTTCCTTTAGGATAGAACTATTCCCAGAGGAGGAGTTTATCCTGAGTTAAAAGGTGTTAATTGATGTAGTGTTCAAGTCTATAAAAAGTTGCTGATAGAATAAGATATGGCACTCGGGAAAAGTTGCTTCATTATTTCATCTTTGAAGGTCCAAATGAAGGCATGTTTAGATTTAAAAAAATACCTCCCAGGGAGTTAAAAATGTACTGGCCTCAAGTATATCTCTTTCCCATCGCTCATGCATGTTCACACAAAGAGGAAACCACTAAGGGATGCTTGATGTTTAGTTGTTCTAGATGTTAGTGGGAGGCAGGGAGGTTGAAGGTCCTGGCATGTGCCTCTAATTTATTTCCTTCTACTTTCCCAGGAGTGGGAGAAAAAATATTTGTGAACTTTGTGTTATTCAAAAGTTCATGCTGTCTGCTTAACTCCTACCTATAATCCCCTCCTTTCTCTGGACCAAGAATGAGTTTCAATGTCCAGATTAACTCAACTAGCTGATTGTGATTTTGTGTGCTTAGCCAGAAGATGAGTACGAGTAATTTCTTCCTCAGAAAGACTTTTGACATTCTGCTCTGGTCTCCTACTGCTTCTGAAATCCACCATTCATGACAGCCCAAGAGGGCAAAGACACAAACTTTCTGAAAGTGTCTTTCCTCTCTCCAAGCGTGCTTCTCTTCTCTCCTTCTCAATCTCTTTGTCTCTTCGCAACATGCAATTAATACTACAGGTTATGGCCAGAGTTCTCTTAACAGCTGAGGATTCTGAGCCTTCATCACTTACTTAAGGTTAATGGTCATGGGACACATGACAGTCATCCTTGGCTAATAACTTCCCACTTAGCTGTAAAACACTCTTAATCTCATGAAATTAAGACACTGGTTGTTGTTTTTTTTTCTTTTCAGTTATCTTTGGGCACTGATTCTCACACTTCAGGTCCTGAAATAATGCAATGTGTCATGACCACCATTAAAAATTAGAATACAATAGAATAGAAAATGTCATACTATGTTGCATATATGAAAATAAATATGAGAACTTTGTTTTAGTTATGCCTATTTCTGTATGCTTGTTTTGGCTTGTGACATAAAATATATTTCTTATTATAGATCACTGCAAAGTTCTGAAGCCACTGAACTAAATTATTGAAGGGCAAAGTCTTGAATGCACAAGTAAGTTTTTGCCATGAAAGCTTGGTCTCATGCGCTGGTGTCCAGGTGCCCTTGCTGGACTTGAGGATCCTGTCTGTTCCCATGTTTCCAGTTTCTCAAAAACATTTTCACTCCTAATTCTATGTCCCAAAGTGCTGCTGTCCCCCAGCAAGGACCACACTTCTACCTCCTCCCAAGATGTCAGGCCTTGGAAAAGATATTACCTGGATACCCACTATAGTCCATTCTAGAGTAGACTTTGAGATATGCTGTCCAGGAAACTGTTGCAGACCTGGTCCTGGGACTGGTCTCATAGAAAAATTTCTGGGGTTTTTTTTCCTTTTCCTTCCAGCACATTGTCTCATTTCCTTAGCCCAACCCACCAAACCATGACCGGGGATCTTTGAGATGGCTTTGTAATACTCTAGGCAGCTATAAGAGGACTGTTCCCGGTGTTACAGCTTTGTTTGTTCTGTTTACTCTTCGATGATAGTCTACTGACTTTTAAAAAGGTATAAACCCAAGAAAGAATTGAAACTTCAGTTAAAAAGATCAGTGATTCAACAAAACTCCATCAAATTATCATAAATTTTCTCAACAAGCATTTACTGAGCAACTATTTTATTGTGCCAGGCCCAGTGGTAAGTGCTGGGCACAAGATTGGCTATACAACAGGAAAGGAAATCCACTTGCTATCCTCAGAACCCTGGCTCCGGGGCAAGAGAAGTATCCTGAAAAATAATTACGATGCCTATTTTCATCAATGTGGGAATAAAGAGCTGTGGTTCCTCAGAGCAAGGAAACAATGCTTGACCTGGAAAAAGGTGGGAGAGCTTTTACGAAGGAAGGGATACCTGAGCTGAGTCTGGAGGCCCTGGGGGCATAAAGTCTGGCTGGAGGGGAAGCTCTAAAGTGAACTGGCATTGGATTATAAAGAGCTTCATGTGCCAGATTTAAGAGAATGGCTTATCCCAAGGGCAATAGGGTCATAGCCAATAATAGTTTTAAAGCAATTAATTGATTTGATTCATCTTATAAACAAAATTGTTCAATCCAGATTTATTTGTAATAGCAAAAAGAGAGGGAAAAAATCCTGTCCATAATGAGAGGACATCATCAAGTGTCTATACAATAAGATAACATAGGGCCAGGAAAAAAAAAAAATATATATATATATATTTAGTATACATTAGTACAAAGAGAATGGTTGGCAGAATTTTACTGAAATTTTTTTTACCTTTACTACTGCAATACTTTCTCTTAAATTCATTGTAAATTCTAACTTTAAGTCTGAATATTTTTAAAGGTGACCCAGTAAAACTCCAGTGCAAAAGAAAAGAGTCTAAAATAAAAGGAATAACAAGTAATTCCATCCAGATCAACAGAAGACGCAGAATTTTTCCAAGTCCATGATACACTTATGGTCATTCTTGGAGCCTAATGTTGATAGTAAAACAGAAAGGCACACTTTTTCCTTGAATTTCTTAAATTTCAGTTCCAGATGATATCCCTGGGATCTTGTATCTATATTGCTGCCCTGTTGTTAACAGGCTTTTACCCTCCAGTACTCAGTATTGTGGCCCCTGCTCACATAAACCTCCTTCTCACCCTGATCTGTTATGCTTACTGTGAGCCTAACTGGTTCTGGCAGCCAGGCACGCCTGGAACCACCAGCATCTATTGTTCTACTCAGACCAACATGATAAAAAGCAAAAAAAAGTGGCTCTCTGTTCTTACCTGGCAAACCAGGTACCATTTCCAGCTGTGTTTCTCATACAGTATTTTGCTGGGGGTTCAATTCTACTATAATTTAGAGGTCTCCTTCATGAATGACTGATTCCTCTCATGAGTTGGACTACAGAAAGTTAAAATGATAGGACTTCATGTATTATTTCAAGTAGGCACTAGTACAAGGAAGGAGCAGAATATAAACCTCAGAAAGGGATTCTAGTACATTTAAGAATTTAGTAGTACATCTGAAGTAAAAGGATACATAATGTAATTGCAAATGAGGTACCATTCCAAATGTAACCCAAATATACATCCCATGTGGTCCAATGTTTGCAGTCTCATTCAAAGAAAACACTTTCAAATTAATATGCTTTGAATCATGATAGAAATTTTACTATACAATTTCTTAACAAAATTCATCTTTATGAAAACTTCCCAAAGATATCTAGAAATATTTTCTCTTTCCAAAGCTCAATACTCCCAGCAGCTACCAGATCTCCCTCCTTCTTCTCATCCATGCAGCATGTTCATTGCTCCCCCACTCTCTCCTTTAAAAGCTCTTCTCTCAGGGCGCCTGGGTGGCTCAGTCGGTTAAGCATCTGACTTCAGCCCAGGTCATGATCTCACGGTTCGTGGGTTCAAGCCCCACGTCGGGCTCTGTGCTGACAGCTAGCTCAGAGCCTGAAGCCTGTTTCAGCTTCTGTCTCCCTCTCTCTCTGACCCTCCCCTGCTCACGCGCGCGCTCTCTCTCTCTCTCTCTCAGAAATAAATAAAACATTAAAAAATGTTTAAAAAAATAAAAACTCTTCTCTCTTCCACGTTTTATCAGTGTAGTACCTCACTGGCCACTAGGACTTCTGTGTCCACTTGCCTCTTCTAGATCTCTCTTGGATGGCGAGAATCTAGAATTGCCACCCTTCTTGATTATCCCTTGATCCTTGCGGACAAAAGCACATGGCAATTCCTTGAAAACAGAACTATTTTCTCACTTCAATAAAGAACTCAAAAAGAATTTTGAGGAATAAAATCCTCCACCTTGTTAACAAGTCAGTAGCTCATGGCTGATACTACTGGTTACTACTATTTGGGGAAAAAATGTTAAATTTCCCACCTCACACCAAAATGCACTCCAGATGGTCTGAAGAGTTAAATGTGTAAAATAAAAACATCAATGAATTACAAAAATGCAGGTGGATATTTACCCAGGCACATAAGAGTGAAGAAAGAAATCATAAAACTAAAGGCCTTGGCTATCACTTCATAAAAACAAAATCCTGCATGTCATAAAATGCCACAGAAATTTTTAGAAATGAAAAGCTAAAGGAATATTTGCAACAGTTAGGACAGGTTGATGTTTCTTTTTGGTAACACGGAAAAGCTCTTACAAATCAATATGAAAAAGACAAACACTTCACCAGCAAAATGGGCAAAAGCTGTAAACAATTTACAGAAGTCTGGAAAGCCATTAGATATTGAAAACAAAATGTCCAGCCTTCATGAAGGTAACATCTCTGTGAAAGCTGGTCCTAGTTCTGCTAGAAGGGATAGCCTGAGGCTGCAAGGGAAACAGTGGCTCATGGCTTACTGGTGGGTGATAGCAACACCAGTCCTGCCTCAGGGCGTTGGATGCTGGCTTGGATTAGGAAGATGTGAGAGCAGGTTCCTAGAGGTGTATCCTTACAGGCTTTTCTCTTGTGAAGCCTTGGAGGCTGCCTATGCAGCAAACTAACCTCCTTGTTCCTTACAGCTACTGCAAAATACCTCTGCTCAAAGCACTCTGAGTGGCTCTTCCAAGGCTTTCTGGCCTCAGCCTTTAAGAACCACCTCACCAGCACTGGTGTCTAACCCACCCCCCCCAACTTGTCTCCCACAGCTTCTGCTGAATAGAGTCTACTGTGGCCATATGTCCCATTTCTTTGTGTCCTTTCCGGGAAGGCACTGGCATACAGAATTCCTGGCCTGCCCCTCAGCCAGCTGCCCACCTCTGCAGCCTCCGAGTTTGGCTGGTGTGCCTTCATTGTGCCTGATTAATGGCAGGCCAACCTAAAGAATTGCTTTTATTGGAAACAAAGCCCAAATGTTCTTCTGGGCTCTGACTGGCATTAGCTCACTGACAGGCCACTTGAGCTGGCTTTGGCCAGCCAGTACTCTTCTCTGCACTGACCTCCCTTTCCCACAGCACCTCTGAGCCTTGACAGTGGAAGGATCTTGAGAATGGGGGTAGTTTTGGATCTCCAGCCACTAACAGCAGGTGGAATGCTCCATCTTTCATACTTTCAAGGTGAGTGGGTGACATCAGTTGAACCCCACTCTAAAGACCTCCTTCCACAAAATATTATCTCATCTAAATTAATGAAGAGCTGAAATCCTTTCACATATGAGCTGTTCTGACTAGAAGTGTTTTTTTTTAATTTAAGTAAGCCCTACCTTCCACATGGGGCTCCAACTCACAACCCCAAGATTAAAAGTCACATGCTCTACTGACTGAGTCAGCCAGGCACCCCTTGACTAAAAGCTTTTAAAAATTATTTTTTAATGTTTTATTTATTTTTGAGAGAGAGATAGAGACAGCATGAGCAGGGGAGGGTCAGAGAGAGAGGGAAACACAGAATCTGAAGACAGGCTCCAGGCTCTGAGCTAGCTGTCAGCACCGAGCCCAACGTGGGGCTTGAACCATGAACCATGAGATCATGACCTGCGCCGAAGTCGGACGCTTAACCGACTGAGTTGCCCAAGCGTCCCTAAAAGGTTTTTTTTTAAGTAATCTTTTCAAGGGAAAATGTTTTTAAATTAATAGTACATTCTTTGAGCGGAAATCTTTTTTTGATCAAAATGCATGTATGTACACTAATTATCTAGTTAGGTTTCAGAAATGGTTGGTTTCCTTAACAAACAATGGTGGTTCATATCTAAACCAAAAATAATACTGTGTTTCAGGAACTCTGCTTTTCCTCTAGTTCTCCATTAACTTCATATTGATGACTGAGTGAAGCATTTACACATGTGCAATTGAAACACGTTCCTACCATGTTTCTTATTAATTGCCTTTACGGACATCCTTTCCACGACAACCCTCATAATTTTATGAACCTACAAGTTTTGTTTTCCTTAAATCACTGCATATTTTATACACTCCTAGCTGGTAGGAAAAATGGAAATCTTTAAAAGATATGGATGATTCAACAGAAAATGTTTAAGCAATTTTTCGTTCTCACTAAGACTGAGAACTTGGTAGGCTTTCAATGACTTACTTGACGTTCAGAGCCATTGAGTTGTTGTAAAGGAAGTATCTATAGTGTGTGTATCTATAGTGATACACAATATTCTGAACACTTCTGTCCTCTAAATATGTGGTTTTCCTCCCCACGCCAACCAGTTCTGCAATACCAGCTAGGTGCCCTATGATTTAACTGAATTCTGACACTGTCTGCCTGGAGATAAGTAGACTGGACCCCCTTCCCCCACCACTCACACTTCAGATGCCAATCCCCTCTCCAGGTCGCCACCTGTGCTTCTATCTATGAATTCCACCAGACCCTCCTCAGATTCAATTAATTTATTAGAGCTGCTCACAGAACCCAGGAAAACACTTATTTACTAGATTGCAGGTTTTGTTATAAAAAGATATAATTCAAAATGGCCAGATGGAAGAGATCCACTGGGTGAGGTATGTGGGAAAGTGCGAGGAGCTTCTTTGCCCTTTTCAGACATACCACTCGCCCCAGATTTCCATGTGCTCACCACCCTGGAAGCTCTCCAAACCTCATCGCCCTTTTGGATTTTTATGGAGGCTTCATGACATAAAAGGTCATCAATCATGAACTCATCGGCCATTGGTGATTGATTGAACTAATCTCCAGCCTCTCCCCACTTGCCGGAGGTCACAGTAGAGTGGCAGTTGGTAGGAAAACTGAAATTCCCAACCCTCCAAGTACTGTTGGTTCCTTGTCAACCAGCCCCCATCCTTAAGTTACCAGGAGACTTTCCGAAAGTCACCTCATCAATGTAAACTCAGGTTTGATTGAAAGGGGCTCATTTTGAATAACAGGATGCTGCTTTTACCTTTATGTTCTAAAGCTATTTCAGGTACTAAGGACAACAGACCAGACAATGTAACAAAAGATGCTCCTATTGCACTTAATTAGGAAATTCCAAGAGTTTTAGGAGCTCTGTGTAGAAACAGAATATATTTCTTAGTATAAATAACGGTATCACAGTTGTGCAAATGAGCTTCTGCGTGTGAGTGTATGTGTCTATGCGTGTGTGTTTCCTAATAATTAACTAACATGATTCTGGGGTTCCCATTTATTTGTTCACCCTCCTATGTGGACAGCTTAATTGCTATTTTCCTTATATCTAACTAGAGGTGGATCTGAATAACTTCTAGAAACATAAGCAAGTATGAATTTGTGGAATTTGTTCAGTCTTTCAGATATTTATAAGTTAAAGTCAAAAGTCTGTGAAATGTGCTTCTACCCTTAAAAGTGCTTTTGCCTACAAAATCCTCTTATCACTTCATGGCAATTCAGATCTATCCACTAGCCTGCATTTAATGCTTCTTTGTTGATTAGCACAAATGGGAGTCATTCTAGCCTCTGATCAGCATCCTAGAAAATTTTGCCATTGTCCACAGTAAATGAAGTGATATTTTCTCTTTTCAAGAGACAAAAAGAAAATGTGTTGTTTCTAGGTAAATAGATGTTGAAGCTATGTAATTGAAAATGCTTGTGGTAGTTTAGGAAGCACATTGCATAAAAATGTTTTAGCTTCAGTCAGGTCACAAAAGGATCTTAAACTGAGTCTATGAGGCCAAAAACAGCAACAATTTCCTGGGTCTTCAAAAGCTCCCACTGGTCTTGAGAAAGTTCCTTGGCTGTAGGCTGAAACAGGCTCCTGGAGAAACCAAATTTCCCCAGAGGCTATCGTTATCCCAGGGGTCACTCCACAGGGCTTTTGCATTACAATGACTATCATGCAAGAGCCTTGTTTGGTGGTGTCTCTCTGGTCACAGGCATCTCCTCAGTATTCTGTGTTCTCCTCTCCTACCTCACTGCCTGAGGCTTTCTCAGCTGCGGGATTGTGCTGAGTCTACAGGGGAGACAGATTAGAAGTCCCTGGGAGCTAAGAGTCCCTGGAGTCACCCTGAGCCAACAACGGAGAGGAGCCCGAAAATGACAACTCAGAGGCACATTTTGCCCATCTCCTAGAGGTTCCCAGCAGTTTAGACCCTTGTCAGGAAGTGACCTACTGCCTGTAGGACAGTCCTCTCCTCTCTGCCTCACTCCCCTTCTACTCCCCTTGGTTTCTTTTTGTATTAGTAAAAGTTTTTCTTTTTTTTTTTTATGTTTATTTATTCATTTTGAGAAAGAGAGGGAGAGCAGGTGAGGGACGGAGAGAGAGAATCCCAAGCAGACTCTGCATTCTCACCACAGAGCGTGACACGGGGCTCCAACTCAAACACTGAGGTCACGACCTGAGCCAAAATCAAGAGTAGAAGACTTAACCGACTGAGCCACCCAGGCGCCCCTGCTTAGTTTCTGAGATTATCTTCCAAATAAACTCCGGCACATCAATATGTGTCTCAAAATCAGCTTCTAGGGAAACTCAACCTAATGTAATGTTGTATAATAGTTGTTTTTGTTTTATTGACATGCCTTTGTGCATGACAACCCATGCGATGTCTCCTAGGTTAACCTGATCTCTTGGTCTATCTAACATACAGGTGACTTTAAATCACCATATCAGTGAGTAGGAGGACCTGATAATTACAACTAGTCATTTATGTTAGATCCCTGCAGCTAAGAGAGCTGAATTAGGTGAATATGAAAAAGAACACACAAAGGTCACTACCAAGAAAGGACCACGATGTGCGGAACTCTTGTTTCCTCCCCCACAAAATCCCTGCTCTCCCTGGAGCTTCCCTATCTTAGTCTAAAGCAACCCCAATGCTCAATGCGCAAGCTCCTCCCTGGGGGTCACTCTTGGCTCCTTTCCCTCATACGCTCTATTGGCTTTGTCACTGAATTCTGCTGCCTCTACTGTCAAAATATATCCCCAGTCCAGCCGGTTCTCATCGTCGCCTCTGCTGGACTCTGGCCCAAGCCATCATCATCCACCCCCTGTGGCCTCAGTGCACACGTTGGCAAACCTCTCCTTCTTATAAAGGGCCAAATAATAAATAGTTTAGGTTTTGCCTGTCTTACGATCCTGTTACAATTATTCATCTCTGCTTTTGGAGCACATAAACAGTCGCAGATAAACGGACACAAGTAAAGGGGTGCTGAAACTCAAATTTCACACAATTTTCACATGTCACAAAATAGCACTTTTGGGGGACATTTTTTAACTACCTAAAAATACAAAAGCTGTTCTTATCTTTCATGCTGTACCAAAAAAAGTGGAAGACCAGATTTGGCTCCAGGTTTGCGTACCTCCCATGATCTAATCATGTAAAGACAGCCCGATCCCTGTAAAACCTGCTGGATCATGTCTTTTCTCAGCTTCTCTCCCGGAGCGTAACAGGAAGGGCCCTCAGTGCCTGTGGCCCGCACACCTGACCCCACTTTCTCCAGCACTCTTCCCTGCTTCTTTCCCTGCTTCCCTTCTCCCCACCCACTTGGGTCTCCTCTCTTCTGACTCGCCTCAGAGCCATGGCACTGGCACCAGCTGTCTGAATTCCCCTTCTCTAAATTTCAGGCTCTCTAAAGTCCTTTCCCCTCCCCTCCTTTGAGCCTCTGCTTATGTGTCACCTTTTTAGGGTGAGTCCTTCCCCAGTGACTGTATTTAAACAAGCCCCCCAAACATGTGCCACTCCCCCTTTCCTGCTTTACTGTTCCCCACATCATTCACCACCTCTGACCAATATGTATTTTACCTAGTTGTGATTGTTCATTTCCCTGCTCCCCTCCTCTGAAAACTATAATGGAAGTTCCTTGAGGCTAAAGATGTTATGCTCCCAAACTTCCAGAACAGTGTCTGATATGCAGTAGTAGGCACTCCATGAAGATTTGTTAAATCAATGAGTGAGTGAGTGAGTGACTGAGTGATTGAATGAATAGTTCCCATTCTTCTGCTCTTCTTTGGTAGAAAATGAGTACCTGCACTACTTACTGTAAGTCTCAGGAGAAACAGCATGGAAATGTTCAAATTAGCCAGTCAACTCTCCATTGGGGTGCAGACCTAGGGAAGGAGATTGGCCATGTCCTATCAGCTGTAATTCCAGATTGACTAGTCATGGTGATGGAGAGAAATGTTGTTCTCATCGTTGGTGATGTATTTGACCCCAGTTGGGTCAGTTTTTTAATACCCCCCTCTGCAGAGTAATATTATTTTCAGCACTAATCATTTATAATCATGGTTATGATTTATTAGATCTGAAACAACTTAAAAAGAACAGTAAGTTG